>CAXIWR010000110.1:0-12029 GCA_964036265.1 Daptonema setosum | reverse complement strand
AAATGTTGATCCTACATACATGGTGGCCGAAAAGTCTTATCCCGCTGTTTGACCATGAGTTTCTCAACTTTATCAAACTGCATGATTCACGTTTACCGCCCATTTATACGTAAAACCCGAAAGTTTATAGGTTTACTTTTTGCTGCAACTATAGATTTTTTTGTGAAATTTTGACAAAAATCTTATAGAAACTAGCTCTGATGCTGCGAGTAAACTATTAATTGGCTTTGAAAAAGGTTCACGTTGATAAAAAGAAACTACGTACCTTTTCATGAAGCACAAGTTGGAAAACAGTTGGGTATTGTGGTGATTCAATACAACGGAGTCTGAGTGACTGCAAAAAATCGACGTTTTTGACAGAAATCATAAAATTCGATACTAGATGTTGTTGTTGTTGTTGTTGTTGTTGTTGTTGTTGTTGTTGCTGTTGTTGTTGTTGTTGTTGTTGTTGTTGTTGTTGTTGTTGTTGTTGTTGTTGTTGTTGTTGTTGTTGTTGTTGTTGTTGTTGTTGTTGTTGTTGTTGTTGTTGTTGTTGTTGTTGTTGTTGTTGTTGTTGTTGTTGTTGTTGTTGTTGTTGTTGTTGTTGTTGTTGTTGTTGTTGTTGTTGTTGTTGTCGTTGTTGTTGTTGTTGTTGTTGTTGTTGTTGTTGTTGTTGTTGTTGTTGTTGTTGTTGTTGTTGTTGTTGTTGTTGTTGTTGTTGTTGTTGTTGTTGTTGTTGTTGTTGTTGTTTTGTTGTTGTTGTTTTCTTTGTTGTTGTTGTTGTTGTTATTGTAGTTATTGTTGTTGTTGTTGTTGTTGTTGTTGTTGTTGTTGTTGTTGTCGTTGTTGTTGTTGTTGTTGTTGTTGTTGTTGTTGTTGTTGTTGTTGTTGTTGTTGTTGTTGTTGTTGTTGTTGTTGTTGTTGTGTTTGTAGACGACATGAAGCATCCAATACTGTTATGCTCACTGATGTTCGGCATTCTCGTCTTTCTCATGATCAGTGGATGGGCCATTTGGATGCTGAAGCACGCTGATGGTGAAGGTGATGACAACAGACAGACAAAAAGACAGACAGACAGAAAGACAGGCAGACAGACAGACAGACAGACAGACAGACAGACAGACAGACAGACAGACAGACAGACAGACAGACAGACAGACAGACAGACAGACAGACAGACAGACAGACAGACAGACAGACAGACAGACAGACAGACAGACAGACAGACAGACAGACAGACAGACAGACAGACAGACACACAGACAGACACACAGACAGATAGACAAACATACACACAGACACACAGACAGACAGACACACAGACATACAGACACACAGACAGATATGAACTCAGGTGCGCTTTCCGAAGTTTCGAGTTCCGAGTGCAATATTGAAGAATACGTAAATTTCAATGAGTGGTTTTTCCAGCTTGTAAACTCATGCTCAAGTCAGTCGATTGATTGATTGTCTGGTTGACTGATTGATAAAAGTGTAGTTCATGGCATCAAGTTGGAAGCTGCGTTATGTACGTAGTTATGTGAAATTCTCATTGTGTCAAGTATCTGGGCAACAAGATATGAGAATAGTGACTGTCTGACTAACCAAATTACTGACTGATTATCCGAAAAACAGGTTCTTCTTTATGGCGTACACTTCCAAACGAAATCGGTGCGAAACGCAAGTGTGTAGTGCAAGCTGCTTACTTCTGTTAGCTAATCAAAATGCTTTAAAACTTCTTGTTCGAAGTATCCGCTAGCAATACTTGTGATTAGTTAAAAAAGTCATGAACAAAAATACACAAGATTAAATGGTTGAGTAAGTCTTTTCATTAAGATTCATTTACACATAATAATAATTAACTCAGACCTATGACTTTTTTCAACCTTTCATAAATAAATGTTGCGCCTGTTTCAGATCATTCGATTGAAAATGTGTTTCAACAAGAGTTAAATCGTTGGCATATTGAAACAGTCCGTAGCTGCAGAAGTTAGTTTATTTATGGTTGACTTGTTGAATGAATGGTTGTCTGACTAACTAACTAACTGACTAACTAAAAGATTGTCTGACTAACTACATAACTAACAGTTTGACTGAATTATTGTCGGACTAATTCACTAACCGAAAAAAAGTATGTTTAGATTTGAACACAACCCAGAGCGAATATGGCGTTCGATATGATGCGGATAAAAACGGGACTGCGTAATGCAGGCTGCTCATTTTCGTTAGCCGCAACAGCAGCATTAGCATTAGTAGTAGTAGTAGTAGTAGTAGTAGTAGTAGTAGTAGTAGTAGTAGTAGTAGTAGTAGTAGTAGTAGTAGTAGTAGTAGTAGTAGTAGAAGTAGTAGTAGTAGTAGTAGTAGTAGTAGTAGTAGTAGTAGTAGTAGTAGTAGTAGTAGTAGTAGTAGTAGTAGTAGTAGTAGTAATAGTAGTAGTAGTAGTAGTAGTAGTAGTAGTAGTAGTAGTAGTAGTAGTAGTAGTAGTAGTAGTAGTAGTAGTAGTAGTAGTAGTAGTAGTAGTAGTAGTAGTATTAGTAGTAGTAGGACAGTAGTATAGTCACGTCACGAAGCAGACTTGACAGTTACAACTTGCAGTTCGCGATAAACCACGAAAGATGATACGTCGTGAAAATTTAAGCAAAAACTTGTTTTGCCCGCCGCGTGACAAAAATGGAAACCTTCGTGTGTTTTCACCCCGGGGAAATTCCACCTAGCGTTTTCCACTTCTTTTCTACCTGTGAAAGGACACTGCTAAGAAAGATGAATGGACTTTAAACGCCCGAGAGTGGCGTCATTTCACCCCGTGTAGTTTACCCTAACCGGTTTCTATTTGCTAAGCTGATTGACCAAGGAACACATGATATGACGCATGATATAAAATTTTACAAATGGTGAGAGATTGAGTTAGTTAGAGTGTGTCCGTTTCAAATCCGACAGTCATTTTGAGTATCAAAATACGGGATCACGTTCTAATACTGATTTAAAGAATGGCTTCATATAAGAACCGACAAAACCATTAAAAAATCGGTCATTAATTAAAAAATATGTTTCTGGAATAACTTTTAAAACTTCCGAAGAAGAACCAAAACTTAAAAATTACTCTTTTCAGGAATTTAGCCATAACTTGGACACTGTTGGAACAATGGTCAAATGCAGAAAAAAGTTTACGAATGGACGATTTGTTGCTTTTCTTATTTTTCAAGTAGCTCCTCCCTAAAAACATTGGTGGTCTCGCAGAATGTTACGTGGGCCACCCAGTACTTTGGTCGATCAGTCAACTAGAAAATAGGTGGATGACAGCATATCTCTAAAACTCCAAGAAAATTCTAGAATTTTAACCCAAACGCGAAATTTATATCCCGCTAATTAAGGTGGATAACCACTGAATAGTCCCCCCTGCGCGGGTCTAACGCGCTTGTCCTAGCTGCCGCTCGGACAAGCCAGCCTCACGATAGGTAATCGGGGATTAACGGACAGTAAAACTTTATGCGGATTTTATTTTCGGTGGCAGACAATTTTGGCGTTAAGAAAGAATTCTTGAACAATTTTTGGGGTTTGGGATTCCGCGACCTCGTAAATTTATAACATATGTATCCGTTCGCGGTATGAAACGAGCTCGAAAATGCGCGGTGAAATTTCTCCGTACTCACAGCGCGTAGGAGGGCCTTGGGTACTGGGACATCGTACCATTTGCGATTGGTACTGGCGCCGATGTCCACGATCCTATCCAGTTGTATTGGATACGTCTATATGATACTGCTTCTGATAATCACATACGACAACGCTCTGTTCCATGATGAGTGAGTTTATTTGTCTATTTATCAATGAAACAAAGAGTTAATAGAGGTGAGTGAGTCCCTGTGTGTGAATGCGTAAGGGCTGAGTGAGTGAGTGAGTGAGTGAGTTAGTGAGTCAGTGAGTGAGTCCCTGTGTGTGAATGCGTAAGGGGTGAGTGAGTGAGTGAGTGAGTGAGTTAGTGAGTCAGTGAGTGAGTCCCTGTGTGTGAATGCGTAAGGGGTGAGTGAGTGAGTGAGTGAGTGAGTTAGTGAGTCAGTGAGTGAGTCCCTGTGTGTGAATGCGTAAGGGGTGAGTGAGTGAGTGAGTGAGTGAGTTAGTGAGTCAGTGAGTGAGTCCCTGTGTGTGAATGCGTAAGGGGTGAGTGAGTGAGTGAGTGAGTGAGTTAGTGAGTCAGTGAGTGAGTCCCTGTGTGTGAATGCGTAAGGGGTGAGTGAGTGAGTGAGTGAGTGAGTTAGTGAGTCAGTGAGTGAGTCCCTGTGTGTGAATGCGTAAGGGGTGAGTGAGTGAGTGAGTGAGTGAGTTAGTGAGTCAGTGAGTGAGTCCCTGTGTGTGAATGCGTAAGGGGTAGGTGAGTGAGTGAGTGAGTGAGTGAGTTAGTGAGTCAGTGAGTGAGTCCCTGTGTGTGAATGCGTAAGGGGTGAGTGAGCGAGATTGTGAATGAATGGTTTTCAAGTGAGTTCGTGTGTGTGTTAGTTATTGAGAGAGTGAGTGAGTGAGTGAGTGAGTTATTAAATGAGTGACCGAGTGAGTGAGTGAGTGAGTTGTTAAGTGAGTGAGCGAGTGAGTGAGTTAGTGAGTAAAAGACGATGGTAGGACTACAGTATGATTACAGTCTGTCGACAATGTTGTTATCGAGCGGTTCTGCCGATTTTATCACTTTCTGGTTGACCCTAATCATAATGGAACTTTTACAGAACGTTGAACTGATACAGGTTAGTATAAAATACACAGTTACAGATTACAAGACTGAATTCAGATTTATATAGAGTGGGAACGGTCAATGCGAAAATTTCACAAATTGGAGTGTAACAAATTGGAGTGTAACAAATTGGAGTGTAACAAATTGGAGTGTAACAAATTGGAGTGTAACAAATTTCACAAATTTGACAATTTTAACAAATTTGACAAATTTCACAAATTTAACAAATTTCACAAATTTGGAGTGTAACAAATTGGAGTGTAACAAATTGGAGTGTAACAAAATTGGAGTGTAACAAATTGGAGTGTAACAAATTTCACAAATTTGGAGTGTAATAATTCTGTGGAAGCCTGCTGTTTGAACTGCGGTTTACAAATTCTGACGTGCATTTAAAGTGGTTTCATTTTTCTGATGTGATTTTTCTTCTAATGAAACCGAAACAAGTTCATTTCTGCAACTAATAATTTAATCAGAGATGACAAAAATCAAACGAAGATACTTTGGAAAGAATCAGAAACAAAGAAATTATATTAATGTTGATAACATGCTCAATATGGAACTTCTGTGCTCAACGCTCAACATAATTTTTTGTAACATTAGACGTGAGCTTCATGTTAAAAACAGTGTGAGTTAATGAAAATACTGTTTTGAATAGTTTCATCGGAGAAGTTCCAACTGAACAACGCCAAAGAAACCAAAAAGGTTATACTAATTCTTAAAAAAATTTAAGTGACTATAACTGTTAAATTACTCACTCATCGATTGCGTGAAAATAAAACTAACTTGCTTGAAACAAGCGTTGACTAAAGCACAACTGTCATGATTATTGGCTCATTCATGGTCTGGTTCTGGTCATGCTAGAACTTGATTTACAATTTCACGGTTTTCACAATTTATCATTTCTTATAATCAGTCATGAGATGAGGCTGCACTACATGAAAATCCCAATCATACGGAACACTGGCAGACGAGCTAACCCTTCAAAGGGAGATGAATCTGTTCTAAATGGAGGGGCATTGGCGGGAAACAGACTATTTCAACTACAAACTCAGGCAACAAATTCAAATCTTTAAAAACGCAAAAGGAGGGGTATTTCCACGTTACCCACCATGTTACACTGGCTGAAAAATGCTGAAAAATGCTATAAGTATGCTCATATGTATGTTATGTTGATTGATGTGGTTATATGTTGATATTCAATTAAACGGGGATACATAAATTACCGCATCATCATGAATCTCATGATTTCCTGGCTTAAACAGAAGCTAATGTACGAATCGATAGGTTTGTCTGAGTTTGAACCCGATAGTTTGAGTTTTGTAAACCTAATCCTCAGTTGCGTAGCAACAGGTTTACCCTAGTCCTATCTATCTATCTATATAATTAAAATCCATGTCCGTTTGTGTGTATGTGTGTGTGTCTATCTATTCTATCGAAATGTTCTATTCTCATAATTAATCATATTCAGAAACTACGAATTCTATCATCATCACCTACTCACAACTCACATAAGAGCACCCAAAGATGTTCCCTATATTTTGAACTGCTGGAAACATCATTGATCTCAACTGGAATTGTAGTTTTATTGTTCCGTTAACTGTTATGGCCACGGCTGCTCATGTTTTTAGGTTTGAAGAAAATTTGTTTTTTTTGTTTTCCACAGGACGGGTAAAAAAATATATATTTGAACGATTATATATAACGGATATATGAACGAAGACTAATTAAAATAATTAGTGTATAACTTCACGGGTGGCTCTAACTTTTTCCACGGGTATTCTCACTGTAATTTGAACTAATCTTAGGATAGCAGTTTGAACAACTCAGTGTGAATTAGAGTCAAAGGGTCGATTAAATTAAATGTAATGAAATTTTAAGTTAAGCTATAAATATTAAATAACCCATATAATGATGCTTTATATTATGTATGACAGATCCATTTGTAAAAATGGGTTGTGTTGTTGAAAAGTGTATGATATTATTAAACAACGTTCAGCTAAAATAGATTAGAGTAGTTGATGAAATAAACTAATTTCAACGGGTCAGGCAAATTACACTGGCTACAAAAATTATGTAGATATTCAATTAAACGGGTACACGTACATATGTAAACTATCGCATCCTCATGCATTTCATGATTTCCTGGGCTAAAGAGAAGCTAATGAACGAATCGATAGGTTTGTCTGAGTTTTTAAATACAATAGTTGAGTTATTTAAACATAATCCACAGTTGCGTAGCAACGGGTTTACCCTAGTCTATATATTAATTAGACGATGTATGTATGTATGTCTGTCTGTCACACTTTGAGTATAAGAGCCCCAGTCTGTAAGAATCGACAGGTCCGGGAAGAAAAAATGTTTTCGTTCAACCATCACCGTTCCCGGTGGAAATAAGTTTCTATAGTAAATCGATATCACTGAACACGAAAATCGTAGTGGTTTTTCTAAAAAAATCGGTTAACAAAAGTTATGTATTGAAACTAGGCTCAGAGCACCTCATGAAAATATCAATTCACCTGCATCCCGTGTTAAGCTTTCTGGAGGGCGGAATTTTCTAGTTTGATGCCCGATATTAAATACAGTTATTTGTTCGAGTCTTACGGATATTCTGTGAAATTTTCAACAAAATTTATCGGCCACAACTTTTTATACATTGGGTTGAGTGTTCTCGATTGAGCCTGCTTTTTAGCATTTTTTACTCTTTTTCACATTCATATTGATAGAAAAAGTTATGTTTTGTAATTTGGAGAAAAGGCGAGCGTGAGTTGTGTTTGCAAGGTTCTTATAAACATCTGGATGAAAGGAATCTATGCCCAAGTTCCATTTGAACAGTTTCCGGAACCGTTTTCAAACAACGCGCGCACCAACCAGACAGTAGTACGGCAGTGAGCGGATGAAATACGAAAGTCATTTCCCGTGGTTGAGAGTGGTCCGAAAAAAACATAAATATTGGCTTTTTCTTGTTTATACTATGATTTGGAGACAGACTATATATATTTATCGCCGAAAATCCGTTAATATCGTTATTTTTCTCGTCCGCTACTGATTAAAATTGTTGTTTACATTTTTTCGAACTGATGTTTCAAGTAACAACAAGTGGCCGTTTGGTTGACGCGCGCGTTGTTTGAAAACGGACCCGGAAACTGTTCAAATGGAACTTGGGCACAGATTCCTTTCATTCAGATGTTTATAAGAACCTTGCAAACACAACTCACGCTCGCCGTTTCTCCAAATTACAAAACATAACTTTTTCTATCAATATGAATGTGAAAAAGAGTAAAAAATGCTAAAAAAAGGCTCAATCGAGAACACTCAACCCAATGTATAAAAAGTTGTGACCGATAAATTTTGTTGAAAATTTCACAGACTATTCGTAAGACTCGAACAAATAACTGTATTTAATATCGGGCATCAAACTAGAAAATTCCGCCCTCCAGAAAGCTTAACACGGGATGCAGGTGAATTGATATTTTCATGAGGTGCTCTGAGCCTAGTTTCAATACATAACTTTTGTTAACCGATTTTTTTAGAAAAACCACTACGATTTTCGTGTTCAGTGATATCGATTTACTATAGAAACTAATTTCCACCGGGAACGGTGATGGTTGAACGAAAACATTTTTTCTTCCCGGACCTGTCGATTCTTACAGACTGGGGCTCATAAATATCACGAAAGAACACTAAAACACCTTTTATTACTTGATGAAGACAATGAAATAAATCATCACCTACTCTTTAACCTGACCAGAATGTATGTACCTCAACCGAAGGCTATGATAATTCGGTAAGGTCATGATAATTGCAACCAATAATCTTTTTTTATTTCAATGACTGAAAAAGTTCTTCTCAAAAAGGGGGCAATCATCAGCACCCTCATCGAATGACTGAACTTACCGACCACAGAACATTCAAGTAAACTTTATGAAAAACTTTCTGAAAAAGTTCAAGCTCTTTGGATTCGAAGATTCCATTAAACCGGTTATATATGTAGCAGCTAAGATATGCCATGTAATAAAAAGTTATTTTAAATCATTCAGTTGGTAACAAAAAAAATTACTCTCAGAATAAATTAGGCCAAACGGTTTAGAGTATTGTCTTCTTCACTTGGGTTTTTAGTAACTGTTTTAACAATAAAATTGGGTTCCTTTTATTGAGTTTCCAGGTGAGGCTGAAGAGAAGCTAACAAATGACATCATGATTTTTGAGATTTTGACTGAGACTAATTATGTAGGATAGTAGAGATTTGGAAGAGTTATGCTCAAAATGGTGTGCATTTTTTGAAAATTGAACAATGGGCAATAAACTCCGAACCTCATTTGTCGGGTAAGTTTAACGTGCTGGTCAGATGATATTATTTCCACGGGTTCTTCTAAGTGTGATCCCACAGTTGAACTAATCTTGAAACAATTAATATTCGAATAATAAACTCGGGTAAGTTTGCGTGTCTGGGAAGTTTAACGTATTGACATATCGGTTCGGGTAGTGCGTAAGAAAAATCCTACTGGTTATCAACGAGAGGATATTACTACTAGAAGTAATTTTAGAAGTTATCTTTCGAATATGGACCAATGATGAATTGAGTTGCATAGCAACGGGTTTATGTTAAATATTTCGAAGCTAATTTCATATATTGACGGGTTTTTTCAATAGTATTTTTTGCTAATTTAACACACAGTTGCGTAGCAACGGTTTTACCCTAGTATATTAAAACTCCAATGTCCGTAGGTATGTCCGCAAGCGGTTCCATATAAATATCAGAAGGGAAACGAAAATAAACATTTTTATGTCATTTTCATGCAGAATTGGAAATTTATACTCATCATCACCTCCTATCATTAAGTTGAGGAGATATTGTCATCAACACCCTCGAAGGAGATTCATTGACGTCAACTGACCTCATTTGACATTGTCATCAACACCCTCGAAAAAGAATTATTTACCTCAACTGACCTCAATTAAAACTACCGTAACTAATGAACGACGGGTCAAACATGTCTATTTTAATGTGGGAATAAAGTGGCTTTTTCACGATTATCGGGAATCCTTAACACATTTCTTTATGACTTTTTTTCACTAAACTGCTAATGTCTTTCTCAACTAAATTATTTCAGTTGAAATCAAAAGCCTAAACTTCCGTGGTCGGGTGAATCTTTTTATATAATGTACATACGTTACAATTATAAAGATATATGACTTATCGGGTACATGAGATATGAGCATGAGATGAGATATGAGCATGAGATAAAGGTAACGAACGCTTTTACCACAAGGGCTTAATCGTGAAATTTTATGGACCAAACAATAATAATAGTAAAGTAATAAGTTCAAGTTCAAACTTCACGGGCTATTTTCCACGGGTTCTTTTACCTTCTGCTACACTGTAAAATGTCCTATTTTAAAAGGACGGGTAAGTTTAACAGGTTGAAATTGTGAACGGGTTGATAATAGGATTTAACTAAAAAAATTCGTGGGAGTTTTCAACGGGATATGTGGAAACAATGTGCTTTATAGAGAAAAACAGCGATATTAAGTTTAAAAATTCAGGTAACAAAATAAATTCTAGAGTTAAAGTTGAACGATAAACGGGTCGGGTTCACTTAACTGAATAAAACTTTTAATGGAGTACAATAAATGAAGATACTCCAACGGTTTTAGTGCAGGAAATGGTCATTATTTAACTTGATCCTCCGTTGCCCTGCAATGGGTTTACCCTAGTTGCGGTTAAAACTATTAAGAAATCATAGTTTTATCATGCCGCCAATGAAATCAATGGAGGGTGGCGGAATCTGATACTGAGTAACATGCACATGTTCTATGTTGTTGGATGTTGGTTGTCACTCACCCACTCACTCACTCACTCACTCACTCTCTCACTCACTCACTCACTCACTCACTCACTCACTCATTCACTCATTCACTCACTCACTCACTCACTCACTCACTCACTCACTCACTCACTCACTCCCTCACTCACTCACTCGCTCACTCACTCACTCACTCACTCACTCACTCACTCACTCACTCACTCACTCACTCACTCACTCACTCACTCACTCACTCACTCACTCACTCACTCACTCACTCACTCACTCACTCACTCACTCACTCACTCACTCACTCACTCACTCACTCACTCACTCACTCACTCACTCACTCACTCACTCACTCACTCACTCACTCACTCACTCACTCACTCACTCACTCACTCACTCACTCACTCACTCACTCACTCACTCACTCACTCACTCACTCACTCACTCACTCACTCACTCACTCACTCACTCACTCACTCACTCACTCACTCACTCACTCACCCACTCACTCACTCAGACATAGTCAATATACTGCACATTGTGGCGATTGGATTCAACCGCCTCGGAGCACTCAATGCTGATTTTCGCAAATGCAACGGTTAATAAACGAGTGAATGTGTGAGTGAGTGAGTGTGTGAGTGGGTGAGTGAGTATGTGAGTGAGTGAGTGTGTGAGTGATTGAGGGAGTAAGTGAGTGTGTGAGTGTAGGAGTGTGTGAGTAAGTGAGTGTGTGAGTGAGTGAGTGAGTGAGTGAGTGAGTGTGTGAGTGAGTGAGTGTGCGAGTGTGTGAGTGTGTGAGTGTGTTAGTGGCTTTGTTTATGTAGAGCTGGAACAGACGCAAAACATGGTTGGTCTGTATGTTTTGTTGGTTGTTGCCGCTCCTTACGCTCGTGTTTCCGCCATATAAATACTCGTTGCGCAATCTACCCATCGTCACATCTGGTTAACCATTCTTTGTTATCAAGTTTTACATATTTATTGATAATTCTGCTGCCACTTCTACATACATACATATACACTTTGTATAACTATCGCATGCGTTGAACGATTGTTGTCATCAAAGCCCAGTTCTTAAGAACTACCGAGCAGTAAATGTAAAGGTAGAATTTACCCATAGAAAAACAAGTATAATTAACAGGGAACTTTTCCGCGTTAAATTGTTTAGAAACTTGAAAACTAAGTTTACCAGCAATTTACCGCCTGTAAAAGTAAAGCTAAATCCGGAGCTATAGCACAGATGAACCTAGCGTCCAGACTTTTTTAACCAGCGTCCGAACTTGTTTAATCCGCATCTGAGCTTTTTTAACCAGCGTCCTAACCTGTTTAACCAGCATCTGAAAATGTTTAATCAGCGTCCTAACCTGTTTAACCAGCGTCTGAACCCGTTTAACCAGCTTACGAACCTCTTCAACCAGCGTCCAAACTGGTTTGACCAGCATCTGAACATCTCCAACCAGCATACGAACCCGTTTAACCAGCTTCTGAACCCGTTTAACCAGCGTCTGAACTTGTTTAACCAGCAT
>CAXIWR010000109.1:0-30000 GCA_964036265.1 Daptonema setosum | reverse complement strand
CCAGTGCAGCGTTTCAACCCAGGTTTCGAACCAAGACCGCCAGTTTTCGAGGCTGGCACACACGGACTAGACTAGCGAAACGACACATATTTCTGGTTTTTATTAGACTTTGTTCTGTATTTTAGCCTGCCGACCACCGAGAGTACGCCACTACGTGAAGCCATGTGAATGAATACTGAATAAAGTGCACAATACACGAGAACGTATGAAGGTTAAGGATGAACACCAAATGTTGAAAACTGGTTTAATCAACGACAACAACAACACTACAATCCAGAGTTCGCCAAAATTGAGTCCGATACAATTCTCGTAGACTAGAATCAACAAATAAATCATTTTCAAGGGTTTGTCGAACTTTACCGCAACATAACGTTCATTATACGGTAGTAGACTCTTTAACAACTTTGAGAATTTCATGCCATGTTGCAGAATAATGTTTAATTAACCTTTGAAAACATGTGAATCCAATTAAAACACAACGTAATGTTTCATCACAACCGATCAGCAGTACCAATCTAGTGCTGATCTTAAGCCAATAGGCAAGCACCAGCCAACAGCTAACTTAAACAAGTCTTTAACGACGAAAAAGCTTGGACATTTTGAACAAAAAATGACTTGACGAAAGAAACTTTTTCGAATTGAAAACTGGCGTATGTAAAATTTCTTTCAGTATCTCTGTCTCCGAACATCGCAAGTCACATCCGCTGAACAGTTGCGGGAGGATCGAAGTGTCTGAACTTTAGACCCTGACCGGTGACGGCTGCTGATTGGATGGCAGGAACCATGCTCAATATCAAATCTGACGGAAATCGCTCACTTGCCATGACAAAAAACTAATTGAAAAAAATGCATTATATTTTATTGGATTTGCCATAACAAACGAGCCACTGCAGTCTGTACACCACAAAACTGAATGTCACGAAACGTAAAATGGATCAGCATGAAATGCACTTGCATGATGTAATTCTATGTGGCGAGGCACTTTTCAAACGTCAATGGTGTCGGCGATTTTGAACAATTATATTTGAGAGACTATTTGTGTTATCTCCATAATTAAAAGAAACCCCGATCCAATGTTCAAATCACAGCACAAGTGTGGATGAAAAATTTTGAACCAACGCAAAATATCAAAACCTGACGGTCGCTGTGCACCCGATCATTGAATAAACGGGGAAACTGTCTCGCAAGGAATCGAAGGACGTTTATTCAATTTCGGGAGAAATTATAAAAAAAAACAGCAACTTTGCACATGGATGCTCCGAAGTCACATTAACGACACCCATTGTGTCTAACCTTTGAGCTTTCTTCATGAATCGATTCCTAAATTCGGGGGCCGTAGAGGTTTAATGGAATGTATGGAAATAAAAATTGAAATTGTTCTGATTCAAATGCCTCAACAATCCTCTTTCTTGGACGTTCGAAGGAATTTCAAGACTAATACTACAAACGAAATCCCAGCACCGCACGTCAGTCAAAAAGGTGTGGCCTGTGTAGGGATGATCAAAATGTCTGCAAACGTATTCGAGGAATGCCATTACCGTAGATACATAAATAAAAATTGGACACAACATGAAAGCAGCCGTTTCCGATATGAGGGGGCACTTTACACACGCACGTGCTGGGATTTGTGTGAAAGCGAATGGTTGGTTTGATGAATTCCAGTTTACAATCTCAGGTAATCTTCGTATGAAAAAGGTTGGTGACCATCACCTTTTTTTAAAGAACCTTAGCAATCGGATCGACTGGAACTTCTTCTTACGAAAGATCGGAAACGAATGAGTGAAATCAAAACTTTATCAGAAGCACTTCACTGATATTATGGAAGGGCTTGAGTGGTATTGGATGACTGATATTGGATAACTGACAGTGGAACTGATATAAACAGTTTATATTATTAGAAAATTCTTTGTCGTTAAAAATTATTCATAAAAACCAAAACAACATTTATATCACCAACCTTGTCACCATCACCATCATCGTCATCCTCATCGGTAAGGCATCGATTGGCGCACATGCCCAGTATGATCGTGATACAATAAAAGGTGCCGATGGCCAGCACGCCCATGAGTTGGGCCGGCATCTTGAAGTTGGGCGCGACCTACCTCGGTGCCAACAAGCGGACCTTGGAATTTCTGACAATCGGAATGTTCCAGGACTTTAGTCAGAGTTTAGTTGATAAACGTGATGGACCACTTCTGAACCAAGACTACCTCGGAATGTCAACAGCCTCAGTCAGAGTAAGTTGTTGAAAATGGTCTCTCCTAAATGTAATATTTTTGATATGCTGGAATGGATCAAGTGTTGACGAATAGGATTGGTCGATAATAGTTAACAGACGAGTAATTGCTGCACACCATCAGCCGCATGGCGTCAAGGATCATGGTGAAGTCATGGTTAAATTGTGTGGAAATTACTGGTGAAATGGCAGTGACGTATTGTTTATTTTGGTTGAATATAAGGTGAGAATTCCTGAAAATATGGAATAAAATAATGATAGCTGGTAGAAAAAATTTTATCAGACAAATCTGTCGGCTATGATTGTTTCACTGAAGAGCACTTTCAACTATGAGAGCTGAATGCAGGCGACTGAACCAATCAACATCTTTTGCGAAATGTCAACCAAACATTTTAAATGTGTTCCAATGAACAATGACATACTAAATAGTCAGCAATACGATTACATAAAATGATGATGAGTGGTAAAGTGGGTTAAACAAGCGGGCACATAGATCGTTAATGGATTCATCGTAAATTCGTCGTTGGCACTTTTGTTCCTCTTTCGGGTACATTTCTAAAAGTGCCCACTTGCCGCGCCTCTTACGACGCAAAATATTATTCCAGTTGTCATTCGCGATGATGGTGAATAAGGTTGTTGTTGTTGTTGGTGGTGGTGGTGGTGTTGGTGTTGTTGTTGTTGTTGTTGTTGTTGTTGTTGTTGTTGTTGTTGTTGTTGTTGTTGTTGTTGTTGTTGTTGTTGTTGTTGTTGTTGTTGTTGTTGTTGTTGTTGTTGTAGTTGTTGTTGTTGTTGTTGTTGTTGTTGTTGTTGTTGTTGTTGTTGTTGAACGTGTGCTGTGTTTCGCCACTAATCTCAGTCCGCACACAACCTGACACGAACACGATGGTGTTCGGATGATGGGAGGCCACCCAAGTGGGCATGGTATTTTCATTGGGTTATTTGGCCATCGAAAGAACACGATGTAACTGCCGGAGCGACCGAGCAGCCTAATGATGCATATAATTCAGCACGGTTTCGCTGCTGCTCGCACTATGAAGTCGATGCGCCCATAAACGATAAGACTTAGTTAGAGATCGACATACAACACACTAAACACTAACTTATTGGCACCTTGCACGAAACCTGAGATGATACATGGCCATAAGAGTGGCTGACGCTATTAACCATTGTCGGTGAGACACGGAATACGAGTAAAAACTGGATACTTTTATCATTTCTATCATCACAAAATGTAAAACGTGTATCTCAGTATTAGAACTTAACCCATTAATTTTTACACAAAAAATGGGGTCATTTTATCTGGTGGCTCATCTTCACCTGCTTAATGATGGCACGATTGACTGAATGTTCTAAATGCTTTTTTATAGTTGTTTTAGTTCTAAGAGAAACAAGCGGTTCTGAAACAACAGCAACAACAACAACAACAACAACAACAACAACAACAACAACAACAACAACAACAACAACAACAACAACAACAACAACAACAACAACAACAACAACAACAACAACAACAACAACAACAACAACAACAACAACAACAACAACAACAACAACAACAACAACAACAACAACAACAACAACAACAACAACATCTGCAACAAAAACGGACAAGTGTTTGAACGACAAGTGTAACAGGTCGAATTGACTGACGGAACGCACCAAGCCGGGCGACCAGTTGCCATCCTCTACGAACTACGTGAAACGTCCCGATAGTTCCTCAGACCACCAGTAACACACCATTTTCGAACTCCGTGACCAGGGGTAAACGGTGTAAAAAAGCGTTAACGAGGTTCCTTTGTGAACCCTCCTACGACCGATTCGCCCCTCTTCGGATATCGAAACGTACAACGACGGGATGTCAAAACAAGTTTACTTGGGGTTCCCACACCCACAACTCCAACGTTCTGCCATTCATTTGATCTGTTGGCGAATTTTCGGCTGAATATCGAACTTATCAAGTGAATTGATCTCAGAGTGTACGAGAAATAGTTAACTGAGACGTACATAAAAACGCAGACCAGAGCACCTCGGGTGAGTAGGGTGCGGCAAATATTCTACGAGCAGAAGTTTGTTGGCTGCGAATGCCGTTGAGCGCCCATTAAATCACCAGTCAACATCCATTTAGCAGCAACTGGCGTGTCATTACGGAACACAAAACCTTGAACTGGAACGCATTGCGGTGTTTTACATACATCAACTGTTGATATCTTGGAAAAGTTTGGTCTTCTGATTGCAGATCAATAACATCCTTGTCTTTTAAACAAGACTTTCCGAATATTTTGATGAAAAATGCGTGAAACATGGAAAACTTTCTGTGGTGTTTAATATTGTGTAGGCCGTTGACCACCGTTCACGAGTCATAATTCACTGGTAAGTATGTACTTTTTGTTGAGCCCGAATGGATGATGGCTCATTGGGTGTGCCATCTAAACAAGTGTGCCTTTGAACAACTGGGAAATGTAGACAAAGATCTGGGCATTCGGACGTTCGGACACCGATTCGTTTAGAGCTGGGAAACATTCTTGGCATCGTAGGTTTTTGAAGCTGATATCAATTTATTACATTAACCGAAAGACGAAACCAAAAGAAAATTGCATATAAAAATTAATTAGAAATCATATGCATTAATGCAGCAATTTTTCCATATAAATTATGAAACATTTAATCTCAATACATAGTATGAAAAGCATGATTTAAATTCAAGATAAATTCAGTAAAATATGATTCATTAGAGTACATTCAGACACTCCTTACATTTAACACGAACCTAAACTGATTACCACTTTTATCGTCATACACAGGGAACATCAAAACCAAAATCTGAGCCCTCAACGAAAGCCAATTGAAAAAAACCCGGTCTGGCCATAGGCCAATATCACCCGGTAGTCGTCGTATCAGACCCAATTACCAGTTGTATGCCCCAGGAATTCAGTGTTCCACCCAAAACACCGATCCATAAACCATGGTGCCTGACTGGCCAGATAAATCAGCCCTCGATCCTTTGGTTTGTTCATCCACTGCGCGAGTCAGATACTAGCTCAAAAGTGGAATTCTCCCGTCTTTGGCGGTTTCAAAGGGTAGATTTTGTTATTTTAGTTGTAGGTGAAATGACCTGAAAACTGCCAATTCCCCCTCTTTGTTGAAGTTCTGCTCCTTTTGGAGGATTAGCTCGTCCGCCAGTGGTGTGATCGCATAATAGTCGTTTACTACGAACACGGAATACCGCGATCACGAGAAAACATCACCAATCGATCAGTGTCATAATTCACGGCGGGCGGTACGGCACTCACTCTTGAACGGAGGAGTATCCGCGTGGCAGACTCTCTTGGGTCTCATTTGGACCATGTAAAGGGTGACCGTAAATTAATGTACCGGGCGGATTGCTGAGTATATTGAAATCCAATTTTACAAAAAAGTTATCTCTCAGGAAAAAAAACAATTTAAGTCGCTTCGTGATAGTATTATACAGAAATATCATTATCAGTTATTGAAATATTTTGAAATAAACGAAATTATTTGCATTAGGACAAGTTTAGGATTTCATGCTCAAGTTCTCTCTAGGCAACTTCCCCCATTAGTTGTGGTTGTGGATGATACACTGAAAACAATATTTATGCAGATTGTCATTCAATCGGCAATCCGATGTATGAAAAATAATGTTGATAATACTATAACAAAGAGTACCAAAGAAGAAAATGGCGTTAGTCACAGCAGGTCTCGCATTCTTTGGTGACCAATGGAGGTTGGCAGGCCATATCCAAGCCACAACCAGCTCATAAACAACATAGCCCATAATTTTTGCACGTAATGTGAATTGTGACGCCAAATGTCGGTGACTAACTAGAAATCCACTACGACTGCTATAATTTCACAAAATCAGTGAAAGGATTACTAAAAGATATTTTAACTGAGTACGCATGATAAAGACACATGATGTTCAATCTTTCTGGCGAATACGAAAACATCATTGTGATATTGTATTAATGTGCTTTCTTGGTTTCAGTAATGAAGAAGTTCCGGTAAATCTTCAAACTTCCTCTACGGTCATAGAATCTAAATCAAGTCAGGAATCTAAATCAAGTCAGGTTTCACTGGAAGAATCGTCGAAGACCCGAAACTCGTGACATTGCCGGATAGAGTGTCGTTTCTTCTAGATTTTTCCTCCCATGATGATGTCCACTTAGCGCTCGGGGCATATAAGGTCTATTGTATGACGGTACATGGGTATGTTGTGTTTGCCCTGATGCCAGTGTGCCAAAGAGCACATATATACCGGGGCACCACAATGATTCAAAAGGCATTAAACGAGCGTTTAGGATGCGAGCCTCTCTCTCTCTCTCTTCTTATTCTTCTTCGTTTGCCGAATGGGGTCCGGTCGTCATGCGACAAACAGTTTGGCAATTAGGAAAGTATAAGAACTTAATTTGTCCTAATGTTAAACATTAAAACAATGTTTTCACATTACCCATCAAGTATTATGCTAGTTTCTGTTTTTCTGAAATGGTTATAAATCAGTTATCGATGCCGAAATTTGGATTTTGCGAAATACGTGTAATGTCAGTGTTATGTCGTTAGGAAAACGGAGTCCACATGCATAATCATGTGCAATGCTTCAAGATTGAATGGAGTGTTGTATACAGACAGAAATTAACCTCATCGATTTGTGACAGATATCAATGTGTATCACCTTTTGCTGAACAATTTGTAAACTTGGTACAATTAGCCCATTGTGATCGCGCGTTTGTAAGGACATACATGCGACAGTACATATTGTACAAACATGGAGGGCGGGCGAGTCAGGTATAAATACTCACGAAATGTTACGAACCCAAAAAAATTATATAAACTCTGTGTGGTTGGGAATGAGAATAGGAAAATCGCCATCAATTAGAAACTGAGAATTTCGGATATTTTTGTTTCAGTTAACTTACCTCCAACGCTTGCCATTTGTATATGAAGAAGAAATCGTATGCCGGTGTCTAGTTGGGTACGATGGGTCACCATCATCTACTGGCGGACGAGAAGAGAGGAAAAGTGGAATTCTCCTTTCTTTGACGAGTTTAGAAAGTGCAATCTGTTTCATAAGGTGAAAGTAAAATGATCTAAAAAAATAACCTCTTCGACAAAATTCCCTTCCCTCTGGAGGTTTGGCTCGTCCGACAGTGCCACACTATCGTCGACCTATGGACCGGATCCTTTAAATACGCAGTTCGAACACAGCCGAAATTATTACCATGCAACTGATTGGGAGTGGAACTCGTTCAAGGCAATGTATATACGGCGTACGGTTTTAGATTTAGAAAGTTAAATACTTTTCATTATATGCAGGAAAGATGTGCTATTACAATAGTAGTTGAAACTTCACAGTAAATGCCATACTAACGAGAAGTTCGTTGGAAGAAAATGCATTCATATGAGCATACACTAATACGCTTAGACTGGTTCTGGTACATGATTGTCTCTTAATTTATGATTCATAGACAATACCTTTTTCAAAGACGATACGAAAATCTACTTTGTTAGATCACTGATCATGAAGAACATTAGTGAATACGCTGTGTCTCGAGATGTGATGTGGACTGAACAGATTATTACTGGGCCGAACTTGAATGCTAACCATGGCTGACATGGGGTATAGTGTGATGTGACCGCCCGGGTCTTATGGGTTATGGGGATTATGTCACTCGCACTGTGCTACACTTTTGTTTAACACACTTTGGTTGATATTCCTGTATTGGATGTACGAGAAGTTGCCCCCCTGACCGGTGCTACTTCAGATGTCTCGTGTCACGACATCGAAGACCATATTTGCGACATTGTATTTGCTTTGGCATGTGAAATGCGCGCGCATTGTAACATCTGGGCGCGCCGACTTAGATCATGTGCGTTTGAGAACTTGAAGCGGACAAAAGAGTTTTTGCGATCAACGCTAATGGACTAGCCCGGTAGCCTTTTTCATGACTATTGGTACTTCATCCAACAATGAGAACATTAGAAACTTTCAAAATTATGCCAGATGGTAAATGGCGAAAATGCTCCCACGTACGCCTACTATGTACGTTATGGGTGTTCCTACCAGGTGTTGGCAACGAACTCGTGGGGGGACTGCAACGAATTTTTGGGGGACTGCAACGAATTTTTGGAGGACTGCAACGTTTTACTTGAAACTCGCCAGGCAGCTCTGTGAAGTTAATTAAGTTGAAGTAACCGCAAACTCGCAACCTGCAATTAGCTTCTGCAGTTTTTCCGATAATTTTCTCATAATTCAATCGATGTACAATACATAGTATGCAAGTATGTAGCAACGATATACAGAGGAGGCGTAACAATCCAAAACATCAACTCCACACAGAACAGACTCATATAAGCATTAAGGTCAGACTTTATCGAGTGAATTATAATGTACGATAACTAATGGTGTTCCATCGCCGCGCCCATGGGAACATCATCAGCAGAGCGGTGCTGTCCGAGAAATCCTTCCCTCCCGACTGCACGGGTAAACGTGCAAACCTTCCTGAGTTAATTCTTCTTGAAACCGAATATTAACTATCCGGAAAAAATCTGAAACCGTCAAAGACGGAAAAACCCTTTGCTGTTAATCAGCCGCACCATCCGACCCGACACCCAGGCGGCTGGGTCAGACACCGACCCACCGACCGGTCCATCCGAAATCTGTACCATCTGAAACAACGATGTACATGGCGATCATGTCATGTATCGTAGCGGAGTGTGCCATGGGCGTTCAGGGTACCCAGACGACAATGATACATTGCCATATTAAAATTGGGCTCGCTGCTGTTTTTGCAACCATGTATCCATGTGTGTCCCCGGACGGAGAACGCCGAACAGTGAATCCGGAAGATGGTCACTGGTCAAAAATTGGAATTTATTCAGTTTTTATGCCACGATAGCAAAATTGGATACCAAATCACGATTTATTCAAGTGTGAAGACAATTGCTGATCACAAACATTGGTTATGAATGTGCTGTCTCTCAATCCGCGAATCGAACCAGCATCATCGGTTTATGAGGCCGACGGCTTTTAAAACACGGCGACACTTCAGTGGCGGAAACTTCGTAATTGCAAAACCTTTGAACTACTCGAGACGTTCATGGACCTCATCTGAGTTTACTGATGAATTTCGTTTGAAACATACCAGAAAGAGTTCAGTTGGAGTTTCATTCTGGAAGACAGCAACGATATTCCATGAAGTGGTTTGTTTCATCGACGACTTTTACCGGTTCCGACTTCAGTGGTCGACGGTCAGTGGTGTGTAATAAAAAAAACAGATGCCATGGAAAATGACCAACATGTGCAGCGGAACTCACAGGTTACAATTTTCACAAAAGAAAGTTATTACATAAAAGAAACATTATCTAGGAGTAGTGACACTCAGATGTTTTTCAAGACCCGGCTTGATTCGCAGCGGCCTCTGACTCGAGATGGCCACGGAATGTAATGTTTCACTGGCAGTCGTTAAATGAATGCCCGTGCATATGAATGGAAAAATTACATGATTGTTTTTAAGTTAGTAAGGTTGCTCAAAGTAGAAAAAAAAACAGACAACTTCGTAAAAAAATCTTGGAAATAAATCTGAAGAGCGAAATTACATACTGATGAACAGAGCAAAAAAAGAGACGACAGTACGAATTTATCCTGACAGGTTATTTATTGCTAACTGTTGATGCTTCTTTGATTGTGAATTCAGAGAAATAGTTTATAGTAGAAAAGAACTAACTGAAGCAAGTGGTCACAAACCCACTACTCGCTGCATGCCTAGAAATTTCTGTCTCTACCTCGAAAATCGCACCTAGTTTTTGTAGGAAATATCCACCTTACCGAAATGATTGGCGGCACGCGCGTTTCGACGCTTTGATTTCTACCACAGTGAAATAGTTACAAAACAAGTATTATAGAAAACGAAAATTTCCCCTATATAATATATCAGTTTTCTCCAGTTGAAAAATCGCACCTCACTTGGGGAAAAAATTCCACCTTACCAAAATGATTGGCGCGCACGTGCGGTCATAGTGTCGGTGCGCTGCATAGTGCATCATTGATGACATTATACTCTTAGTGGGCACTTTGACATTTTGATACCTGACACAGTGAAATAGTTCAATACAAAACTAAGTATTATAGAAAACGAAAATTTCTCCTATATAATATACCAGTTTTCTCCAGCTGAAAAATCGCACCTCACTTGGGGAAAAAATTCCACCTTACCAAAATGATTGGCGCGCACGTGCGGTTATAGTGTCGGTGCGCTGCATAGTGCATCATTGACGACATTATACTCTTAGTGGGCACTTTGATGCCTTGATATCTAACACAGTGAAATATTTACAAAACAAGTATTATAGAAAACGAAGATTTCCGATATACCTTGCAGTTTTTCTCCAACTGAAAAAAACGCACCTCACTTGGGGAAAAATTTCCACCTTACGAAATGATTGGCGCGCACGTGCGGTTATAGTGTCGGTGCGCTGCATAGTGCATCATTGACGACATTATACTCTTAGTGGGCACTTTGACATTTTGATACCTGACACAGTGAAATACATAGTTTCATTAAAAAAGCTAAGTAAAATATAGAAAACGAAAATTTCCGCTATTTAATATACTAGTATTTTCTGTAACTGAAAAATCGCACCTCATTTGGGGAAAAATTCCACCTTACCGAAATGATTGGCGCGCACGTGCGGTTATAGTGTCGGTGCGCTGCATAGTGCATCATTGACGACATTATACTCTTAGTGGGCACATCGAGGACGTCCCAATGTAACGCCCCAATGTTTTACATTCGGCGCGTAGATGTCCAAAAGGGGGGGAGGGGGTTCGAAGTGGGGGTGCGCCCAGGCAAAGGCGGACAAAAAGGGGAGGGGAAAGTGAAATTCCCCCCTCTTTGGCCGTTTCAAAATTTATATTTTGTTCTTCAATATGTAGGTAAAATGGCCTAATTACGGTCAATTCCCCCTTTTTGTGGAAATTTTCCACCGTTTGGCCTTGGCGGATTGGCTCAGTCGCCAGTGCGCCCAGGCATCAGGAAAAGAGGCGCGTTGCACAATATATATCTGATATATGTACACGTGCAGTCGCATTGAAATCAGTGCGCTTATTCCATATTGGAGTACGCGCAATGGTGTGGTAATGGGGGGGGGGGGGCCGTACGCCTAAGTGTGCCGGGTGGGGGTGTCTAAGAACAATTGGAGAAAAACACCAGCGAGCGAGAAAAGGTGGGAAACGTGGAATTCCCCTTCTTTGGCGCTTTCAAGCAGTAGAATTTGCTCCCTGAGGTGTAGGTAAAAAGGCCTGAAAACGAAATTCCCCTCTCTTTGTCCCTTTGAAGGATTGGCCCATACGCCAGTGGGGGAGGGGGGGAGCACCGGCGGACAAGAAAAAAACTATAAAAAGGAATTTCTCCTCTTTTCACAGTTTCAAAAGTAAAAAAGGTACCTGAGGTGTTTGTCTCAAAATGGCTGGTTTCCCCCTCTTTGAGAAAGTTCCCCTCCCTTCGGAAGATTGGCCGGTCTGCCATAGTGGAGGAGGGTGCCCACTTTGATGGCGGTAGTGAATAGTGGAATGTTTACTTGAATGCGACACTTGTCTTGATAGATGGTCGATAAATGCTCGGGTTTAGGGCTTGTTTTAGGCTTAGGCCTGTATCATAGCAGAGTTATCAACATGTCCGTGACTCGGGTTTCTAGTATGTAGTATAATGTATGTATGTACGTGCGTCAGTTAACTGATATCTTGAAACTATAGGAGAAGAATACTTGATACAACAACGTCACACTTATGGTCAAAATTAATGTCTTTCCGCTGGAAATAGCACATCAGCACCAGCACATCAGCAGCGATAGGGTTCCTTGATGCACTAGCGGACGAGAAGGGAAGGGGGGAAATGAAATTCCCTCTCTTTGGCGTTTTCAAAGAGTAGAATTTGTACCCTAGGGTGTAGGAAAATGGCTTGAAAACTACCAATTCCCCTTCTTTGACAAAGGTCCCCTCTCTTTGGCTCGTCCACCAGTGCCTTGATGTTTGTGTAAGTGAAATGATATGTTGGTACTTTTCTATAATGGAGCCGATGAATGTGGCACAAAAAGTGTGGGATGTTTATTTATAACAGGTGACGTTGTCAAATTTCCGATGTTTGGTATTTAGTAAAGAATTAGCATTAAGCCGAATTCGTTTTTGATATAAACAAAGCGATGGATCAGTTGGGCTCACTAGCGGACGAGGGAAGAACGAAGAAGTGGAAATCCCCCTCTTTGGTAGTTCCAGAAAGTAGAGTTTGTTCCCTAACGTATAGGGAAAAAGGTCTTATTTCTGCTGATTCCCTTCTGTTAGGAGAGATTCCCTCCCTTTTGATGTCAGGCTCGTCCGCGGTGATGGGACTCCGTTTTTTAGGGACTCATTTTTTACAATAGTTGACCCCAAATCAAGTTTCTGGTTTCCAGAGAAAGATTTTCCGCGCAATTTGAATTCGTATATCAAATTTAAAAAAACTCGCTTGTTCGAATGTTAGAGGAAATTATTGTCACATGTCAAATTGTCACATGACAGTTTAAACAACATATGAACTTGGCACCAATTTCAAGATTAAATCACCGGTAGACGGGCTGATCTTTCAAAGGGAAGGCAATTTCGTCAAAGAGGGGAGAATTGGCTGTTTCCAGGCTATTTTACCTACACCTTAATGAACAAAATCTACTTTTTTAAAAATGCCAAAGAGAGGGGAATTCACCTTTACCTTTCTTTTCTGGTCCGCTAATGATATAAATGCGGTAACGGGCCATAAATTAGTTCTTGATAACAAAAAGCTTTAATCAAACTATAGATTTGTATGTAAGTACAGTGCATGAATGAATAGTGAGATGTCATCGTTGAAATGTCGTGACGAAGAAACAATGCAGTAAAGTTTTGGGAAAAATTTACACGTTAAATTTTTTTATAGGATAGTGCATACACGTAGTATATTGCTGTATTTATTAAATAACTTAAGTAGAACTTTGAGACTAAACAAGTGATACTCTATATGTACATAGCTATATCTAAGTATCTTTTCGATATAATACTTACATGTATGATGTACTTAGGATACTTATGACCAGTGAAAGACTAGTCAGTGAATGGTGTCTTATTCATGGTGTGATTCATAAACCAGTCATCGCAGAATGTCTCTTCGGGTCGTAACATAATTCATCTGCAGAATCAAACACAGGAAACGCTATATGAGCTGTAATAATAGGATTCTGCGATTGAACGGGAAACGACCGTCAATTCAGTACGTTCGACCCGTTTTCTTCGACAGTCAGTTATTGGTATATTACGAAATGGTAGGGGTTTTTCTGGCTACAATGGCATTCTAGACCACTAGCGGACGAGAAGGGGAAGGATAAGTGGAATTCCCCCTCTTTGGAGATTTCAAAATTCATAGTTTGATCTTTGAAGTGTAGGTAAAGTAGCCTAATTTCTGAGAATTCCCCCCTCTTTGGAGAGATTCCTCTCGTCCTCCAGCGTTCGAGACGGTTGGATGTTTGCTGAAGGTATATTTGTTTACAAGGACAAGATGGGCAGAAACAATGTATGAAGTCAAGTGAGATTCAAGTGAATGTGTGGTATTCAAAATTTATTTATATATTAATTGAAGTTGGAAATAGTCTGTTGTACTTTTCCGGGTCCTTCAGCTGTAGGTCTCTGAACAACAGTGAAATAAATAAATAACAAACATGTAATATCATTGATTTAATTTATAACGATATTCATTAACAGCATGGAAATATTCTAGTAGTGTCCGCGTTTGAGTCAACTCTTACAAAAGATGTTTCTGGACAAAACGCTTTAGGAAAAATTTCAATATTTTTTTTCGAAACTATTTCTTTAAATGTAAGTTAGCAAGATAACAGCAAATTATAATTTTCTTGCTCTCAAGTGTTGCAATATATTTATATGTTTATTTTATCTCAATATTTGGTGAGTCCGCAGAAATATTCCGTATCTAATAGCAGTGGAAACTCGTAACATTGGCAACCTTATCTGGGAAGCCATCTTGCGATTGAGAAGAGCCCTTTTCGGCCGAATTTCAAACAAAAGTCCAATAACAGTGACGGAAACAACCCAAAAAGATTTCTTAACTTGCAAGTCACTAGTAAAAGTTCTCGTTAGAAACAGCTTTTATTCTAGTGTCTAACAGATTGTTGGATTCCATTAATCCCTTATAATCCTACAATTTTATCTTCCACCGATGTAGTTTACCACTAGCGGAGCTACATAATCCTCCATAGGGAGGAGAACTTCATCAAAGAGGAGAGGAATTGACCGTTTTCACGCCATTTATCTACACCTTAGAGACCGAATTCTGCGTTTGGAAGAGGGAAAATATCACTTTTCTTACCCCTTCTCCTCCGCCGATGGAGTTAACTTCGAGTCGGAATTCGTAAGAAGTGAATCTGCGGCCAATGAAATCTGATCCGGTCAGGTAAACAGACGTTGAAACGTTTAGTCACAGGCTTCAATAAGCGTCTTTCCAAAAGGACCTTAACAACAAAAGGCTCAACTTTCCGTATACACCACTGGCGTTGGAGTTGATCCTCCAAAGGGAGGGGAATTTCTTCAAAGAGAGGGGGGGATTTTTACCTACACCTTAGGGAACAAACTATACTTTATGAAAACGTCAAAGAGGAGGGAATTTCTTTTCTCCCACCCCTTCTTGTACGCTAGTGGTTTTCACCTATGTTGAATGCTACTCAATGTTTTCAAATGGGAGTAAATGTAAAAGCAGTGTTTCGAACCTAAATTCAGTTTGATAAATTCAAAGTTGGGGGTAGGAAGAAAAAATTACACACGATTTACAGAGCTGCTGAGATTCAATTGAATCTTTATTCTGCTGGATCAAACGTACTGAACCTAACCTGTGGATGTAACCCGGATTGAAAAAAAACAACATTGTCTGCCTTCCAATCTGATACATACAGTCTGAGAAAAAACTCAGCGAATAAAACGGCATTCAATAAACCACTCACTTTCCGTCCATGGTAAATATCGTCATTTCTAAGTATAATTCATAAAAAGTATTACACACTTGTAAAAAAACTGTCATTGAATGGTGGGAGAACAAATCCAATGTCTGTCATCAAGTAAGCCTTTGACTTTTGACCAATGTCCATGTTCCGAACTACTTCTTCAAGAACTCAGACTAGTCGTCACCTTCCAGAACTTGGTCGCCTAAGGAACTTCAAGGTATGATGTACGTAAGTAAGTAAGTACCTGGAAAATTTCGTCTACACCATCCGGAGACGTTGGTCGCTGCTGAAATTCGGATGGTCCGTCTCTGCCACGGACGCTGACATTCAGAGACAGCATTGCTGTAATAAAAAGGTTTCCGGGATTGAAAAAAAACACAGTTCATTTATGCTTCCACATAAATTCAAGTCACCATTGTCATGTCAGCATTGGAACTTCAAGGTATTCTATGAGGTACCTGGCAAAATTTCGTCGACACCATTCGGACACGTTGGTCGCTGAATTTCTCTGTCACGGCACGGACTCGTCAAACGTCAAGACACTCGTCATGTCAAACTGATGACAGGCTCCTGTCAAAGACCAAGATTTCGATGAACAAGTGGGCGGATTACCGAAACGCCACCAAAATTACCGAAATTCATAAATACCAAAATTATGATTTACCGAAATTTACTCTTGGATGAGGTAATTTTCTGTGGTTAAGTTTGAAGAAATGGTATAAAATATAGAGGTGGAGAAAAAATGCGTTTTTTGCGAACTTACGACTCGATTCAGAATCCAGTTTCAGGCGGATCAGAGTAGTGGAAACGAAAGGTATCCACCTGTTAGGGATGTTTCAGCCACCGACCTTAACTCGAAATGGTTCTCGGCAAAAACACTGTCTGCCATTAATCGTGCACTCTTGGGAGTACCAAAGACAGATTAAATGAACATATTATATGTAGAAATGTTGGAGAAATATGTACGATTTGAGGCTAAAATTACAAGCCATCCAGAAAGCCATTTATTTTCAAGTTTTGAGTATGTTGGTTGCGATGAATTCTTGGTTTAACCGCAAAGTAAAACAATACGTTAAGTACTGAATCAAAATTTGATGGGTCGGAAGATATGAAAGCAGTTTTTTGTTGAAAAAAATCTACCAGGAAATAAAACAAAAGGAAGCAAGAAAGATAAGCGCTTACAAAGTATAACATTGGTAAAAACAACATTACAGAATTCGAATTGTCATCATGTACACTACTTATTGAAGAAACTTTCGTTTCTGCGAGAAAAGCGAAGTTTTTGTTTCTGCGTTACTTACTGAAGAAAAGTTAGAACAAAACTCGAGCAGTCCTACATTATAAACCTGAGATTATAAAAAAATCCGCAAATACGTTTATTACACTTATGCTGTTACTGAATAAAAAGTTATTGACATATAATAGCGATCTGTGTCTCGCGGCTTCGGTGCTAACTGGGTGAACGCTGTGTTCAAGTGGACGGGGTTGGGTTGCATAGAGCACAACAACAACAACAACAACAACAACAACAACAACAACAACAACAACAACAACAACAACAACAACAACAACAACAACAACAACAACAACAACAACAACAACAACAACAACAACAACAACAACAACAACAACAACAACAACAACAACAACAACAACAACAACAACAACAACAACAACAACAACAACAACAACAACAACAACAACAACAACAACAACAACAACAACAACAACAACAACAACAACAACAACAACAACAACAACAACAACAACAACAACAACAACAACAACAACAACAACAACAACAACAACAACAACAACAACAACAACAACAACAACAACAACAACAACAACAACAACAACAACAACAACAACAACAACAAAAACAACAACAACAATAATAGTAATCAGTAGCAACATCGTTTAGGTGGGTTAATAATGACGGATCAGCTTACATATCGTCCACCCTCTTAACCGGTGATCGGCCGCTAATACCTTTGAGTGGTCGCTCACAGTGGTCCGCAAAACTGTTGTTGTTGTTGTTGTTGTTGTTGTTGTTGTTGTTGTTGTTGTTGTTGTTGTTGTTGTTGTTGTTGTTGTTGTTGTTGTTGTTGTTTTTTTTTGTTTTTTTTATCTTTTATGATAACTTTTTTATTATCCTTTCTTATTTTCTCCTATGTACTACATGATGAACGTACCCGATTCACTCGATACTAGCCAGCCCACTAGCGGACGAGAAGGGGTGGGAAAACTGGAATTCTCCCTCTTTTGAGGTTTAATAAAACCGAGCTTGTTCCATCAGGTGTGGGTAAAATGGCTTAATTTCCGCCAGTTACCCCCTCTTAGGGAAGATTCCCCTCCCTTTGGAGGATTGGCTCGTCCGCCAGTGTAGCCAGCCATACAGTTGCGGTGAGTGGAAAGAAGCAGGTTGGATATGGGGGTCCCCCCTTTACTAAGCGGGTACTCAAACCAGGTATACTTACAAACAAACTGCCAAACTGCCAAACGACACGCTGGAGAGGCTGACTGCACCGACTATACAAACAATCAATTAGTTGACGGCATATACGAAACTACGAGACTGAATTTAAATGCGCGCCTTTTTTTCAAATCAGCATTTTGGTAGAACTCAACTCAACTCATCCAGTCATCATCTGTTCACCGTTCCTACGAAGCTGATGTTTCGCGAGCAAGAAGAGGAGAAAAATGTGTTGCTCATTAGAAGTTCGTTCGAATTGCTCTTTAGAGATTATTTAGCTCACTGTCTTTCAGACAGGAATGATCTAAAAAATCTGCAGTCAACTAAAGAATACAATCGCTGTCACTGGCAGACGAGCCAAACATCCAAAGGGAGGGGCATTTACAGTTTTGAGGCCGTTTTACCATCAACTCATGGAAAACCCCGACTTTTTGAAATCGCCAAAGAGGGGGAATTCCACTTTTCCCTCACCTTCTCGTCCGCTAGTGATCGCCCTTAAGAACCCTGGCACCTGCTTAACGAGCCACATTTAGTCGTCAGTCATAGATGGTGAGGTCCCGATAACTCGTCATTCCCAAGCAGCTGCCAATCAACGTTGTCATTAGTTCAATGGTCTTTGATTCGCCCATCAACCACTGGTGGATTAGTGAGTGAGTGAGTGAGTGAGTGAGTGAGTGAGTGAGTGAGTGAGTGAGTGAGTGAGTGAGTGAGTGAGTGAGTGAGTGAGTGAGTGAGTGAGTGAGTGAGTGAGTGAGTGAGTGAGTGAGTGAGTGAGTGAGTGAGTGAGTGAGTGAGTGAGTGAGTGAGTGAGTGAGTGAGTGAGTGAGTGACTGACTGACTGACTGACTGACTGACTTACTGACTAACTGACTGACTGACTGACTGACTGAGTGTACAAAGATATCAGGGAATCGGCAGTTTTGAGGCCATTTTAACTACACATATGAGTGAATGCAGCTAAGAATGTACGAAGTAGCGGGTCATATTTTTGGCGCCAAAAAAACGCGCGCGCTAGTGTCGCGTGCTGGGCTTCACATGACTGGGTTAATAAAAGAGCTGTATAAGTAATTTGAAACTGTTAGCATTGAAAAAATATAGTTAAGAACTTGTTTTATCACAAAGCAGAAAACTTTTTTCTCATCCGACAGAAAAAAGCAAAAAAACTTTAAAATGAATTTTGTTTCATTAAATAACTCGAGTTGCTTATGGATTGTACCAGAATTTTATTGCAGAATAATATTGTCCTAAATATTCTTTAAAACTTTGTGAAGTATCAAAAAAAGAGTTTTTGTCTATCGTTCACAAATTCGATTTTCCCAGCACGCCCTGTTCGCTAAATTGCATGCACCTCAATTTCAGATTTACGCTATATCGTGAATGATTTGTTCAAAACCACAGTGAATTTAATCCAAAATTTAAAATTACTGTTTGATATAATAATTCAACCTTCCATGAACTCAGAAAAGTTTTTTGGGACAAGGAAATCGAATATTTAACGAAAATTTCAAGTCTAAACATCCGAAACCAGCATGCAGTGTCGTGAACACGGGCGTGCTTGGGGGGTGCAGGACAATCGATTTCGTGAACGATAGACAAAAACTCTTTTTTTGATACTTCACAAAGTTCTAAAGAATATTCAGGACAATATTATTATGCAATAAAATTCTGGTACAATCCATAAGCAATTCGAGCTATTTGGTTCCGAAAAGTTCAAAATAACTCAAAAGTGTTCAATACAGCTTGCATCGCAAAATAACTTTGGACTACAATAGAATGAAACATTACGTTTCTAATGAGCGTCTTGAACGCTGTTAATGATGCCTGTAAGCCCAATGAAGCTCGTCTTCACATGCGCAACTTGGAGGAAAAACCTGGTTTCAACCTGAATTTTCTCGGACTGGTAAAATAGCAAGAAGGCGGTCAAAATTCATTTTTGAGTCGATAAATCAGTTCAGGTACACTATATCAGTCCTAATATATATCACTAACCTTTATTTGAGTTGAAAAAATGAATTTAAATTTTGAAAATATGACCCTTTTTCGCGAACACGCGTGTTCATTCTTAGCTGCATTCACTCATATGTAGATTAACCAATTTCCCCCTCTGAAACACCCATCAAAGGGGGAGTTTCCCTTTCTCCTTTTCGTCCGTTAATGTTATTAACGACTTTTAGCATAAAACCATTGATCCTTTATCTAATCTGCCCCATCGGCGGGGGCGTCGCGCGGGGAGAGGGGGAGGAAGTAATGAGGGTCCTAGCTTGTTTTGAGATACCCTGTGAGAACTCTGCATATCGGGGCGCGCATGCGAAACATTAGTTTCGTTGTATGAAAAGATCTTACATTACGGAAATGTAAGGCAGTTTTGAGCTTGAAACTTTGCTAAAACTTTCGATGGCGAAATTAACCCAGCGAGTTTCCCAGATAAATCTACTAGTTTCTTCATATCAATATGTTCGTTAGCCTATCCTACTTACCAAAAAAATTAAATTAGAAAGTAAAAACGTAAAGTTTAATGGATTATTTACTCAATAAACTTTCCTTTAAATCGGTCAGCACACGCGTTACCGCTCACCCCCTTCCCCCCTTGTGCCACGTGTGTTACATGTGTAAAGCATGAAGCATGTGCTATCATAAATAATGGTGTAACTGGCGGACCGGCAATTTTAATCAACTCGGATAATCATAGTATGGAATTAAATGAAAAGGTCATTAATGAAATTATTTAAAACAAACTATCTACGAAGTTTTCAAGTTTAATTCATAAACTGTAAAAAATATTTATAACAAGTTAAGATTATTCAATCAGTTATAGTTTGGGACGCGAGTTGAATCAACGTCAAAGTCTTTTTATATTGCACGAGGGGGGAAGGGGGTGAGCGGTAACGCGTGTTCTGACCGATTTGAAGGAAAGTTTATTGAGTAAATAATTCATTAAACTTTACGTTTAAACTTTCTAATTTAATTTTTTTGGTAAGTAGGATAGGCTAACGAACATATTGATATGAAGAAACTAGTAGATTTATCTGGGAAACTCGTTAAATTCGTCATCGAAAGTTTTTGCAAAATTTCAAGCTCAAAACTTCCTTACATTTCCGTAATGTAGGATCTTTTCATACAACGAAACTAATGTTTCGCATGCGCGCCCCGATATGCAGAGTTCTCACAGGGTATCTCAAAACAAGCTATACAAACTAGTTCCTCCTAATATAGGAGTAAACCAAAGAAGCCTTATGATCGACGTCTGCAAAAAAATTTGAATTCCCCCTCTTTGTTGATTTTAATAGAGTATGTTCCTTAAGGTGTACATAAAAAGACATTAATACTGCTAATTACCATCTCTTTGGAGAGATTCCCTTCCGTTCTGAGGTTTGATTTGCCCGCCAGTGCTTCTGATGACAGAGCTTTGCCACCGGATTAATGGGTCAAGCTTTTCATTCAGTCGAACACCCATATGTTTCTTGCCCCCAATCCTACAGTTTCATATTGTATGATTGTACAGCCGATCCAGGGTTCCTTGTTAGCTAAAACTTAATTCAAATGTATTGTTGGCGCGCTCCCAAAATTTCGAGAAATAAAATCTTTTTCACATTAGGTTTGGACAACGTTAAAAAACTGCGCTTAACCGACCCGCAAAAATCATTCTTGATAACAAGAAATCCTTCCTCAGCTATATATGTAGGCTTTTTTTATTGGAGCCACTAATGATGATGTGTCAGTATCACCACTGTGTCATTCTTGTTAGATATACTATACTTGGAAATTTTGTGGTGACATCAATAGAAGAAAATAAACAACCAACAAAACACTTAAATAACATTGACGAAGTTTTTCTATGCAGCTTCCTTTTTCAATGGTATATTTCTTCCTTTAAGAGAATTTCGGATCAGATATCAAGTGAAGTCAATTCCAATAAATAAGGCACTCAGAACCGAAGACCATTAGTTTGGCATTTAGGGATGGTACTCGGCACTGGCGGACTAGTTAATCCTCCAAAGGGAGGGGAACTTTACCAAAGAGAAGGAATTGGCAGTTTTACGACCATTTTACCTACACCTCAGGGAACAAATTTGACTTTTTGAAAACGCCAAAGAGGAGGGAATTCCACTTTTCCCATCCCTTCTCGTCCGCTAGTGGTCACTCGGCGCCACTAATGATGCCATTAACTGGCATTTTCACGGGGCACAAAAAGTCAACGAATCATCAGTCAATGTCGGCGACGACCTGACGATGGCAAGTGCCACGTACACTGGGGTCTGATCGTAGTGACACCAACAACAACAACAACATCAACAACAACAACAACAACAACAACAACAACAACAACAACAACAACAACAACAACAACAACAACAACAACAACAACAACAACAACAACAACAACAACAACAACAACAACAACAACAACAACAACAACAACAACAACAACAACAACAACAACAACAACAACAACAACAACAACAACTACTACTACAACAACAACAACAACAACAACAACAACTACAACAACAACAACAACAACTACAACAACAACGACAATAACAACCAAGAGAAAAGTCGTTTCGTTCACCTCTTACTTTTGCATTGGTGTTTGTTCTAGTTTTAACTCACGGAATGGTTTTAGCTTCACACCGACGAAACATACATACAGGGTGGCTCAAAAAAAGGTTGCGCGTTTGAGGAATTACTGTGAAAGTTCTAGGAAAGCTGTGTGACAGCAGTAAAGCGCATTCGAAAGAGTATGTTTTTGCCCACAAAATTATGTGTGACTAAGTTTAAAATTCGAATTTTTTCTGATTTTACAAGTGAATTTGAGAAAACTCCTAATTTTTGCTTTTTTTTCGCTGAATGCGTGATGAAAACATGTTTAATAACTAAGTGAGTTGCATATAAACCCAGAAACACAACCTTCATATGTGAAACCAAATTTGTTCTAATATTATAGTGATATTTAAAGTTAATTAAGCTCGCAATTATTGTAAAGGCATCATTCATGGATACAGACTAGAAAAAGTAACCATGGTGGTTTGAATTCATTGAAACGGTCTTTCGGTTACGAATAATACTTTGAAGTGGAGCTGATGAACAAAAAAACAATGATTCTTTATTATTAAAACGCAATAAAGTTATTGAAACCGACGAACGTGCAAGCAGTGAGCGAAAAAGAACCCACAAACACGAACTGATTCTATTCACGTGTGCATGATCCGTTGGGCGCGCATTTTAAATAAAGATCTGCCGATGCTGCTGTAAACTTCTAAATCTGATCATATGACATAATTATGTAGACAAAAACATGCCCAATCGAATGCGCTATACCGCAATCCCACAGCTTGTCTACAACTTTCACAATATTTGCTCAAACGCGCAACCTTTTTTTTAGCCACCCTGTAAATTCACTGAGAATTCTTCGTTTCTGAAGCCAACAGGGCACACTAATACCATATCAGAATGGTGTTTTCGTAGTGGTTAGAGAAGTTGAATAAACTGATGGGCAATGGCAGAAACCTCAGAGCCACACGTCATGGTCTGTGTCTTCAAGTTTCGAACCCATGACCACCAGTTTCCAAGGCTGGCGCCTTACGAACTTGACTAGACAGGCTGCAATCTTGTTGTATTCTGAGCGTAATGAGAGGGTGGAGTAACAGACAGTCTTGTCTGACTCACTTCAAGAAAAACTTGGTTTATATTTTTTTTACGAGAATAATTTCACGTTCTACCCGTAAAAAGGAAGTTTTTTGTGTAAGCACTGTGAGGTCAGAGCTTGAGTTCGATAACTGAACTATACACGCTTCCGAGCAATGGTTAGCACTTCTACCTGCCGAACACTAGGCCATGAGTACAATTCCTGCCGTGAACAACATCGCGGTACCTGATTCAGCCAGACTTCAGTTCCATCAGTGGTACATATACCTGGGAAACCGATTGCTGATTGACTGACAGCCACTCAAGACCGTGAGCTCTTGAGAGATTGGGGGAACTTCGGCAAACTGTTGCAGGTTGGGGGACTGAAATCTGGTAAGTACTGAGTGGCGTGAAGTACTGTCTATGGGGTACCCTCCCCCCTCTGAAACAGTCCCCCCGCTGGCGGGCGAGCCAAACCTCCGAAGGACGGGGAATCTCTCCTAAGAGGCAGAAATAGACAGGAATTTCGCCGTTTTACCTACACCTTGAGGAACAAACTCTACTTTTTGAAACCGCCAATGAGAAGGAAAGTCCACTTTTCCCTCCCCACGCGTCCGTTTGACATATTACAGGTTGCAGAAGCAGAAGATAAGGTTAAGTGAATGGGGCGGACGCTAACGTGACGGAGTGAGTAACGTTTTAAGTGACTGAGTGAGTAGCGTTTTGAGTGACTGTGTGAGGGAGGGATCAGTGAATGATTAGTGCTGATGAAGCGATAGTTCGGGGGGGGGGGGGGGGGGGCGATGACGGGGGAGGGGAGTCGAGATTCTCAAAAAAGCCCTCACCAACTGCTAAATAATACTTGAGAATTGTCTGGGTTCTCTGGTATTAGAGTTGGCTCTTGGGTATTTATCATAAACGAGCGTTTTGAGGTTCTACTGACAACAAACAACAACAACAACAACAAACATAACAACAACAACAACAACAACAACAACAACAACAACAACAACAACAACAACAACAACAACAACAACAACAACAACAACAACAACAACAACAACAACAACAACAACAACAACAACAACAACAACAACAACAACAACAACAACAACAACAACAACAGCAACAACAACAACAACAACAACAACAACAACAACAACAACAATCACCACAACAACTAAATTGTTGAACCGTTGAATCAGTTTCGTTAGGAATTCGCACGAACCACGAATTCGGCACACGTTTTCCTCCTTAATTGGGAATGCTGAGAAGTTGGGCTGATTTATGTATAACAATAAATACAAATACAACATGAAACAAAAATACAACAGTAAAGAAAATCAACATAAGACAACCATGATAACAGCAGGATACCACAACAACAGCGAGGAGATGAAGTTGTATGCAAAAGTCCCAATAGGCGTCCGGACTCTCCAAATTGGCAGAGACAAATGCTGGAATGTGTCTTATACCATTAGTTCAATGCACTATCAGACGAGAAGGGAAGGGAAAAGTGGAATTCCCCCCTCTTTGTCGTTTTCATAAAATGAGATTTATTCCCTTAGGTGTAGGTAAAATGGCCTGAAAACTGCCGATTCCCCCTCTTTGACGTAATTACCCTCCATTTAAGGCTTTGCTCGTCCGCCAGAGGTTCAATGTCGGTGCGCGCGCACGCCGAAACCTTAACTCTTTGTTCCATTAAGGCCCAATAATATAATGATGTTGTACCATCACAATACGATCCTCGTGTGCCACGACGGTGGTCCGATTAGTGGACGAGAAGGGGTGGGGAAAGTGGAATTCCCCCCTCTTTGGTATTTTCAAAAAAGATAATGTGTTACTAAGAAGTAGGTAAAATGGTCTGGAAGCTGCCGATTCCCCATGTTTGGCGAAATTCCCCTCCCTTTGGCGGATTGACTCGGCCGCCACTACTGTGGTCTTCTTTGGTATGAGGATCCAGTCAAACTGTATAGTCTATCCAGAGTTTATCGTTACCCGAATTCATTTTGGGAACCTTTTTTACTTGAATTTCTTCATCAACTGAAGCCATGAGGCACACTAATACCATATCAGAATGGTGTTTTCGTAGCGGTCAGCGAGTTGAGTAAACTGACGGGCAATGGCAGAAACCGCAGAGCAACGTGTCACCTGTTTTTCCTTAGGTTTGTTGTTAAGGTGCAAAATGAATGATCAGAACTCTTGTTTCAACAAATTCGAAAGCCCGCCAAAGCAGGCTTGAAGTTTTGAATTGCGTGCCAAAAACACTTTCTGAGAAACAAGAAATTCACAATAGCCTATAGAAAAACGTGGTTTGTCTTGTTTATCCAATCAAAAGATCAGGATGGTACATGCTCGGTCAGAAAACAATTGGAAATTTATTGCAATGATATGAACACCGATGTTTTATTGTTCTGAAAAATCCACGATAGTTTTCTTCCAGAATAACAAGAATAAGGATCAAAATTTCGACTGCCAGACTTGAACGCACAAGGAAGAGACTTTTAATTTCGCATTCAATTAATGAAAAACTAAACAGCCAAACAAACAAGTCGATCATAACCAAATTGTATTCGTCATTTGTGTTTCATGGTACACCAGCGGACGAGGACCGAAAAATAAAGGGGAGTTCCCCTGGTTGTCAGTTGTCAAAAGCTAGATTTCGTTGTCATCAAGTAGGTAAAATGATTTCAAAACTGCTGTTTCCCCCCTTTTCGAATGAAATTCCCCTACCTTCGGATAAAAGATCGTCCACCAGTTTCATGACAGAATCATGACCACCAGGGATGTATCATGCATCCATGAACATGTGTAGTATAACATCTGGTTGCACTCTGGTTCTAGCGGACGAGAAGGGTAGGGAAAAGTGGAATTCCCCCCTCTTTAGCGGGTTTCAAAAAGTCCGGTTTGTTCCTTCAGGTGTAGTTAAGATAGCAAGATTTCTGCTACTTCCCACTTCTTTAGGGAGATTCCCCTCCCTTCGGAGGTTTGGCTCGTCCGCCGGGAAAAGGCAATCAGACTGTTGATTTTCAATCCGGGACGATACACCATGTATGTACGTACTGTATATTATTTCTGGCCCCAAATCCGGTTGTAAAACTGTATATAGCCGTCAAATATACGCAAAAACAATGTTTTTTTAATGTGCTTGTTTGGTGGTTTCAACATGTAGTATGTGCATTATGGCTATTTTCAATTCGGTTTGTGTAATTTTTTTGAGATTCCTGGAGTTGCCCATCAGTGGATATATCCGTAGAAAAAGTTACACATGCACACCAAGAAAAAAAAATGAAAAACAGAAAAATCTTTTAATTCGAAACGGAATCACGGTAGAAGTTGATCAGGAAAAAATCACAAGCCCGTTACAGCTTTTTTTTCTTTCGTTCGAGACGCCGGATTCAGATAAATCCACTAGCGGACGGAAAAATGAAATTCCTCCTTCTTTGGCAATTAAAACATAATGAATTTGGTAATTAGGTAATGGTTTCAAAATTACTAATTCCCCCTTGTTAAAGGTTATTCTTTTTCCTTTGGAAGATTGGCCCCGTCTGCCAGTGGATATAGCCGGAATGCACAGGCGAACGAGCTAATCCTCTAAAGGGGGGAAGGGGGGGGGGGGGGATTAGTCAAAAAGGGAGGAATTGGCAGTTTTCAGACCATTTTACCTACACCGTAAGGAACAAATTCTACTTTTTGAAATTGCCAAAGAGGGGGAAATTCCACTTTTCCCACCCCTTCTCGTCCGCTAGTGCCGGAATGAACCAGTGATCATTTTTACGTACTGACTTTTATGAGCTCAGAAACGAGATGACCGTGTTTGTTAAGGTTATTAAAAAGGGAAAAAGGGAAGAACGAAAAAGTGGAATCCCCCCTCTTTGGCAGTTCAAAGTGGTAGAACTTCTTCTTTAAGATGAAGGTAAGAAAGCCCGAAAACTGCCAAACTTCCCCATCTTTGATGAAATTTCCCTCCTTTTATAGGATTAGCTCGCCCGCAAGTGGTTATGATTGTGATCAGAAGTGGGAGACAAGGAACAAAAGGGGAAATCTCCCTTTTTGGCCATTCCCAACAGTGGAATTTTATTTTTTTTTGTGGTAATTGAAAAAAAAACGGTCGATGTTTCTTTTCTGCCTGTTGCAAATTGAAACCAAAAACTACCGTTCTTTGTTTTTGGATAGCATTCCAACTACAATTGACCCCACCGCACTAGCGGACAAGAAGGGGTTGAAAAAAGTGGATTTCCCCCCTCTTTGGCATTTTCAAAAAGTAGAATTTGGTCCTTAAGGTGTAGGTAAAATGGCCTCTAAATTGCAAATTACCCCCTCTTTGATGAAATTCCTCTCCCTTCGGAGAGTTAGCTCAACCTCCACCGCTTCTGATGTGGTGTCAAACGGACTTTGTTATTGTTTGACCGGTTGTCGCACTGAGCGACGATATAGTTGGTTCAGGTTTTCTTGTAATCCAAAATCATTTTTATGTATCCGTTACCACAAATAAAATGAACTAATCGCAACGTTCGTATCGTTATCCAAGTGCATTAAGAGAATATACACTTTCCGAAAATTTTAACGCGCACCAAAATCTGTTTCAAATTCAAATTGCGCGCCAAAATTTGTTTTAAATTAAAAAATCTGTTTTCAAAACAAAAAGTTTTGTGAATAACAAGAAACTCTGGTTAGGCTATAAAAACCCTGATCATCATCTGTCAAAAGCGGGATAAATCTCGCAGATCGAAATTCTATTGACTTCATAGAGTTGTAAGCATCGTCAAATTCACCGTTGTAAATAATAATATTATGACTATTATATGTGATAATAAAAGTTTTTTATTCAGCTGACAAACACATTATCCAGAATCTGTATTCCGCACTAAGTATCCTAGTTGATGACAGTGAGACGGTTTACACGAAAATAACACAATCACAAACGGGCTGGAGTAGGAGCTGGAGCAGGAACTAGAGCAAGAGCAGAAGCTGGAGCAGGAACTAGAGCAAGAGCAGAAGCTGGAGCAGGAGCAGGATCAGGAGTTAGCGTTGGAGCAGGACCTGGAGAAAGAGCAGGAGCAGGAGCTGGTGTTGGAGCAGGACCTGGAGCAAGATAAGGAAAGGGAGCAGGAGCCGCTGCGGGAGCAAAAGCACGAGCAGGAGCAGGAGCTGGTTGGGCCGCCGTTCCCCTCGGTAATGCTATCCGGTTAACGAAATGCAAATACACGGTCAGATGATCTTCACGTTTCATCGTTAGAATTCCTTCCTTGGTGGAATCATGTTGAAAGCAGACTTCTCTGAACGACAGCCGATGTTTCGTCAGCAAGTCTTTGAACTCCGGGTGAAATGTTTCGCGAAGACGATTCTGGAATAACTGACGTACTGTCGGACTGAGTGACTGACGTACCGACTGACTGACTGACTGACTGACTGACTGACTGACTGACTGACTGACTGACTGACTGACTGACTGACTGACTGACTGACTGACTGACTGACGTATACTGACTGACTGACTGACTGACTGACTGACTGACTGACTGACTGACTGACTGACTGATTGACTCACTCACTCACTCACTAACTTCATCATTCATCCATTTACATGTTGCGTCTGTCAAGACACCTTTACCATCATAAAACATCTTTCTCTCTCCGGAGTGCAAACAGTGTTCTCTCAATTTCCATAGTTTTGCTTCCTTACAGGCAAAGGCTCCGAGATGCAGCTCCAATGGTCGTACCTTGGTGGAATAGTTAGTTTGTTAGTTAGTTAGTTAGTTAGTTAGTTAGTTAGTTAGTTAGTTAGTTAGTTAGTTAGTTAGTTAGTTTAATTAAATAGTTAGTTAGGAAGTTAATTAGTTAGTTTCAGACAGATTACATACAGCGACTAACATTTCTTTCGACTTCCAGGAAATTGCCCAAAATCGATGCAACAAAAGGCAAACGTTCAAACACGAACGGAGAAATCCAGAGATGTGTTAGGTGGGGATGCGAGTTGAAGAAGTTTCTGGAAGGTTAAGAGGAAGTCATTAGCTAAATCATTCATTCACTCACTCACTCACTCACTACCTCGTCCACTCACTCTCTCACTCACTCACTCACTCACTCACTCACTCATTCACTCACCGTCTGAGAGACCCTATAATGAGCCAGAAGTAACCGCTGAATGTCTACGTTAATTGCCAGTGGTTGTTGAGCTCGGCATGCAGCGACCAGTTGTTCTGCGGTAACGATTTCAAGCTACACAGTAAGTCAGTCAACGGTCAGTCAGTCAGTCAGTGAGCCAGTTAGTCGGTCAGTCAATCAGTCAATCAGTCAGTCAGTGAGTCAGTTAGTCGGTCAGTCAGTCAGTCCATTAGTCAGTCAGTTCAATCAGTCAGTCAATCACTCAGTATATCAGTCGGTCATTCAGCCAGTCAGTCAATCAGCCAGTCAGTCAGTCAGTCAGTCAGCAAACCCAAGTGGCCACCCACTGATTAACGTACAGCCTTATAAGCACAATACGCCCACTCAATATCCCATTCAGTCTACCCAACCAGGCCATGAGCTCATGGGCCATGTGATCGGGCCATCGAGCATGCATGTTGAAGGTGAAGTGCAGTCGATGATGACTAATGAGTGAGTGAGTGAGTTAGTGAGTGAGTGAGTGAGT
>CAXIWR010000107.1:39103-43982 GCA_964036265.1 Daptonema setosum | reverse complement strand
GAATCACTCACGCACTGACTCACTCACTCACTCACTTACTCACTCATCAGTCACTCACACACTCCCTCACTCACTCATTCACACATTCACTGAATTACTCACTCACTCATTTACTCACTCACTCACTCACACTCTAAATCACTCACTCACTTGCTCACTCACTCATCAGTCACTCACTCACTCACTCACTTGCTCACTCACTCACTCACTCACTCACTCACTCACTCACTCACTCACTCACTCACTCACTCACTCACTCCCTCACTCACTCACTCGTCACTCACTCACTCACTCACTCACTCACTCACTCACTCACTCACTCACTCACTCACTCACTCACTCACTCACTCACTCACTCACTCACTCACTCACTCACTCACTCACTCACTCACTCACCTGCTTGCTCACTCACTCATCACTCACTCACTCACTCACTCACTCACTCACTCACTCACTCACTCACTCACTCACTCACTCACTCACTCACTCACTCACTCACTCACTCACTCACTCACTCACTCACTCACTCACTCACTCACTCACTCACTCACTCACTCACTCACTCACTCACTCACTCACTCACTCACTCACTCTCTCACTCACTCACTCACTCACTCACTCACTCACTCACTCACTCACTCACTCACTCACTCACTCACTCACTCACTCACTCACTCACTCACTCACTCACTCACTCACTCACTCACTCACTCACTCACTCACTCATACGCTCACTCACTAACTCACTCAATCACTTACTCACTCACTCACTCACTCTGGTGAAAAAATTGATTAAATTACTCACGGTATGGAAGAATAAGTAAGAAAATCGCGTTCCTTATGTTCGAACTAGTCTATCTACTTTGTTTTTAATGTAAAATGTCAGAATTATTAAAATTTTAAATTTTTGTGATTATCAATTTGAGCTTCAAATGAGGTGCTGTTGTCGACGTACATATTCCATGTCATCTCATCGGATAATAATTATGACTCACTGACAAAAGGATGCCGCCTTGGATTACGGTAGTCAGAGTGGCAAACTTGTCTCATGGAATTCGGTTCGCGATGTGGGACATGTTTGCCACTTTTACCCTGAGACAGGTTTGCCACTCATTTCCTGAATTTTGAGTGGCAAACATGTCTCGTGAAATAGCGAGACAAGTTTGCCACTTTTTGGGTGAGACAAGTTTGCCACTGAAAACCCCCCAAAAAAGTGGCAAACTTGTCTCGATTTAGAGTGGCAAACTTGTCTCGGTGGCAAAGATGACCGATTCCCTTCAACATTCCCCATGCACCAAATCTGGGAAGGGAAATAGAATAAATTTCGGAATGTGACTTTAGGCAGCAAAAAAATTCTGGTTTGGGGGAAATTATACAAAAATTTTCGGGCTTTGATTTTGAACCAGTTCATGCCCAGACGTTTCTATTTATGCAAATTAGGGACGGTTGGAGGAGTCCATTATGCTAAACCTTTCCAAAAAGATGCAAATAGAATTTATGTTCAGACACGTGAAGAAATAAAATCCTAGTTACATTTTTCAATTTATCGTGTTTGACATTTTAGGAAATAATTTTACTTCACACAATGAAACTGAAAAATTGAACGACTATTTATTTTCTATGCGACGCTAGAAAAATTCACTCACTCACTCACTCACTCACTCACTCACTCACTCACTCACTCACTCACTCACTCACTCACTCACTCACTCACTCACTCACTCACTCACTCACTCACTCACTCACTCACTCACTCACTCACTCACTCACTCACTCACTCACTCACTCACTCACTCACTCACTCACTCACTCACTCACTCACTCACTCACTCACTCACTCACTCACTCACTCACTCACTCACTCACTCACTCACTCACTCACTCACTCACTCACTCACTCACTCACTCACTCACTCACTCACTCACTCACTCACTCACTCACTCACTCACTCACTCACTCACTCACTCACTCACTCACTCACTCACTCACTCACTCACTCACTCACTCACTCACTCATTGACAGTCAACTCGATTTATCAGTGCAATTTATGCCACCCATGGTGCACGATGGGCAAAAATGCTTATTTATTATGCATTTAGATAGAACTTTCAAATAGGATTATAAATCGATAGATTAAGTGCGACAACAACAACAACAAAAACAACAACAACAACAACAACAAGCCGGGCTATTCTTTACTACATGGTGGTCCAAAAAAGCATTCTCCCAGAGCATCCTCCTCATTCTGACACGAAATCCTCTTAAATCACTGATAAACGTAGTGCGGATTCAACTTGGTATTCTGATATAACTGAGGTTCGAATATTTCGCGACAAATTTCACTTTCTTTATAAAACTCTTGCCACGCACCTTAACTTGAAAATGTAAAATTAATGTGCCTTGCAAAAATTACAAAAAAAACAAACAAAAAATGGTGTGCTTGAAATTTTTAAACTGTCCCGACAATGTCTTGGAAAACTGTCGCGAAATATCCGAACCTCAGATATACATTGAGAATGCTATACGTTCATCCATTCCTTGAAGATGTTGATGATGTACATACGTGTATACCATTAAACGATCGTACATGTCATCATCAAATGTACGAATCCTGCCAGAGTGTGCCATACGTGCGCGCAGAATCATTTGGTGGAGGAAATCAAATTTGTACCGCGACGGCAAGAGTCTTTCTGGGGCGTCTGGTCAGTCCGGGCTGACTTTTAAACTGGGACACATCGCTTACCATATTCGGTGGGTGATGATTTTATGGCATAGTGGTCAGTCAGTCAGTCAGTCAGTCAGTCAGTCAGTCAGTCATTCAGTCAGTCAGTCAGTCAGTCAGTCAGTCAGTCAGTCAGTCAGTCAGTCAGTCAGTCAGTCAGTCAGTCAGTCAGTCAGTCAGTCAGTCAGTCAGTCAGTCAGTCGGTCAGTCAGTCATGCTCATGACATGACTAAAAATGTCCAAAGTCTACTCAATGAGTGTGATGTGTGGAAAAAAAACACACAAAGAAAGTATTCTATAGTTTATTCAGGGTTTCTCGTTAGCCGAAAGTAATTTGGCGTGCAATTAAAATTTAAATCTGTTTCAAATTACGAGAAACAAGTACATTTTTACATAACATTTGGAAAACATACGAAATTTGCGCTGGATTATTTGCATATGTAAAGTCTGGTCACAGTTTCTCGTTACTCCGAAATTTTTACCGTAAACCTTTTGGCGCGCATTCAAATTTCGGCGCGCTTTCAAATTTATTTGAAATTTTGAACTTTTCAGATTACATACAGGGTGGCTCAAAAAAAAGGTTGCGCGTTTGAGGAATTACTATGAAAGTTCTAGAAAAGCAGTGTGACAGTGGTAAAGCGCATTCGAAAGAGTATGTTTTTGCCTACAAAATTATGTGTTACATAAGTTTCATTCGAATTTTTTTCTGATTTTACAAGTCAAATTAAGAAAAACCTAAATTTTCGCCTAATTTTTGCTGAATGAGTGATGAAAACATGTTTAATAACTAAAGGAAATGCATATAAACCCATAAATTTAACCATCATATGTGAAACAAAACATTTTTAAGTATTATAGTGATATTTAATGTTAATTAAGCTCGCAGTTATTGTAAAGGGGTCAACCATGGATACAGACTAGAAGAAGCAACCATGGTGGTTAAAATTCATTGAAACGGTCTTTCAGTTACAAATAATACTTTGAAGTGGAGCTGATGAACGATAAACAATGCTTCTCTATCACTAAAAACCCAATAAAGTTATTGAAAACGACAAAATGCAAGCAGTGAGCGAAACAGAACCCACAAACACGATCTGACTTTCTTCAAGTGTGCATGATCCGTTTAGCGCGCATTTTAAATAAAGATATGCCGTTGCTGCTGTAAACTTCTAAACCTGATCATATGACATCATTTTGTAGACAAAAACATGCCCAATCGAATGCGCTATGACAGAATCCCACGACTTGTCTACAACTTTCACAATAACTGCTCAAACGCGCAACCTTTTTTTTGAGCCACCCTGTATGTATAACATATTATTATACATACCCAACTTAAAATTATTCAGTAAAAGATTTTCAAGAAAATAATTAGTAACAAGATACCCTGACCAAGCTTTACACTAGCGGATGAGGGAAGAACGGAAAAGTGGAATTCCCCTCTCTTTGGCAGTTTCAAAAAGGTGTAGTAAAACGACCTGAAAACGGTCAATTCCCCCTCTTTGACGAAATTCCCCTCCCTTTGGGGGTTTAGCTCGTCCGCCAGTGCATATGTACGTGCGTAACCGACCTGCAATTTTTTTAATAACGAGAAGCCTGACCAACATCCTCATAGTTTCCCATTTGTCCAATTTTGGACAAATTGAACAAAAGTTAGACAGATTAAATCGAGCGGGGTTTATATGTATATGAAAAACGCGCGACAGCCAGATTAACGGGATAAACAAGATGACACATAAATGAATGAATGTGGTTAAATGCGTCCACTGGCGGACGACTAAATCCTACAAAGGGAGGGGAATTTTTCCAAAGAGGGGGTAATTGGCAGAAGATAAGCCATTTTACCTACACCTTGAGGAACAAATTCTACTTTTTGAAACTACCAAAGAGGGGGGAATTCCACTTTTCCCACCCCTTCTCGTCCGCTAGTGAATGCGTCGATGGTGCAAGAAACGGTCACAAATGTCAATAACTCCTACTCAGCTCAGCGTCAGCACAGTCCATAAAAGGTTTATTATTACTGAGTTTCAAGTTTCATTGTGTTGTCTCGCATATAATCAGTCTTACAAATTACGAATAACAAATTATGCTGAAATAAAGAGGTAAAAACTTGAATGAAAAAGAAGTTTATGCTATAGAATTAAGAAAAGAGAAA
>CAXIWR010000107.1:24103-34103 GCA_964036265.1 Daptonema setosum | reverse complement strand
CCTGTTCAAGAGTAACCATGCTAATATTCGCACATATTTACATAAACCCATATTTGAATTCAGTGTATTACTATCTTGGATTCTAACTAATTTGGACGAATCAAGTGGCGGCTTGGAATCGTATTCAGACCGTTTTTTTACACCGAAAACCAATATATTTGGAGCACACTGCTGTGGGTTTTTAGCCACAGTCCGGGGGGTGGTAGACTGTGGACGTGAGTGCTTTTAGGCACAGTCCGATTCCTCTTCACCCACAGTACCGTTTAGCCACAGTACCATTTAAGCACAGTCCGATTCCTCTTTAGCCACAGTACCGTTTAGCAACAGTAAAATTCAAGCACAGTCCGTTTTTTTAGCCACAGTCTACCCCCCCCCCCCGGACTGTGGCTAAAAACCCACAGCTGGGACAGGTGTGATTGGAGGCTAGGGCTTTTTTTCACTACTCTGATTATTATTGTATGGAATAAAATCTTGCCTTGCATATGCAAGTACATAAATATTTTAATATGCCGGCACGGCATACACTTGATTGATAGTATATATACTCCTCTCTGAATTTACATAGACAATGATGGATTTCTATGATGACAGCAGAGCTTGTGTCTGGCACTGGAATAGTGACTTTAAGGGCCCGCCATACTTCGTTTCAACTCGAAACTGAAACGTTTCTGTTTCGTGTTCTAATATCATGACACTGACTGACTGACTGACTGACTGACTGACTGACTGACTGACTGACTGACTGACTGACTGACTGACTGACTGACTGACTGACTGACTGACTGACTGACTGACTGACTGACTGACTGACTGACTGACTGACTGACTGACTGACTGACTGACTGACTGACTGACTGACTGACTGACTGACTGACTGACTGACTGACTGACTGACGGACTGACTGACTGACTGACTGACTGACTGCCAAACCTTGAACTTTTAAATTGAGCAAATCAGCGCAAAATGTATCCACCTCCCGAGGTAATAACTGTCAAACTCGCTCGTGTTTTGACTGCCCTGCAGGTGCACTATTGAGACATACGAACATTTCTGATCCACCTACATACAGTGTGTCCTAGTGAACTTTCCCAATAACTTGTTGCTGGAGGTAGCCAACTTGCTAGGAAAATTTTTGAAATCCGTTTAAATTCTGAACAGATTTCAATAACTTCAAAATGGTATGCTTCATAACAAGTTGGCTACCTCCAGTGACAAGATAGCCTTCATAACATAATTTTTTTACAAAAGTTAAAAGAAAACTTCACTAGGGATACTTCGTTGGGACACCCTGTTTTTACAAACGTATGATACTGTGCATATTAATGAACAATGACAGGTTTCGCCTTTCGGCGATTTCACCGTGCAGGGAAAACGCCGTGTTACGTAAATGGAACATTTGTGAAAACAGATAGATGTCTAATAAAAAGAGAACGGGATACGTAAATAGCCTATCATTATTGTCAATTTAAACTTTTTTTGGCGTCCAAGTTTAAGTTCAAGTCTGTTTTTAGCCTTCTATAAAAATTTCGATAAATATTTATTTTTCTCCCGTATTATTTAGGCAACCTACGAAAATTGTCCCTGATTTATTGCAACGTGTGTACACGACTCGCAAAAATAATTTTTGATAACAAGAAACCCTGACCAAGCCACCGAGAACACGCAGTGGGCCTGAATTAATTTTTTTTCAAATACTGAAGTCGTTACTTACTGAAGTCAAAAATGTATACTCCGTTTAACTGATTACGACTCCTTTCTGGGACGTGTTTTTTCGTAAAACCTTTTCCTCATTTCCATTTCTATGCCATTGAAACGCATGTTTGAAAAACAATTCTGTTTTGATGCTAAATAGTTGGGATCATGCGGAATACGGGGGTTTATTGTTTCAGGTAAACTAATTTACTCTATCGAACGGACAAACGTGCAAACTGAAAAGTTGTACATGAAATTTTCCAGAAAAAGGGATTGGGGATTCTGGCGTTCTAACTACAAGGCTAAGGGGAAACGCACAATCACACATTAGTAAACGAATTCTAGCCCAAACAAGAAACTAAAAAAAATTCAAGTACTCTGGTAGGATTCGAACCCAGGACCTTCCGTTCAGTACACGGACGTGCTAACCGCTATACCACAGGTACTCCTGTCTACTAGCGCACGAGAAGGGGAGGATGGAAAAGTGGAATTCCCCCCTCTTTGGCGTTATCAAAAAGTAAAATTTGTTCCCTAAGGTGTAAGTAAAAGAGCCTGAAAACTACCGATTCCCCCTCTTTGACAAAATTCCCCTCCCTTTGGAAGATTGGCCCGTCCGCCAGTGCTCCTGTCTAGCGCTGGTTTGTTGTTACTGCGTGTGGCCAAGGCCATGCATTGTCCCTACGCTCAATAAACTAGCCATACGCAATATTGCCTGATCCTAAATATCAGCTCATGAACAGACCGTGTCGATGAACTTCACTACTGGTCATATAGCCTGTTCAGATTTTCTTGTTACACAGAAAGTTTTTTTGCAAGTGTTTAAATTAAAAAAAAAACATTTAAAAATATCTTTTTAAATTACTTTTTGTGTAACACACAAATCTCGCGTTCGCAACAGTTTTTGTGAAATTTATAGTCAACAAACTGATAAAAATCTTAATTAAGTGGCATTAGATAGCTGTTATAAAAATGTGCGAGACGTTTTTTGGGATGCACGTGCACAACTTTTGTTAGAGTCCACATATCATAATAAAAACTCTAGGAAAACTAAATTAATATGTTGCTAATATATGTTGAAATTGACAAGTCAAAAACATTGGACACAGCCACCTCGAAGTCAGATCAAAATGTCATCGTTTTTTCGGCCCACCCTGTATATGGAAAGCAGATCAGAAAAATGAAGGGATAAAAAATTCGTCAACCTAATCGATTGAGGACGCTAAAGTGTGGTCACAGTTTCTCGTTACTCCGAAGTTTTTACCGTAATCCTTTCGGTGCGCATTCAAATTTCGAAGCGCGTTCAAAGTTATTCAAAATTTTCAGCTGTTCACACTCCATTTGTCTAACATAATTTCTTAAACTTGCCCAACTTATTAATTTTTATGTATAAGGTTTTCAGAAAAATAATTAGTAACAAGATACCCTGACCACGCTATGCACACGCCTACGCTTAGGGCCGTCGGAGGATAAACTTGGAATGCCACTCTGAACTGAACACAATCTGATCATGACAAGTTCATGTCAATTACAATCACGAAATAACGTCAGAGGAAATTCTTCTTTGTTCTATAGCACATTCAGAATTCCTTGTTATTCGAAATATTTTGTATTAATTTTTTTCACACGCGAATTTTATTTTGGCACGAGTTCTAAACTTTTCACAAACAAAGCGTGCACTGCACTGTACATAATTCATTGAATGGATGATAGTGCGGTTAGAAAAACAATGGAAGTGTAGTCCGAGTCTATGGATGATTCTCCGAAATTTTACTCAGGTAGATTTTTACTACTACATATAAGCAGATATCTCAGTTTCTAAATTATTTTAACCAAACAAAAAACCAAAAAAACCAAAAAAAAGAAAAAAACACAGACAGACATTTCGTCGTCGAAACCTGTTTTGTGTAATTTCACTGAAGAATCTCCAACACGAAAAAATATCATTTTCATTAAAATGAAATGCCTTTTCGTCCATGAAGTTGAACCATGAAGAAGAAAAAAAGTTTTACGATCTACGGTGGTTCCAGTCAGATTTATGTACCGTAATGCGCATTCGATAAAACCTTATCGTCTAATCGCACTCACGTTAATTGGATTAGTGAACGAATTCTAGTCCTACTAAAAAACTGAAAAATTTCAAGTATCCTGGTAGGATTCGAACCCACGACCTTAAGTTCTGGTGTGGATAAGATGTCTGTGTGGAGGAGATGACGAAAAAATTCATACACTGTAACACTGGCGGACGAGCTGACCTTCCAGAGGGGGATCGGTCAACTGCCGCCACTGCCAACTGCCGCCACAATTATCAAGACAACTGCTGCCACTTTTTTTGAAATTTTCCGGCTGCAGTTGACTCACCCTAAAGTGGCGTCAGTTGTCGTATGTCAACTGCAGCCACAAAATTCTGAATTTTTTTGGCTGCAGTTGTCTCGCAAAAAGTGGCGTCAGTTTCCATAGGACAACTGACGCCAGGTTTCGAACGGATCCAACCAAGGAATAAAAGAAGAATGATTCATGTAATCAATGAAGAATGTTTCATGCAATCAATGATAAGGTCGCAGACGAGTTCTTTCGAAGTTTTACCATTCCCTTTGAAGTATTACTGTTCGTTAACCCCCGATAATATATCGTAAGGCTGGCTTGTCCGAGCAGAGCGAGGACAAGCCCGTTAGCACCGCGCGGAGCGCGGAGGTTGGATCTGTTTGAAACTTGGCGTCAGTTGTTCTATGGACACTGACGTCATTTTCAGTGAGACAACTGCAGCCAGAAAATTCCTGAATTTAGTGGCTGCAGTTGACATACGTCAACTGACGCCACTTTTGGGTGAGTCAACTGCAGCCACAAATTTCTGGAATTAGTGGCGGCAGTTGGCAGTGGCAGCAGTTGACACACAATCCTTCCAGAGGGAGGGAAATTTCGTCAAAGAGGCAGTTAGCAGGCCATTATACTCCCGCACAAGGGAACAAGTTATACTTTTTAAAAGCCAAAGAGGGGGAATTCATTTTTTTTTCACTTTTTCCCGTCCGCTAGTGATTTTACCTACATACATAATTAGGAACAAACTCAACTTTGGGATACCGTCAAAGAGGGGGAATTTCAATTTTCCCTCCCCTTCTCATTGACTACTGCTGTAACCCTTTCTTAATTTTTACCTACATTTACATACATACATATGTACATATTCAGGAACAAACTCAACTTTTTGATACCGCCAATGAGGGGGGAATTTAAATTTTCCCTCCCCTTCTCATCGACTAGTGATGTAACCCATTCTTATTTGATTAAGAGACTACATCTCATCTCACTGAACGCCCATTTTTCAGTATTTTCATTTATCGAGAAAAAAACATATGGATCCAAGAAAACAATGGAATTTTATCCGAATTGAAATTAATAATTGGACAAAAAAAAGCCAATTCAAGGTTTAATAATACTAACTTCTCTGTAGAATCAGCGAAGAATCGCAGAAAAATCATTCGACAATGGAACGAAATATAGACAAAATTTTCAAAGACATAGAGGAAAAATTTTATGTTCAAGCATGAAACATCAGCGTGTGTTATATTGGAAGTAAAACGCTGAACGTGGGAAAATAGAAACAATAACAACAAACAACACATAAATACAAATACTGTATAGTAAGTCGTATAAGTGAGAGTTGAATCACAAATTCACAAAAAATCATGTTTTGGCACACTCGTTCTATTTCTAAAACAACAAGGCACGTAAATAGAAAACACATGAAAAACATAAAACTTCGGAAAATAACCGCAAAAAATCACAAATTCAAAACAAAAAATCGTAAAATCAGTTCCAAAAAAAACAAATCATAAAAAATGAGTGTAACCTTAAAAATTGTTAAACGCCAAAAAAACACATAAAGTGAATACAAAAAAAAACAAAAAAATCAGGCAAAAAAAACAAAAAAAAACGGCAAAATCGGCCGGCAAATCGTCGCGGAATTACTCAATCTGGATCAAGCTACCGAAGATGAGTTGAGTGAAGTTTAGAGATGTTCAGCCAATCATCACATTTTATTTAATAACACTATGGAAGTGATGTTTCACAAGCTGGAGAAAGTTAATTTTGCTCACTGAAATCTCAAAAAAAAAATTACAAAAAAAAATTACAAAATCGGCTGGCACTTGTCGCAGTCATTCAAGTCTTCACGGAACTTCTCAATCTGGATGGTACTCTCGAAGACGCCGTACTTTTTGTCCAGCATGAGGCTGGCAGCTCGCAGGACGTGCTGGGAGTTCGCCGAGTCCGTGATAGTCAGGTGAACCGACACGGCCGTCTGTGAGTGAGTGAGTGAGTGAGTGAGTGAGTGAGTGAGTGAGTGAGTGAGTGAGTGAGTGAGTGAGTGAGTGAGTGGGTGAGTGAGTGAGTGAGTGAGTGAGCGAGTGAGTGAGTGAGTGAGTGAGTGAGTGATTGAGTGAGTGGGTGAGTGAGTGAGTGAGTGAGTGAGTGAGTGAGTGAGTTAGTGAGTGAGTGAGTGAGTGAGTGAGTGAGTGAGTGAGTGAGTGAGTGAGTGAGTGAGTTAGTGAGTGAGTGAGTGAGTGAGTGAGTGAGTGAGTGAGTGAGTGAGTGAGTGAGTGAGTGAGTGAGTGAGTGAGTGAGTGAGTGAGTAAGTGAGTGAGTGAGTGAGTGAGTGAGTGAGTGAGTGAGTGAGTGAGTGAGTGAGTGAGTGAGTGAGTGAGTGAGTGACCCACCTTCTCCATCGTCAACGCCCATACTCGTAGGTTATGTACCTTCGCTACCCCATCAATGTTGGTCAACGAGCTCATCACGTCCGTGAAGGATAATCCCGCTGGTGTGCCTGAATAATCAGGTTCATTGAATCAAGTTAATAATTAATATTTATAAGAATTATCATTAAATTGGAAGTTGGGAGTTGAGTTTTCGCCAATCCGAGTTTCCTATCGCGCTTTCGGAAGCAGCAGTTTGGGGTTGATGGATAGGTTTTACACACAAAAAAGTTCTTAAAAAACGTTACCAAAAATCGACTTTACTGTAGATTGATATTAGAGACATGGACACTCTCGATCTATGCACATACAGTCTGTATATAAGTCAAGATGTCTCGTACTCTTTACCGAAGATGAACTGCGCAACTATACAATATTGGAAAAAAATTTAAAGAAAGGAAGTTTTTTTTGAAAATATCGAGAAAAACTGGTTTGGCAGCTGAATTTCAACAAGCTAAGCTATGCTAGTCACAGATGAGCTTGGATATTTTGTGTTTTTTACCAACAAATATTTCAAAGGTGTTGGAACAATTTTTCTGCTTTTTCTAACAACGAAAGATTTTATTAAGAACATATATTTTGTTGTATCTACAAATTTTCGCCGAATTGCCAACCTTCCATAAGCACGTTGACAACATCTCTGGAAATACTGGTTGTACTAATCATCACCAAAATGGCAAAGATGAACGTGCAGATGGGATCGGCAATGCGCCATTCCGGCTATAAAATTTTGTTTCATAATCAGCCAGTCAGTCAGTCAGTCAGTCATGCAGTCTGTCAGTCAGTCAGTCAGTCAGTCAGTCAAGTAGTCAGTTAGTCAGTCAGTCAGTCAGTCAGTCAGTCAGTCAGTCAGTCAGTCAGTCAGTCAGTCAGTCAGTCAGTCAGTCAGTCAGTCAGTCAGTCAGTCAGTCAGTCAGTCAGTCAGTCAGTCAGTCAGTCAGTCAGTCAGTCAGTCAGTCAGTCAAACAGTCAGTCAGTCTTACTGCAATCACCTTGAAGTAAATCACAATGGCAGCAATGAAAACACCAATGCTCTGCATCAAATCAGTCAATACATGAACAAACGCAGCGCGGACGTTGATGTTTTGCTTGGCCTTGCTCGAGGCCCGATGCTTTTTCCCATGACCGTGTCCATGGCCATGTCCGCCGCCGGTGCCGTGAGCATGACCATGACCACCACCACCAGCATGACTGTGACCATGACCTAAAAACGATATTTGGACTTGATTACGAGTCAAGGAAAAGTGTATTGCAAGGGCTTGTACCACATAAAAAATCCGGAAGTGGTTCAAGCGATATGCGTAAAAAGCTCTCACTCGAAAATTGAAAAAAGCCAAAATCAGTTTTGATATTAGTTTCCACGCCTTTTCAGATTACCGAGTAAATTCGGAGAGGCTTCCTGATAATACTTCATGATAATACTTCATGATAATACTTCATGATAATATTATTTCATGATAATACTTCATGATAATGCTTCATGATAATACTTCCTGATAATACTTCATGATAATACTTCATGATTTTACTTCCTGATAATACTTCATGATAAAACTTCATGATAATACTTCGTGATAATACTTCATGATAATGCTTCATGATAATACTTCATGATAATACTTCATGATAATACTTCATGATAATACTTCATGATAATACTTCATGATAATACTTCATGATAATACTTCATGATAAAACTTCATGATAATACTTCATGATAATACTTCATGATAATACTTCATGATAATACTTCATGATAATACTTCATGATAATACTTCATGATAATACTTCATGATAATACTTCATCATAATACTTCATGATAACACTTCATGATAATACTTCATGATAATACTTCATGATAATGCTTCATGATAATACTTCATGATAATACTTCATTATAATACTTCATGATAATACTTCATGATAATACTTCATGATAATACTTCATTATAATACTTCATGATAATACTTCATTATAATACTTCATGATAATACTTCATGATAATACTTCATGATAATACTTCATGATAATACTTCATGATAATACTTCATGATAATACTTCATGATAATACTTCATTATAATACTTCATGATAATACTTCATGATAATACTTCATTATAATACTTCATGATAATACTTCATGATAATACTTCATGATAATACTTTATGATAATACTTCATGATAATACTTCATGATAATACTTCATGATAATACTTCATGATAATGCTTCATGATAATACTTCCTGATAATACTTCATGATAATACTTCATGATAATACTTCATTATAATACTTCATGATAATACTTCATTATAATACTTCATGATAATACTTCATTATAATACTTCATGATAATACTTCATTATAATACTTCATGATAATACTTCATGATAATACTTCATGATAATACTTCATGATAATACTTCATGATAATACTTCATGATAATACTTCATGATAATACTTCATGATAATACTTCATGATAATGCTTCATGATAATACTTCATGATAATACTTCATGATAATACTTCATGATAATACTTCATGATAATACTTCATGAAAATACTTCATGATAATACTTCATGATAATACTTCATGATAATACTTCAAAATAGAAAAAAACCTCCAGGTAACGATGATACATCACTCGTATGTCCATCATTGTCACTCAGTACATTGGATGGATTCCCACCATGACTATGACCGTGGGAATGAGCCACTCCCGCATGTGAGTGCGTGTGTCCGCCGTAATGAAGTACTGCGCCCATTCTGCAATCATCTACTCACTCACTCACTCACTCACTCACTCACTCACTCACTCACTCACTCACTCACTCACTCACTCACTCACTCACTCACTCACTCACTCACTCACTCACTCACTCACTCACTCACTCACTCACTCACTCACTCACTCAGGTACTCACTCACTCACTAACAGTATATTCACGCAAATGCCCAGCCCGGCAGTGACCAACATAATCGGTGCATTGATCGTATAATTATCATTCTTACAACGTTCAATGGCGAAGAACACCTGTGAAAGTTTAGCTGTTTATAATTTTTTTAATATTTTTTATTGTTTTATTAATTTTCTCTTTATTATCTGTTAAATTTATTTTTAAAATTTCTATTTATTTTCTTTTTTTTTCATAAATGTAGATTTTTTAGTTCATCACTCTACATTACACCTGCAGTACTTCTAACCAGAATAGTGGTGATCACCCAAATGAGCTGAATCGACACGAGAGCACCGAATACTTCTGAAACATTACAACGCTGCAACAACAACAACAACAACAACAACAACAACAACAACAACAACAACAACAACAACAACAACAACAACAACAATAATAACAACAACAACAACAACAACAACAACAACAACAACAACAACAACAAAAACAACAACAACAACAACAACAACAACAACAACAACAACAACAACAACAACAACAACAACAACAACAACAACAACAACAACAACAACAACAACAACAACAACAACAACAACAACAACAACCTGCTCTGTGCCATCCGAAACTCATCCTTT
>CAXIWR010000107.1:0-23903 GCA_964036265.1 Daptonema setosum | reverse complement strand
GTATGTGATTCAAATGCCATCCAACTATGTATTTGTTTCTCGGAAATTTGAGAGCGCGCCAAAAGCACATTTGAATTCAAACTGCGCGCCGAAAACTTTCTTGTTATCAAAAACTGGTTTTGAGCCGGTTACGCACGTAAAGCCGGTAGGTGCTTCTGCAAGCAAAATTATTGCACATAACGTCTGATAGTGAAACATCAGACAAACAGTGTTAATACGACATCAATCATCATCACCCTATGCTATACTGTGTTGAACCATGGTGTCAACCGAGTTGAGTTGAGACTAGTGATGTTTCATTATCAGACGTTTTGCGAAGTATTTTTTATGCAGATACAACATACGGACTTTACCCAATAATTTAAGAGGTTGTCTTACGTCGCGAGGTTTTATTTCTGGTAAATTCGAAAGTGCGCCTAAAGCAGATTTGAATTTAAAAGTTTTTCTGGCTAACACGAAACCCTGGATAGACTATATACATGTATGGTCTAGGAATGTTCCATTAATCTGATATCATGGCATCTACTTGGTACAACAATCCTGGGAAACGATGATGGATGGAAAAATACGGGAAACCACTTCATAACTGCCGTCGGCCTATGTACCGTATACAGTAATGTAGAAAGCGTTTTCAAGGTATCTTGGTATCAAAAAATATCTCTATGGATTATTATCGAATATTCTAAAATATAGAAAATTAAACGGATTTAGAAAAAAATTCGACTGACCGACTGACTGACGAACTGACTGACGGACTGACTGACTGACTGACTGACTGCCAAACCTTGAGCTTTTAAATTGAGCAAATCAGCGCAAAATGTATCTACCTCCCGAGGTAATAACTGTCAAAATCGCTCGTGTTTTGGCTGCCCTGCAGGTGCACTATTGAGACATACGAACATTTCTGGTCAACCTACATACATACAGGGTGTCCCAATGAAACACCCCTATATAGTGAACTTTTCCAATAGCTTGTTACTGGAGGGAGCCAACTTGTTAGGAAATAAAACCATTTTGAGATGTTTGAAATCCGTTTAAATTCGGAACAGATTTTAATAATTTCAAAATGGTATGCTTCATAACAAGTTGGCTATTTCACGTAACATGATAGGCTTCAGAACCTTATTTTTACAAAAGTTATTAGAAAACTTCACCAGGGATATGTACTTCGTTGGGACACCCTGTATTTACAAACGTATGATACTGTACATAATAATGAACATTGCCCGTAATGACAGGTTTCGCCTTTCGGCGATTTCACCGTGCAGGGAAAACACCGTGTTACGTAAATGAAACATTTGTGAAAACAGATAGATAAACACCTAGTAGGCCCGAATTATTTTTTTTCAAATACTGAAGTCCCTACTTACTGAAGTCAACAAGGTATACTCCGTTTAATTGAGTACGACTCCTTTCTGAGACGTGTTTTTTCGTAAAACCTTTTCTTTATTTTCAATTCTATGCCATTAAAACGCATGTTTGGAAAAAAAACATGTTTTTAATCCTACATAGTTGGGATCATGCGGAATACGGGGGTTTATTGTTACAGGTAAATTAATTTACTATATCGAACGAACAGACAAGCACTTTGTTTGGGCGTGAGGGGATGGTTGTACATGAAATTTCTCAGAATAAGGGACTGGGGATTCTGGCGTTCTAAGTTTGCGAGACAAGTTCTAACTGTAAGACGCAAAATTCCAAACCCCAAAAAATTTTCTAGATTTTTTTCTAAACATCAAATTTTTCTGTCACCGAAAATAAATTCCATATTAAGTTTTACTGTCCGTTAACCCCCGATTACCTATCGTGAGGCTAGCTTATCCGAGTGGTAACGAGAATAAGCCGGTTAGGCCCGCGGAGCGGTGGTATTTCAGTGGTTATCCACCTTAGTATGCGGACATAAAATGTCGCGTTTGAGAAGAGTTCTAGAAAAATTTCTGGGTTTTGGAAATATGCCTACTAGACTAGGCGGAAACGCACAACCACACATGGCTGGTTTGTTGTTACTGCGTGTGGCCATGCGTTGTCCCTACGCTCAATAAACCAGCCATACGCAATATTGCCTGATCCTAAATATCAGCTCATGAACAGACCGTGTCGATGAACTTCACTACTGGTCATATAGCCTCTTCAGGGTATCTTATTCCTCAGAAAGTTTTTGGCAAGTGTTTTTAATAAAAAAATTAATTAAATTAATTCAATTAAAATATATTTTTAAATTACTTTTTGTGTAACACACAAATCTCGCGTTCGCAACAGTTTTTAATGAAATTTATAGTCAACAAACTGATAAAAATCTTAATTAAGTGGCATAATAGCCGTTATAAAAATGTGCGAGACGTTTTTTGGGATGCACGTGCATAACTTTTGTTAGAGTCCACAAATCATAATAAAAACTCAAGGAAAACTAAATTATTATGTTGCTAATATATGTTGAAATTGACAAGCCAAAAAATTGGACACAGCCACGCATGATTACAGACCCCACAGATTTTTCGACTTTGGATTTTCTCGAGCAACATTACTATTCCATGTAAAGTTTTACTGTTTGCAAGCCCCCGATAACCTAACGTAAGGCTGGCTTGTCCGAGCGGAGCGAGGACAAGCACGTTAGGCCCCGCAGGGGAGATTTCAATATTTGTTCCTGCACGTGTTGTAGCATAGGCACTATGTTGTAGAGAGCATGCGAGCGTAGCGAGCCAGTTATAGTCGGGTTTATGCAGCTTAGTTGCATCGGCTCAGTAGCACAGTGCAAGAGCGCTTGCCTAGCATGCGAGCGGCCCGGGTTCGTTTCCCAGATTTTTGATAAAAACTGTAAACTTTCGAAAAATCTGTGGGGTCTGTAAAATTGCCACAGCCACCTCTAAGTCAGATCAAAGTGTCGTCGTTTTCTCGGCCCACCCTGTACATGGAAAGCAGATCAGAAAAATGAAGGGATTAAAAATTCGTCAACCTAATCGTTTGAGGATGCCAAAGTGTGGTAACAGTTTCTCGTTAGTCCGAAGTTTTTACCGTAATCCTTTTGGCGCGCATTAAAATTTCGAAGTGCGTTCAAACTTTTTCAAAATTTTCAGCTGTTCACACTTCATTTGTCTAACATAATTTTATTAAACTTGCCCAACTTATTAATTTTTCAGTATAAGGTTTTCAGAAAAATAATTAGTAACAAGATACCCTGACCAAGCTATGAACACGCCTACGCAAAATTACAAAACCCAATAATTTTTCTAGAAGTTTTACTAAACGCCAAAATTTTCTGTCACCAAAAATATATTCCATATGAAGTTAACCCCCGATTACCTATGTATCGTAAGGCTGGCTTGTCCGAGCGGGAGCGAGGACAAGCGCGTTAGGCCCGCGCAGCGGTGGTATTTCAGTGGTCACCCACCTCATTAAATTTCGTGTATGGGAAAAATTCTAGGAAAATTACTGGGTTTTGGAAATATGCCACGCCTACGCTTAGGGTCTTCGGAGGATAAACTTGGAATGCCATTCTGAACTGAACACAGTCTGATCATGACAAGTTCATGTCAATTACAATCACGAAATAACGTCAGAGGAAATTCTTCTTTGTTCTATAGCACATTCAGAATTCCTTGTTATTCGAAATATTTTGTATTAATTTTTTTCACACGCGAATTTTATTTTGGCACGAGTTTAAAACTTTTCACAAACAAAGCGTGCACTGCACTGTACATAATTCATTGAATGGATGATAGTGCGGTTAGAAAAACAATGGAAGTGTAGTCTGAGTCTATGGATGATTCTCCGAAACTTTACTCAGGTAGATTTTTACAACTACATAATAGCAGATATCTCAGTTTCTAATTTATTATAACCAAACAAAAAAATAAAAAAAATAAAAAAGACAGACAGACATTTCGTCGTCGAAACCTGTTTTGTGTAATTTCACTGAAGAATCTCCAACACGAAAAAATATCATTTTCATCATTTTCATTAAAATGAAATGCCTTTTCGTCCATGAAATTGAACCATGAAGAAAAAAAAGTTTTACGATCTACGGTGGTTCCAGTCAGAATTATTTACCGTAATGCGCATTCGATAAAACCTTATCGTCTAATCGCACTCACGTTAATTGGATTGGTGAACGAATTCTAGTCCTACCAAGAAACTGAAAAAATTCAAGCATCCTGGTAGGATTCGAACCCACGACCTTAAGTTCTGGTGTGGATAAGATGTCTGTGTGGATAAGATGTCTGTGTGGATAAGATGTCTGTGTGGATAAGATTTCTGTGTGGATAAGATTTCTGTGTGGATAACTTGTCTGTGTGGATAAGATGTCTGTGTGGATAAGATGTCTGTGTGGATAACTTGTCTGTGTGGATAAGATGTCTGTGTGGATAAGATTTCTGTGTGGATAACTTGTCTGTGTGGATAAGATGTCTGTGTGGATAAGATGTCTGTGTGGATAACTTGTCTGTGTGGATAAGATGTCTGTGTGGATAAGATGTCTGTGTGGATAACTTGTCTGTGTGGATAAGATGTCTGTGTGGATAAGATGTCTGTGTGGATAAGATTTCTGTGTGGATAAGATTTCTGTGTGGATAACTTGTCTGTGTGGATAAGATGTCTGTGTGGATAAGATTTCTGTGTGGATAACTTGTCTGTGTGGATAAGATGTCTGTGTGGATAACTTGTCTGTGTGGATAAGATGTCTGTGTGGATAAGATGTCTGTGTGGATAACTTGTTGTGTGGATAAGATGTCTGTGTGGATAAGATTTCCGTGTGGATAAGATGTCTGTGTGGATAAGGAGATGATGAAATGAAAAATTCTTACACTGTAACACTGGCGGACAAGCTGACCCTCCAAAGAGAGTGTAGTTTCGTCAAAGAGGAGGGAATTGGCAGTTTGCAGGTCATTATACCCCCCACAAGGGAACCAGGTTATACTTTTAATAGCCAAAGAGGGGGAATTCCACTTTTTCCACTTCGTCCGCTAGTGATTTTATCCTACATACATATTCAGGAACAAACTCAACTTTGTGATACCGCCAAAGAGGGGGGAATTTCAATTTTCCCTCCCCTTCTCATTGACTACTGCTGTAACCCATTTTTATTTGATTAAGAGACTTCAGTATTTTCAGACTTCTTATTTGATTATTCTTCAGTGTTTTCATTTATCGAGAAAAAAACAGATGAATCCAAGAAAACAATAGTTTATCTGAATTAAAAATAATATTTGGACAAAAGCCAATTCAAAGTTTGATAATACTAACTTCTCTGTAGAATCAGCGAAGAATCGCAAAAAAGTCATTCGACAATGGAACGAAATATAAACAAAATTCTCAAAGACATAGAGGAAAAATTTAATGTTCAAGCATGAAACATCAACGTGTGTTATATTGGAAGTAAAACGCTGAGCGTGGGAAAGTAGAAAAAAAACAACAAACAACACATAAATACAAATACTGTATAGTAAGTCGTATAAGTGAGAGTTGAATCACAAAATCACAAAAAATCATGTTTTAGCACACTCGTTCTATTTCTAAAACAACAAGGCACGTAAACAGAAAACACATGAAAAACATAAAACTTCGGAAAATAACCGCAAAAAATCACAAATTCAAAATAAAAAAACGTAAAATCAGTTCCGATAAGAAATACAAAAAATTAGTTTAACCCTAAAAATTGTTAAACGCCAAAAAAACACATAAAGTAAATATTTAAAAAAAACAAAAAAAATCAGGCAAAAAAAACAAAAAAACGGCAAAATCGGCCGGCAAATCGTCGCGGAATTACTCAATCTGGATCAAGCTATCGAAGATGAGTTGAGTTGAGTTTAGAGATGTTCAGTCAATCATCACATTTTATTTAAAAACACTATGGAAGTGATGTTTAACGAGCTGGAAGATTCATTTTGCTCACTGAAATCTCAAAAATAATTTAAAAAAATTAAAAAAAACCTTCAAAAAAATCACAAGATTGGCTGGCACTTGTCGCAGTCATTCAAGTCTTCACGGAACTTCTCAATCTGGATGGTACTCTCGAAGACACCGTACTTCTTGTCCAGCATGAGGCTGGCAGCTCGCAGGACGTGCTGGGAGTTCGCCGAGTCCGTGATAGTCAGGTGAACCGACACGGCCGTCTGTGAGCGAGTGAGTGAGTGAGTGAGTAAGTGAGTGAGTGAGTGAGTCATTGAGTGAGTGAGTGAGTGAGTGAGTGAGTGAGTGAGTGAGTGAGTGAGTGAGTGAGTGAGTGAGTGAGTGAGTGAGTGAGTGAGTGAGTGAGTGAGTGAGTGAGTGAGTGAGTGAGTGAGTGAGTGAGTGAGTGAGTGAGTGAGTGAGTGAGTGAGTGAGTGAGTGAGTGAGTGAGTGAGTGAGTGAGTGAGTGAGTGAGTGAGTGAGTGAGTGAGTGAGTGAGTGAGTGAGTGAGTGAGTGAGTGAGTGAGTGAGTGAGTGAGTGAGTGAGTGAGTGAGTGAGTGAGTGAGTGAGTGAGTGAGTGAGTGAGTGAGTGAGTGAGTGAGTGAGTGAGTGAGTGAGTGAGTGAGTGAGTGAGTGAGTGAGTGAGTGAGTGAGTGAGTGAGTGAGTGAGTGAGTGATCGTTTTCTCTAACCTATCACTTCACAGAACATGAATATAATGCAAATAATCATCGCAGTTGTTAACGTTTTTCTCGCTTGTGCGTTTGATTTGTTGGTGGCTGATTTCAATTTTGTATGACAATGGTAGATACTGAAACAATCAGTCAGTCAGTCAGTCAGTCAGTCAGTCAGTCAGTCAGTCAGTCAGTCAGTCAGTCAGATAATCCGCACCGCGCGTCTCGTAAACAGGCTTAGCAGTTTCACTCGAGGGAGTATAAATATCTGCAGAGCAATGAGAGAAAACGGGCACTCTTCCCCGTTCATAGCAACACACTTGTTACGCACATTCCAGTCACACCCTGAACCATTACACAGACTCGGAATCATAAACAATAAAGCGAGTCTACTTGACCTATGCTCAAAAATTATAGTGGGAATCACTGATGAGGGCTAACCACTATCACACAAACTCGTCTGATTTTATGCCCGAAACGAGTTTCAATATAACAGTCATACACAAAAACGTTGAAAGTGCACATTCATGAAGTTGTTAATTATCAGTCACATCTACTATCTTGTGAGGCGCGTTATTCATTAACCGTGGCTGTTGCCCCGCCTCAGAAGCCCTGGTAGCTTCTATAACTCAACTTCAATTTACACTTTCATGCACCATTGACACAATTAGAATCTCAACCATAAACTCCCTAATTGATTACAAATTCGTCGAATCCACTCCAAACACCAACTAAACTATCGTTAAAGGAAGATCCCTTAACAAAACGTCGCATGCAAATACACACACAAATAACAAATACGTGTACATTAAGGATGATGACATAGTATTCAATTATATCGATAGCACAATATCCTCAACAGATAACGTCTCAAATGAGCAATTAGTCATGCACGTTCGTAGAGACCCAATATTTACAGAAATGGTATGCACTACCGTAGATAAAGCGTCCAATAATTTTGCATTTATTTGCAAAAAGTTTTATATTCACAATATATTAAAAGAAATGGGCATTCAACTCGATGGTACTATAAATCCAGCTTCAGCAACATACGAAGCAGTTGACCTCCGTGGTTTTGAAGTTGTTTCTAACCACACACAATACATAAGCAAAATGATTGAAATGGAAGTTACAACAGAAGATATGACCATACCTGTATTATACGCTATACCAAAGCTGCACAAAAACCCACTAAAATTTCGTTACATAGCAGGTGCACAATCTTCAAGCACAAAACCCATTGCTCTACTTTTACATACCATATTGAAACACATGAAAAAACACTTCATGAATTACTGCAATACCGCCGAACGAAGAAGTGGAAACAAATTGTATTTTTCCATTGATAACAGCGTCACCGTGATTAATGAATTCAATAAATTAAAAGTAGTTATTGATAGTGCCGCCACCTTCGATTTTAGCACGCTTTATACAAAACTAAGTCATCACTGTATAAAGAAAAACATGTCGGAGTTCGTTAAGCTACTGTTCAATAACCACGGCAAACAATATATAAACGTTCCGATGAGTCAATACGGAAAGCCATATTACACAAATGAAACCAGTTGTAAAACCAATCATCACATATTCACTCAGAACCAAATCATAAACATGATCAACTTCATCATAGATGAAAGCTATGTGCGCATTGGAGAACAGGTCTTCAGACAGAAGGCCGGTATACCAATGGGTGGCAATGCTAGCCCTATGATCGCAGACATTACTCTTTCTTGGCTGGAATTTCAGTACATGAAACAATACAAGCCTTGGAAAAAAGACGTTTTTATCACTAGATACATTGATGATATACTTTCGTTAAACGTAGATTTTGATATTCATGCCTCACACATTTATCCGCCGGAATTAGAACTCAACAAAGAGACACCAAAAAATAACCAATTAAACTATCTCGATATCTCATTTGACGTAGTCAAATCTACAACCAAAGTGTACAATAAAACTGATGTTTTTGAGTTCGAGGTTAATCGAGCATTCAAATATGGAAGTTGTGTTCACCCTAAACTCATTAACGGAGTAATCATTGGACAATTACTCAGATTTTGTCGTATTTGTAGTACGCTGGAAAACTTCAATTCTGCTCTTCACAAATATACAGAACAACTCGTTCACAAAGGACATAGCAAATCAGACGTTATGAACTCAATATGTGTTTTTTGTAGTAGATACAACACCAAACTTTGGAAATACAAACTTTTGGATCGCAAATCGGTTGTTCAGAAAATTCTTACACCAATCAGTTGCCGGTTAACCGGTAACTAGAGAACAGACTATATATCGATCTTTTGTTTTCAGGCCTGCGGCTATTCACCTATGCAAGCTAGAAAATAACAGTCAGTCCTAACACAATGTTGTATGCATTATGTACACCACATTAGATGCGTATTTTCATCTACATACAAATTTTCAAAATTATTGCCAAAAAATTGTTTATAATTTAAATTGTTGTTTTATTTTTTGCAATATTATTTACAGGTATTTTCTTTCCGATTAGGTGGTATGATTGATTCCAAAGTTTAAGTTAGTGGTGGCTAGGTAAGACTACTGACGATGACGGAGCCTGGCCACCGGAACAATGTGTCTAGTTCTTTTAAATTCCGTCGAAACACATTGGTTCCAACTCTACTATCCTACCAATTTTTTAATGTATGATTTGTACACTTCTCTCTTTATTTCAACCGGTGTTCTCTGTGGAGACGATGGACGTCCATTCCGGGCGCATTGATCCACAGGGTTCATCATTTGAATAAATTTTGTCTTCAAACCCGTACTTTTATGTTTTAATTTTGTAATGTAACCCTGACTGTATTACCTTATCTACCACCAGTTTCTGGTGTTGTAGAATTGTCCACTGTGCTACACCAGGCTTGCTTGGTCCCTGGCACACTTGTCTACTCGTGTTATACTGGGTTCGCCTGGTCCCTAACACAATTGTCTACTTGTGTTATACTGGGTTCACCTGGTCCCTAACACATTTGTCAACTACCGTTATACTGGGTTTACAGTATACTGTGACGACATCACAATGTATCTTCAACCACGACAACATGAAGTTTGATACTATCAGGTTAAGACTGCTGCTATTTAATTTTGTACTTTAATATTGGTCCTGTCTGCCACCCCCAATTAGGCCTAGTGAATGAGTTGCCGGGTACACTCAAACAAAACATACAAATACAAATAATCTCAATCCAATACAATGTCTTCCACTTATAACCCTTGTATCCTTCCCCGGCAGGCAGGCCGACCAAAAATGCTCGTTACAAACGTTAACCACGATATCACGAAAGTTTCAACTTGCGATAGCACGCAGTCTGGTATCACGATGGTGAAATGTCAACGTAAACTGTGTTTGACTTGTACACATCTTTCACCAGGGAATATATTCAAATCAGCGGTAACTAATGAGTACTTTATAAGCTCAGTTAACGCAAACATAACATGTACCGACTCTAATGTTGTTTATTTAATCGAGTGTCAAAAATGTGAAGCACAATATGTTGGAGAAACCACACAAAAAATCAAATGTCGGTTTAGCCAACACGTTAATGACGTTAAGTCGAACAAAAAACGTACGTATATGGTTCAACACTTTAACAGTCCTAACCATTCATCTGATGACATGAAAGTAAGAGTGATCGACACAGTAAATGCTGCTAATGCCCCGAATATCAAAGCGGCTCTTAGAGCCAAAGAAAGAAACTGGACATTAGCTTTAATTTCAGCATATCCGCTGGGATTAAACGATAATGTACAAAACTTCGGTAACGTCAGTCAATGGGAGTCAAATTCCATTACATATGAAAAACAGATACCTCTTTTTCGCGTACCCATCGAAAATAAACGACGGAAAAAGAAACGAAAAAAGAGACATCGTAGTAAAGTTTGCAACCAAGATTTCCTTGAAGAACTACAGCTAATGTTGATTCAAAATAAGCGAAGCGACATGTACAAGTTTCTACGTAGTACAAGCAAACGAACTTTGAAAAATGCTTTCAAACTCTTAAACAACAATCAAATAAGCACGGAAATCAAAATCATTGTTACAGCTTATTACAGTGGCTTTTATGAGTCATGCAAACCAAAGAAAGAAGCAATAAAATCTGATCGCATTATACTCGATTACAACAGTCACGACATGATTAAACTGAACATCAGTAAATACATGAATCGAAAAGAGATGCAACAATCCATTGGTAACTTGGATCAGAAACTTCAACCGTTGTCTAGAATAGAGACAGTTTATCGTTATAAAACACCTATCGGAAAACAATTATTTACCTACAACAAACTTCTGAAGTCAAATGATTTGCAACAATTGCTGCAAATTGTTAACGGAAACTGTGAATGCAATAATTACGGCAACTACATAGACCAGAATAGTCAACACGTTGTTACAGCAGATATGAGTATACTGCAAGCGAGCAATAGTCAGTCTTTAATGGAATACGGCACCAATTATCGTATAAACTCGGAACAAATCACACATAATGACCTCGAAACCATTAAAACTGCAGTTATGGAAACTTGCTGCAGAATTGCAAAACGAAACAAAATACCTAATCTAGAAAATACTACCAAAACTTATTGCGACAAAGTATTCAATTATATCGATAGCACAATATCCTCAACAGATAACGTCTCAAATGAGCAATTAGTCATGCACGTTCGTAGAGACCCAATATTTACAGAAATGGTATGCACTACCGTAGATAAAGCGTCCAATAATTTTGCATTTATTTGCAAAAAGTTTTATATTCACAATATATTAAAAGAAATGGGCATTCAACTCGATGGTACTATAAATCCAGCTTCAGCAACATACGAAGCAGTTGACCTCCGTGGTTTTGAAGTTGTTTCTAACCACACACAATACATAAGCAAAATGATTGAAATGGAAGTTACAACAGAAGATATGACCATACCTGTATTATACGCTATACCAAAGCTGCACAAAAACCCACTAAAATTTCGTTACATAGCAGGTGCACAATCTTCAAGCACAAAACCCATTGCTCTACTTTTACATACCATATTGAAACACATGAAAAAACACTTCATGAATTACTGCAATACCGCCGAACGAAGAAGTGGAAACAAATTGTATTTTTCCATTGATAACAGCGTCACCGTGATTAATGAATTCAATAAATTAAAAGTAGTTATTGATAGTGCCGCCACCTTCGATTTTAGCACGCTTTATACAAAACTAAGTCATCACTGTATAAAGAAAAACATGTCGGAGTTCGTTAAGCTACTGTTCAATAACCACGGCAAACAATATATAAACGTTCCGATGAGTCAATACGGAAAGCCATATTACACAAATGAAACCAGTTGTAAAACCAATCATCACATATTCACTCAGAACCAAATCATAAACATGATCAACTTCATCATAGATGAAAGCTATGTGCGCATTGGAGAACAGGTCTTCAGACAGAAGGCCGGTATACCAATGGGTGGCAATGCTAGCCCTATGATCGCAGACATTACTCTTTCTTGGCTGGAATTTCAGTACATGAAACAATACAAGCCTTGGAAAAAAGACGTTTTTATCACTAGATACATTGATGATATACTTTCGTTAAACGTAGATTTTGATATTCATGCCTCACACATTTATCCGCCGGAATTAGAACTCAACAAAGAGACACCAAAAAATAACCAATTAAACTATCTCGATATCTCATTTGACGTAGTCAAATCTACAACCAAAGTGTACAATAAAACTGATGTTTTTGAGTTCGAGGTTAATCGAGCATTCAAATATGGAAGTTGTGTTCACCCTAAACTCATTAACGGAGTAATCATTGGACAATTACTCAGATTTTGTCGTATTTGTAGTACGCTGGAAAACTTCAATTCTGCTCTTCACAAATATACAGAACAACTCGTTCACAAAGGACATAGCAAATCAGACGTTATGAACTCAATATGTGTTTTTTGTAGTAGATACAACACCAAACTTTGGAAATACAAACTTTTGGATCGCAAATCGGTTGTTCAGAAAATTCTTACACCAATCAGTTGCCGGTTAACCGGTAACTAGAGAACAGACTATATATCGATCTTTTGTTTTCAGGCCTGCGGCTATTCACCTATGCAAGCTAGAAAATAACAGTCAGTCCTAACACAATGTTGTATGCATTATGTACACCACATTAGATGCGTATTTTCATCTACATACAAATTTTCAAAATTATTGCCAAAAAATTGTTTATAATTTAAATTGTTGTTTTATTTTTTGCAATATTATTTACAGGTATTTTCTTTCCGATTAGGTGGTATGATTGATTCCAAAGTTTAAGTTAGTGGTGGCTAGGTAAGACTACTGACGATGACGGAGCCTGGCCACCGGAACAATGTGTCTAGTTCTTTTAAATTCCGTCGAAACACATTGGTTCCAACTCTACTATCCTACCAATTTTTTAATGTATGATTTGTACACTTCTCTCTTTATAACATGATACCCACCGAATAATAAACCGAAGTCACCCCAAAAAGTTTCAGTTTGGTAATATCATCTATCGACTCAAAACAAACCGAAAACAATCATGTCAGCACAACCAAAGCCCAGCCCCGGTACCCAGCAAAGGGGCGTCATAATCTCTGGGGAACCAACTCATGATGTACCAGAGGAGAGCATCATGAGTAGTCATGCTATCTCTCTCTCTCCTCAGGTTACAGTGGCTCACCAGGCTGGCCTGGGGAGTAGAGCTACTGGTGAACCCTCTGGATGTCCTGCATCCTTTAACTCAACTCATTCACAAATGCATGACCAGACTGAAGCTGTCATTGAACAAACCAGGCAAACAACACAAGCGCAAACACAGATGACGTACCCACGAATCACAGTCCCGCAACATTTGATTCAGGTTTCATACCTCAATGGCAAACACAAGTATGAAAGAATACACAGAAAAAATTTCAATCCTGACCCATCAAATATCAGAGCACCGGACGAAAGGTCCCACATTCCAAATGGCCCCCGATTTTTTATTCCAAAAGGCCCCCACTTTTGGGCAAAGTTTTGGGGGCCTTTTGAGACGTCAGAAACATACCAAAAGACCCCCAATTTAAACAGTCCAAAAGGTCCCAAGATATTTCTCAAATCATTGGGGTAATTTGAGACATGTGAATTGTCTCAAAAGGCCCCAATAAGGGACATTCCAAATGACCCCTGACGCTGGAGCTCACATCTGACGCTGATTGGTTTCAATCAATTGCCTCTTGTCAACCGAAGTAGTTGTAAACCATGAATGTCACAATTGCACACCGATGATAGAGTGGACATTCGGCTACATAATACACCTTCTTTGAAACCTTAGTTTGCAGTGTTTCATACAGTTTTGGTGGTTTGAAGTTTTTAAATAATAATGGCTATTTCTCAGGTTAAAGTAGTCCGAGCCACTTCATGTTCACACCGATGATAGAATGGATACTAGGCTACAATATGCACCCACTTACAAAACTTAGTTTGCAGTATTTCATACAGTTTTGGTGGTTTGAAGTTTTTAAATAAAGATGGCTTTTTCTCGAGTTACGGTAGTCCGGGCCACTTTATGATCACGCCGATGATAGAATGGATACTCTGCTACAATATGCACCCACTTACAAAACTTGGTTTGCAGTATTTCATACAGTTTTGGTGATTTGAAGTTTTTAAATAAAGTTGGCTTTTTCTCGAGTTACAGTGGTCCGAGCCACTTCATGTTCACGCGGATGATAGAATGGACACTCGGCTACAATATGCACCCACTTACAAAACTTAGTTTGCAGTATTTCATACAGTTTTGGTGGTTTGAAGTTTTAAATAAAGTTGGCTTTTTCTCGAGTTACGGTAGTCCGCGCCACTTCATGTTCACGCCGATGATAGAATGGACATTCGGCTACAATATGCACCCACTTACAAAACTTAGTTTGCAAGATTTCATACAGTTTTGATGGTTTGAAGTTTTTAAATAAAGTTGGCTTTTTCTCGAGTTACGGTAGTCCAAACCACTTCATATTCACACCGATGATAGAATGGACACTCGGCTACAATATGCACCTTCTTTGAAAACTTTGTTTGCAGAATTTCATACAGTTTTGATGGTTTGAAGTTTTTAAATAAAGTTGACTTTTTCTCGAGTTACGGTAGTCCAAACCACTTCATATTCACACCGATGATAGAATGGACACTCGGCTACAATATGCACCTTCTTTGAAAACTTAGTTTGCAGTATTTCATACAGTTTTGGTGGTTTGAAGTTTTGAAATAAAGTTGGCTTTTTCTCGAGTTACGGAAGACCGGGCCACTTCATGTTCACACCGATGATAGAATGGATACTCGGCTACAATATGCACCCACTTACAAAACTTAGTTTGCAGTATTTCATACAGTTTTGGTGGTTCGAAGTTTTTAAATAAAGTTGGCTTTTTCTCGAGTTACAGTAGTCCAAACCACTTCATATTCTCACTGATGATAGAATGGACACTCGGCTACAATATGCACCTTCTTTGAAAACTTAGTTTGCAGTATTTCACACACTTATGGTGGTTTGAAGTTTCTGAACAAAGTTGGCTTTTTCTCGGGTTACGGTAGTCCAAACCACTTCATATTCACACCGATGATAGAATGGACACTCGGCTACAATATGCAACTTCTTTGAAAACTTAGTTTGCAGTATTTCATACAGTTTTGGTGGTTTGAAGTTTTGAAATAAAGTTGGCTTTTTCTTGAGTTACGGAAGACCGGGCCACTTCATGTTCACACCGATGATAGAATGGATACTCGGCTACAATATGCACCCACTTACAAAACTTAGTTTGCAAGATTTCATACAGTTTTGATGGTTTGAAGTTTTTAAATAAAGTTGGCTTTTTCTCGAGTTACGGTAGTCCAAACCACTTCATATTCACACCGATGATAGAATGGACACTCGGCTACAATATGCACCTTCTTTGAAAACTTTGTTTGCAGTATTTCATACAGTTTTGATGGTTTGAAGTTTTTAAATAAAGTTGGCTTTTTCTCGAGTTACGGAAGACCGGGCCACTTCATGTTCACACCGATGATAGAATGGATACTCGGCTACAATATGCATCCACTTACAAAACTTAGTTTGCAGTATTTCATACAGTTTTGGTGGTTTGAAGTTTTGAAATAAAGTTGGCTTTTTCTCGAGTTACGGTAGTCCGCGCCATTCATGTTCACGCCGATGATAGAATGGACATTCGGCTACAATATGCACCCACTTACAAAACTTAGTTTGCAAGATTTCATACAGTTTTGATGGTTTGAAGTTTTTAAATAAAGTTGGCTTTTTCTCGAGTTACGGTAGTCCAAACCACTTCATATTCTCACCATTGATAGAATGAAAATTCGGCTACAATTTGCACCTTCTTTAAAAACTTAGTTTGCAGTATTTCATACACTTTTGGTGGTTTGAAGTTTTTAAACAAAGTTGGCTTTTTCTCGAGTTACGGTAGTCCAAACCACTTCATATTCACACGGATGATAGAATGGACACTCGGCTACAATATGCACTTTCTTTAAAAACTTAGTTTGCAGTTGCAGTATTTCATACACTTATGGTGGTTTGAAGTTTCTGAACAAAGTTGACTTTTTCTCGGGTTACGGTAGTCCAAACCACTTCATATTCTCACCGTTGATAGAATGAACACTCGGCTACAATATGCACCTTCTTTAAAAACTTAGTTTGCAGTATTTCATACAGTTTTGATGGTTTGAAGTTTTTAAATAAAATTGGCTTTTTCTCGAGTTACGGTAGTCCAAACCACTTCATATTCACACCGATGATAGAATGGACACTCGGCTACAATATGCAACTTCTTTGAAAACTTAGTTTGCAGTATTTCATACAGTTTTGGTGGTTTGAAGTTTTGAAATAAAGTTGGCTTTTTCTCGAGTTACGGAAGACCGGGCCACTTCATGTTCACACCGATGATAGAATGGATACTCGGCTACAATATGCACCCACTTACAAAACTTAGTTTGCAGTATTTCATACACTTTTGGTGGTTTGAAGTTTTTAAACAAAGTTGGCTTTTTCTCGAGTTACGGTAGTCCAGACCACTTCATATTCACACCGATGATAGAATGGACACTCGGCTACAATATGCACCTTCTTTGAAAACTTAGTTTGCAGTATTTCATACAGTTTTGGTGGTTTGAAGTTTTGAAATAAAGTTGGCTTTTTCTTGAGTTACGGAAGACCGGGCCACTTCATGTTCACACCGATGATAGAATGGATACTCGGCTACAATATGCACCCACTTACAAAACTTAGTTTGCAAGATTTCATACAGTTTTGATGGTTTGAAGTTTTTAAATAAAGTTGGCTTTTTCTCGATTTACGGTGGTCCTAGCCACTTCATGTTCACACCGATGATAGAATGGGCACTCTGCTACAATATGCACCCACTTACAAAACTTAGTTTGCAGTAATTCATACAGTTTTGGTGGTTTGAAGTTTTTGAACAAAGTTGGCTTTTTCTCGAGTTACGGTAGTCCTAGCCACTTCATGTTCACACCGATGATAGAATAGCATAAAAATTTTATGAACGACTGCAATCTCTGGCTATTTCGAAAACAACATTAAGAAATCGCAGTAAAAAACACCACTTGTTTCGTTGTTCCTTTATCACTGCAATCTATGATTTGACCCTTAGTCAGCGTCAAAAACGGATTCGCTTGGGGTCAATTGGAATGTCTCTTATTGGGGCCTTTTGAGACAATTCACATGTCTCAAATTACCCCAATAATTTGAGAAATATCTTGGGACCTTTTGGACTGTTTCATTTTGGTATTTTTCTGACGTCTCAAAAGGCCCCTAAAAATAGCCCAAAAAGTGGGGACCTTTTGGAATAAAAAATCGGGGGCCTTTTGGAATGTGGGGCCTTTCGTCCACCGACCCAAATATCACATGCAAAATCAATAACAGACAACCCTGTATAGTTTGTCAACACACCAATGAAAGCAACACATGCCGATCCAATGCAAATGGTAAGTACTTCATCCAAGACAACCCTCAAAGCTACACTTGTGGCATAAAGAACGTGATCTATCTGATACAATGCACAAAGTGCAACATGCAATATGTTGGTCAAACATGCAGAGAGTTCCGCATCCGAATGCTGGAACACAGGAGGGCAGTAATCAACGACAAGTTGAAAACCCTTTTGGTGAAACATTTCACAAACAATGATCACAACGTTCATGATATGTGATTCCAGATATTGCAACACTTACCAAGCAAGGACAATTTGTTAACATGTGAACAAAAATGGATGGGGTTGCTCGACACACTGCACACAATAGGATTGAATGACAGAGTAGAAGGATCGGGATATCTAACCCTGGGTAATCCGCCCAAACCTTCTAACATGTATCATAAACTACCACGTCTCAAGAGATGCAGAGGTACGCGTCATCAACAAACCAAGTCTTACAGTAACGAAGACAACCTTACGGAAATAAAAGAGTTTGCCAAACAACGCCAACTACCCAAACTGTATACAAAGCTCATGTCATTAAACAAAAAAGAGCTCTCTTACGTAGAGAACTGGGTGGTTACAAATAAAGATACCGAAGACAGCCAACTTACACGAATCGACGATAACTTCATGAAAGAAAGAGGGTGCTTCCGCGCCAAAACAAAACATGAAAAAATTGGTGGGCTATTGAAAATCAACTTTATCAATAAAGCAATTGATATCATTAACATACATACCATAATCAGAGACAAGCGAGTCACATCCAAAATACCAGAATCATGTAGAGAATACTTCGGAAACAGCAGAGTCGTGTACACATACGCAAATACACTTAAACAGAAAATTTGCAACAACACAAAGCTAAGCAAATCAATCACCAACGAACAAATAAAAAATCAACTGCAATCGAAATGCACATGCGACATCCACAACCAAATACGTCTCAAAACACCACGGTCACGTCATGACCGGAGACTTAACCATTGTCGGTAACAAAGACCTGGAATCAACCATGAAAAAGGGATCTAAATTCAGACAACAACCACCAATCGACTTGTCTGAAACCCGTGACTCAATTTTAACGGGGCTTAACGATTACATATTAAATCTAAAACGGAAATTTCACTTGGATGACACTCAATTCGACGAAGCAAAACAAATCATCCACACAATACTTGATAACAGAGTTCGATACTACAAAGCCAAACGAAGTACACAACCACCTAAACAAAACGACCACACTAAAATTATACGGAACCTACATGACAACTATGTCATCGGAACCGCTGATAAAGCTGAAAATAACATGATAATAATTTGCAAAAAGTTATACGTTGACACATTATGTTCATACTATAGATACTACTACATACTACAGATTACCATACTTTTACGGTATCCCCAAAATGCACAAACAACCTCATGCATATCGCTTCATAGCAGCAGCCAGAAACGCTAGCTCAAAACCATTAAGTGTTTTACTACACAGGACATTGAAAGCCCTAAAACGACATTTCGTTAACTACTGTAACATCAAAACATTCAATATGCCACAAAGACTATACTGGTCCATTGATTCATCTGACAAAGCTGTAGCCAAGCTACAAAACAAACGTCTGAAACACACAGACAAAATAGTGGCCGCCGATTTCTCAACCTTATACACGAAGCTCCCACACAACGTGATCGTGGAGCACATGGGCTTCTTAATTAGTCTGCTGTTCGAGAACGGTAAAAGGGGAAGGTATCTGAAACTCAACTATAACCATAGCTTCTACACAAACACTTTCATCAGCAATAGCAAAACCATATGCGCAACTGGAGTGATCACACTCATAATGACGGTACTAAAAGAGACATACATACAGTTCGGGTCATTCATCTTGAGACAGACAACCGGTATTCCAATGAGCGGTAATGCCAGCCCTGAATTAGCTGATCTCACATTGTCTGTAATGGAATATCGTTACCTGATCGCACACCCTGACTTACAAACCAAGTTATGTACCACAATGCGTTATATCGATGATGTGTGCTGCATTTCAGACACTGATTTCATGGCAGTCAGCAAAGACATATACGATACCAGTTTACCATTAAACAAAACTAATAACCCTGACAATCAGGCAGACTATCTCGACTTGAACATTAATCTAATTAACGAAAACAATGTTCCCAGTATCGATTTATCAATATACGACAAAAAAGCAGCGTTCCCATTCAAAGCAATACGCTACGTGCATATCGATAGTAATGTTTCCAGGAAAATCGCAGCCAATATCATATGTGGTCAGATAATCCGCACCGCGCGTCTCGTAAACAGGCTTAGCAGTTTCACTCGAGGGAGTATAAATATCTGCAGAGCAATGAGAGAAAACGGGCACTCTTCCCCGTTCATAGCAACACACTTGTTACGCACATTCCAGTCACACCCTGAACCATTACACAGACTCGGAATCATAAACAATAAAGCGAGTCTACTTGACCTATGCTCAAAAATTATAGTGGGAATCACTGATGAGGGCTAACCACTATCACACAAACTCGTCTGATTTTATGCCCGAAACGAGTTTCAATATAACAGTCATACACAAAAACGTTGAAAGTGCACATTCATGAAGTTGTTAATTATCAGTCATTCATTCAGTCAGTCAGTCAGTCAGTCAGTCAGTCAGTCAGTCAGTTAGTCAGTCAGTCAGTCAGTCAGTCAGTCAGTCAGTCAGTCAGTCAGTCAGTCAGTCAGTCAGTCAGTCAGTTAGTCAGTCAGTCAGTCAATCAGTCAGTCAGTAAATCAGTCATTCAGTCGCACTGACTCATTCACTCACTCACTCACTCACTCACTCAGTCACCTGACAACGGATGGTTCAACTTCCACGGCACTTGACCCACCTACTCGACTGCCTCCCGGCGTTGGGTGCACCTGAACAGTTGGCTACCTCTCTCACTCACGCATTCACTCACGCACTCACTCACTCTCACTCTCACTCACTCACTCACTCACTCACTCACTCACTCACTCACTCACTCACTCACTCACTCACTCACTCACTCACTCACTCACTCATTCATTCACTCACTCACTCACTCACTCACTCGCTCACTCACTCACTCACTCACTCACTCACTCACTCACTCACTCACTCACTCACTCACTCACTCACTCACTCACTCACTCACTCACTCACTCACTCACTCACTCACTCACTCACTCACTCACTCACTCACTCACTCACTCACTCACTCACTCACTCACTCACTCACTCACTCACTCACTCACTCACTCACTCACTCACTCACTCACTCACTCACTCACTCACTCACTCACTCACTCACTCACTCACTCACTCACTCACTCACTCACTCACTCACTCACTCACTCACTGACCTCAACCGCTACGCCGTGTCTCACCGAACTCACGATGACGTCATCGCTGTTGTCGTCTTCAGAGTCGGATCCGGCTGAAATCTCCTGATAGGCGGCACCGTAAGCCCCGGGTCGTTCAAGGTATCCAGATTCACTGAAATATAGGACTTGTTCGGAGTTTAGGGAACATGGAATGTCTTTGAAAATATTAATGTGCGCTAAAAATTTACTCACTCACTCACTCACTCACTCACTCACTCACTCACTCACTCACTCACTCACTCACTCACTCACTCACTCACTCACTCACTCACTCACTCACTCACTCACTCACTCACTCACTCACTCACTCACTCACTCACTCACTCAGATGAACCCCAAATTAATTTCACCAACCCCTCCATGATCCGTCGGTATTCGCTCCCCATTTTGGAGCAGTTGTGGTATAATTATTTCGAAGTACTCCTCCTCACATTCACTTCTGGATGGTCCTCACCGGATTTCGGATTAGTCTTCACCTCGTATATGGAATCAAGCTGATTCACATTCGTTGAAGTTGTTGTTAGGTAGTCTGTTCTGAGGAGAATCGAGAAAAATTCAGAAATGAAAGAAGAAAGCAAATAATGAAAAGATTCAAAAGTAATAGATGAAACAAGAGAAACGAGCGAAGCCTTCAGTAATCTTTACTGAGAACGTATTTTTTTTCTTTTTTTTTATCAACTGCATAGATTATTCTGCAAGCAATTTTCTAGAACAACGGTAAAGTATCATTAAATTGATGAAGCGAAGTATGTATCCGTACATAGGTGCTGACAGTCTGAACTTGAAAACCATAAATAGGATTTAATTGAAATTTGCAATTTGGTTTACATCCCCAAAACTAGTTGTTGTCTGCCTGAATTACATTAAAAAGTCGAAAGTGAATAAAACGAATAAAGTTAAACACGTAACTCTTTCGTAGTTGATTTGAAAACGGGAAATAAACACGGACAGCTTAACAGTGAACTTTTTTATAATTTATTCATTTTCGGTTACCCTTACATACAGAAGGTTGACATACCGCTGAATTATAATTTAATTTATAAATTTAATATATAGACATGAAAATTTTAGTTTAATCAAGGATGAAACAGAGAAACAGACATAATCTGAGAAGAAAGAATGAAATTTTTTCTTAGATGTAGCATTACTTAATTGAGATATCACCGGTTTTTCTCTAAAGTATACATAAAATAAATCTAGAAGCTAAATTTCCGGTTGGAAAAGTTTCCAACTGAAATCACACAAAAATGCCGACTTTCTGCTCATGCGTCCCCAATATATGTATGTATGTATTTTCCAATTATTCTAGTTCCATGCGACATAATTAGCAGACATAAGTAAAATACACACATTAAGTGAGGTGTTAAGGTTAATGACATTAAATTAAACAAAGTGAGTTTCCTACCCAAAGTGATGTCCCAACTCTCTCGAAAAAAAACCAGTTTGGTTTGCCACAAACATTCTTACTAGGATGGAACAGTAAAGAGTCAAGTTCGTTGTTTAGACATTATACAGATTTTTGGGTGAAACGTCTATACAACCTGATCATTGGCGGACGAGCTAATCCTCTAAAGGAAGGGAAATTTCGTCAAGGAGGGGGAATGCGAAGTTGTCAGTCCATTTTACCTACATCTTGGAAAACAAATTTTACTCTTTGAAACCTCCAAAGAGGGGGAATTCCACTTTCCCCTCTTCTTCTCGTCCGCTAGTGTAACCTTTTAACTAACATGTTATGTAGTTAGTTATTCGTGTGTATGTGATACTGGCGGACGAGCTAATCCTCCAAAGGGAGGGGAATTTCTTCAAAGAGGGGGAATCGGCAGTTTTCAGGCCATTTTACCTACACCTTAGGAAACAAATTCTACTGTTGGAAAACGCCAAAGAGGGAGAATTCCACTTTTTCATTCCCTTCTCGTCCGCTAGTGTTGTAGACGCATCACCATGCATCTCTTAATCAATGTTGTACTCGAATTATATTCGCGTGGTTTTAGTTTACCTGGACTGACTGACGGACTGACTGACTGAATGAATGACTGACTGACTGACTGACTGACTGACTGGCTGGCTGACTGCCTGACTGACTGACTAACTCATTGATAGTACCTGATTAGTATTAAGAAAAACAGAACTGAATTTTTTTTTGTTTGCATCGTCCGAATTCACCAAAATGACTGGCTAACTGCTTGACTGAGTGACTGACTGACTGACTGAGTGACTGACTGACTGACTGACTGACTGACTGACTGACTGACTGACTGACTGACTGACTGACTGACTGACTGACTGACTGACTGACTGACTGACTGAATGACTGACTGACTGACTGACTGACTGACTGACTGACTGACTGACTGACTGACAGCCTGTTTGACTGATTTGAAGGAGCATTAATTTGCATTTTGTAAATAATGAGGTGACTGACGGACTGTTTATTCTGACGCACTCAGCGTTCAAAGCCAAATACAGACTACTACATTTATATATGCATGTTTGAAACGTGAATCGTACAACCACGCGTTGCGCATATTTAATGCGTCTTTATACTCTGGTGACTGACAGCGTCATCTTAATGACTGACAGTGTTGTACTATTATGTAAAACTCATGATTTTTAATATACTGACAGACAAAACATTTGCAAAAGTCTAATAATGTGACTGACTGGATGACTTTGAAAAGTATTTATGCAATTTCTAGAAATTCATGTATTTTTTATTGGATATTTTACTATACATGTGTAGACAATTCATAACTCTATATTGTTGCTCAAAAGTGAAAAAATCTGTCAAGGGAATTTTCCTTTAAGGGCTATATTAACACAAGCCAATTTTCGTTGTGGGACCCGTTGCCATGGCAACACTGAAAACGAGCATGTGCCCTTGAGGGGATTTTCCCATTATAAACAATAGACGAAACTCGTAT
>CAXIWR010000106.1:0-20000 GCA_964036265.1 Daptonema setosum | reverse complement strand
ATTTTTCTATGTGAAATTCAGTGTTTTTTTTCTAATAATCGCATGTAACAGTTGAGAAATGAAAGATTAAACTTTAGTAGCACTTTATTTTGTAGACTAAAATATACCTAATCGAATGCCTTTTTCCGCAATCTCACAGCGTTTGCATAACTTTCACAATAACCGCTCAAACGCGACACACTTTTTACCCACTCTGTACATAGGCAATGAATAAGGTTAAATGTTCGTATGTTGTGCCGGTTTCGTGTGAAAAATGCGCCGAAAGCAGGTTTGAATGCAAAATATGCGTGATTTTTTTGGAGAAACAAGAAACTAGGACTGGCTAGTATAGGACTGGCTAGTATAGGACTGGCTAGTATAGGATTGGTTAGTATAGGACTGGCTGGTATAGGACTGGCTAGTATAGGACTGGCTAGTATAGGACTGGCTAGTATAGGACTGGCTAGTATAGGACTGGCTAGTATAGGATTGGCTAGTATAGGACTGGCTGGTAAAGGACTTGCTAGTATAGGACTGGCTGGTATCGGACTGGCTGGTATAGGACTGGCTAGTATAGGATTGACTAGTATAGGATTGACTAGTATAGGACTGGCTAGTATAGGACTGGCTAGTATAGGATTGGCTAGTATAGGACTGCTGGCTAGTATAGGATTGGCTAGTATAGGACTGGCTAGTATAGGACTGGCTAGTATAGGACTGGCTAGTATAGGACTGGCTAGTATAGGATTGGCTATACTCGAGGAAGCAAGCCATATCTTCGAGCTGCACGCACTAGCGGACGAGAAGGGGTGGGAAAAGTGGAATTTCCCCGCTCTTTGGCACTTTCAGATAGTGGAATTTGTTCCCTAAGGTGTAGGTGAAATGACCTAAAAACTGCCGATTCCCCCCCTGTTTGACGAAATTCCCCTCCCTTTGGGAATTTAGCTCGTCCGCCAGTGGCTGCACGTACACCCGTTTCGTCCACTGACTCTTGTTTATTTACAGTTCCGATTAGCGTTCTATAGAACAATGTTGTTGGGATGCACTAGCGGACGAGAAGGGGAGGGAAAAGTGGAATTCCCCCCTCTTTGCGAATTTCAAAAAGTAGAATTTGTTCCTTAAGGTGTAGGTAAAATAGCCTGAAAACAGCCAATTCCCCCTCTTTGATGAAATTCCCCTACCTTTGGAGGATTAGCTCGTCCGCCAGTGTTGGGATGTACACTAAACGCCAACGAAAAAAAAGAGGGGGGAGAAAGAATTTCCTTGTCTAAATGTTTTCGAAAATTCATAATTTTCAGCAGTAGTTGCCGGCAAAATTACCTCAAAATGGGGGAAAATCTTCTCCGTTTTGAGTTTCCTCCCGTCCGCCGGTGGTAGTACACGGATATTTATATCTTAGTAGTACACGGTATTTACTGGTAGACAGAACTTACGCAAACGGAAGAATTTTCAGCCAAGAGACGGAATCAGATAATTTTGAAACATTTCCCTTAGTTTCAAATTTTGAGCTGAAACTTGGAAAAGAACGCCTTCCGTCTCGACCGTAAATGCGACACGCTGTTTGTCGTTTAGCGTTAGAAGACTGTCATTGTTGATTATGTAGACGGTTCTGGATTTGAACCAGACAGGAGGTAGAACTTTTATGTTTTGATAGAGGAATACACAGTTTTGTATATAATGTGTTGTCACCATCGGTAGTAAACAGTGCACATCCATAAGGATAAGGAGACTATACTTGAAATCCCAACTAAAGCCACTACCAGCAAGCAAAAAATTGCCCTAAACATCCGGTAATGAAACAACACATACGGGCTTAGATCAAAAGTATGTAGTTACCATTCAACGTATTCCTGTTTTATATGAGAAAGTATAGAGTTTCATGAGATTCTAGGGATGAGTTGGTGCATTAACTTTTCCAACCCGGACAACAGTAATTGAACATGATGATTGCATAGAGCTGTTCTTCAAGTTGAGTCGAACAGACAGCTTTCAAGCGTGGGTCTTCTCATTTATTTGAGGCAGCGGAAGTTAGAGTTTCCAAAGTTAGAATACTCTACAATTCAACTCTTTACATTTATCTCAGGTAGCCCTTTACAGACTTAGATCTTATAATGTTATTGCAGATTCATTGTTATCAGTCTAGAATGACTGACACAGAAAATGATATTGATTGTGTGGTTGAAGAAAGTGAGATGATGGTGGAGGAATCACCGCGTCGACATCCCGTTTTCAGAGCCGTACTCTTCGTTATTCGACTCAGAAACAAGGTCACAGAAACAAGTTGAATGTTAATTTAAAGACGATTCATAGATTCTAGTGAGCAACATATTACCTAGCACCATATACATATTTTTTAAGAAAAAAATGGTTCACGACCATTAAATCGCGTCGAATACGATTTTAAACACATTTAAACGATTTCAGATTCGAACACGTGATTCACCGCCGCTGGACGAAATGATTCCGATCCGGGTGAACAGCGTGGATCTGCTGGAGGACTGTGATCAAGTGCAGCTGCCCAAACGTAGACCCATTTTCAGGTTGATTAATCTGGGTTTATAGCTTATGATGTAGTGGTACCAATTTTTTTCCAGGAAACCTTTTACTATACGATTTTAAAGGTGGGTGTTATTTTAATAGCATGTTGTAAAAATATAGAGTTAAAGTCTGGTCACAGTTTCTCGTTACTCCTAAGTTTTCACCGTAACCCTTTTGGCGCGCATTCAAATTTCGGCGCGCGTTCAAACTTATTCAAAATTTTCAGCTGTTCACTCTTCATTTGTATAACATATTAATAAACATGTCCAACTTATTAATTGTTCGGTATAAGGTTTTCAGAAAAATAATTAATAACAAGATACCCTCCTGACCAAGCTATAACCGCTGGAAATTTTGGTTCAGTTTGAACGCTCACCGAAATTTTATTGCGCACCCAAAGGATTAAGGTGAAAAATTTGGAGTGACGAGAAACTCTGACCAGACTTAATATAATTGTTTCATTACTCCAAAATAAAGTAAATTTATCTTATGTATCTTATGTCATTTATAAAATGTCTCATTGATTGCGCAAAATATTTTGTAAGGTTTTTTCCACGACCGAAATTACTTTTCTAGTGGGTGACAATTCTTCTCTGTTATTGATATGGAGAACTCAATCTCAAGTACGTAGAAACGAAGAAATTATGGTTACTTCAAACATAGATGGCACGTTATTTCTTCGTGGTTACGTGAAACTATTGATCATTGTTAACTATATTTCAGAGCCATCCTTTTCATCATTCGGCTTAGGAAGACGGTCACAAAAGGCAAACAACGCTTATTTCGTCCACCCCGAAGAACTATGCGGTCGGTTCGACTAAACACTTCATTTAACTCTTTATTACTTTTTATTACTCTCTAATTGACTGATTTTACTCTGAAAGTTTTTCAGGTTTAGTTTTTTCATTTGCTAGGAGACTAAACTCGAAAGCACGCTATCATTGGAACCTTAGTACGGCACCGATATACTGCCATGTGTTGTAACCAATCAAGACTTAGGAAAAATCACAGAGAAAAAAGGCACGCTTTCTAATTCAGTCTTTGAAACCAATGCATGCGACTCAGTTACATAACCAGTTCATATAAAAACAGTTTTTTAAATTTATATTTTTTTACATCCGGAGTCATACTCAACTGTTTCAGTACAGTAATGACCAATGTATTCTTAGGTCTCACTCATGTGGTCGAATCGGCAGCTCAACGGAACGTTCCGATGAAGGTGGGTAGGAGATGTCATATATAATCAGTACATTGAGATAATCAGTACATTATTATAGTCAGTACATTTTTAAATAGTCGGTACATTGAAATAGCCAGTACATTGTGATAGTCAGTAAATTGAGAAAGTCCGCTTATTGATATAGTCAGTACATTGAAATATGAAGTCAGTACATTGAAATAGTTCGTAGTACACGAATCCTTCATCCACTGCTTTTTTCAGACGAATTGAGTCCCCGTTGCAAGCCATATGTGCGCGCTCACACAGGTCGGTGTTTGCCAATACCATTTAGGGATGCCAATACCATTTAGAGATTCTAGTGAGTTACATAAACGGCGTCTCACTAACAGTTCGCGGAAAACTGACTGAAAACCTCTATAAAAATTATTATCATTAATTAAATCAACTTTTGTTAAATTATTCTTGTTTAATCGTATTATCTGGTAAATTCATCGCAAATTCAGAGCCGATAAGCATGACACTCTGTTTATTCCAGTTTCTCCAACTCGTGAATTTTTTTTTATAAACGTAAAAATACAATGACGGCTGGTGTGCGTTAAGGCACACAGCATTACTTTTTGAAGTTATGAGTAAATTTCTTTAGGCTAGATTATTCAAGTATTTGTATAGGGATGTCTTGAACTACACCTACGTAAACTACATTATATCTAAGTTATATTTGTATCAGATAATAACACAATATCAGACATCGGGAATCATATGGTACCCAGGCGCTGGTTATTAGTTTCCGATAAGACGGGGGAGTGAACAATATAGAACATGAACATATCCTAAGGAATCAGATAATGTTTGCCGATAATGTTTGCCGATAATGTTTGCCGATAATGTTTGCCGAAGGCACTTAATTATCATAAGCCCCACGGAAATACCAAGTGCCCGGCGAAAAAGCAATATCGAGTTGATTGGAAAGTCCTGAGTAAAGTTCCAGCAGTCCTCCTTTTGATGCGAAGGAAGAGCATACTTTTCGGCTCTGAAACATTATGTTGTAAAGCTTACTTCAGGGTAGGATGTTTTGTTACAGATATTTCTTTTTCTGAAAACCATTAACTATGAAATTATTGAGTTTGGCTTGTTTAGTATGTTGTCCACCTGAAGTGTGAAAAGCTGGAAAATTTTGGTCAAAGTTTGAATGCGCGCCGAAGTTTGATTGCACGTCAAAGTTTGATTGCACGTCAAAGTTTGATTGCACGTCAAAGTTTGATTGCACGTCAAAGTTTGATTGCACGTCAAAGTTTGATTGCACGTCAAAGTTTGATTGCATGTCAAAGTTTGATTGCACGTCAAAGTTTGATTGCATGTCAAAGTTTGATTGCACGTCAAAGTTTGATTGCACGTCAAAGTTTGATTGCACGCCAAAAGCACTTCGGAATAACGACAAATTCTGACCAGACTTTAGTGGCGGATTGCTTGTCTCCATGTAATGCACGCCAACCGTAATGTTTCATAGCCGATGATCATCTGTTTTCTGCGGATAATCGATCGGTGCAAACTTTTGTGTGGTTTTCAGAGACTGAATACAAATGTGTGACAAATTTTTCGGTGATTTTTTAGACCGTTCCGTGTGTAAATTTTTGCAGACTTATTAGGTTAAGAGCAGACTAGATTAGGAACACCTGTGCTGGCATGGAAAAGTCTTACAACCAGGCACAAATAGACGGTATCAACTGAGACTGCTCACCTCTATGCAACGCACGCAAGCCGTAACGTTTCATAGCCGACGGTCATATATTTTTCTGTAAATGAACAGACCTCTGAGATCAGCGGTACCTGTCGACTGATGGCACGACGTCATGATGTATGAGCTTTCAATCTTTTGACAACATTTCACTACGGTACTCATTAGTGACATGCTGGTTCAAAAAAAGTCAACAATGCAACAATTTAGATAATGATAAATGTACTTCAGGCTCTCTTGTTTACTTATTGAGATTAGCACGTGCTACTGTCTATTTGTTAGATTAGAAGCACGTGTTAGAACAGTTCGAGACAAATAGAGGATAGTTTTCTCATTGATTTCATGACTGAATGGAAGTCGATCCCCTGATAATCAACATGACGTACATCGGTTAATCACATGGGTCCACATGCTTCTTTATACCAATGCAGATTTCAGATTTCATTTCAGTTGATTAAAATACTGCAATTGATGGCACGTGAAATGAAAACTTTCTGAGGTGTGAGGTGTTGATGATTGACGCCTACATAATATTAACTACTGGCTACATAACTAATGTTTCATCATCAGTCACTTCAAATATACAGAGGTGTGGCAGCGTACATAACACATGAGGTTCCCTATGTACACAAACAATCCAGCCACCATTATTGCTGTTTTATTGAAGTGGATGTGGGTTAATCAAACACTCGATCAGTCGATTCAACTAAGTGGTTTTGAATGACCGAATATTGTTTCTCCTTTGCTGTATTACGGTTGTATCAAGTTACCTGTTTTTATCGTTTTCCGGTAGCTCAATCGGTCCGTCACTCTCAGTCAGTCAGTCAGCCAGTCAGTCAGTCAGTCAGTCAGTCAGCCAGTCAGTCAGTCATTCAGTCATTCAGTCAGTCAGTCAGTCAGTCAGTCGTTTTGTCCATTCACCTACACTTGTGAAACACCGAACTATAACAACTTGCACTCCTACAAACACCCAGAGAAGGAGAATTACATTTTCTTTCTCTCGCTAGTGACCACACGGTCAAAACATATTTATTTAACTGTGTGCATATGCAGTGCCGTATTTTCTTTCAACATGAAGGACATAAAATGTACATTATTAACACATGTAAAAGTGATTATTTGTACACCTGCATTCATGGTAGCATATTGCAGCATCCTAACAGAACCATGAAGGTAAATAAAAATGAACTTGATCGGAACGCGTTCAATTTTTTGTGACATTGAGTTCGATAATCATAATAATTTACGTTAACTAACGACTCTTCACATTACCACGAAAGGCTGATGCTGTGATCCGTACAGTATTCATTCTTCCATCATTTTATTCATTCTTTCATTACTTTATTCATTCCTTCGTCATTTGAGTCATTCCTCCATCATTTTATTATTGCTTTCTTTACATAGCATTGAGATTGCAAAATCTGTAAGCAAAAATTCGAGTTCATAAGCATTCGCATTGATTTCCAAATGTCATGAGAAAAAACTTTTTCTCGAAAATTTGAACGTGCCGCGCAATCAAACTTCAATTAAAAAATTATCTTATTAACAAGAAACATTGAATAGGCTTTACAACAATGCACTAGAGAAGAGGTGGGAAAAGGGGAATTCCCCCCTCTTTGGCGGTTTCAAACAGTAAAATTTGTTCCCTAAGGTGTAGGTAAAAATACCTTTTTTTCTGCCACTTCCCCCCTCTTTGATGAAATTCCCCTCCCTTTGGAGGAATAGCTCGTCCGCCAGCGCAACAATGCATATTAGAGTATACGACTGCCTGTATTAACCACAATTCATTCATGACTACATACGTGATTAATCAATGAAACCGAGCAGAACTCACTGTTTCCATGTTAGTTAATTATTGCTCATATGCCCTAACGGACGAGCCAAACTACCAAAGGGAGGGGTATTTGCAGTTTTCAGGCCATCTTACCCACACCACAAAGGTGGGTACAATTTCAACTTTTTGAAATCGCTAAAGTGAAAGGAATTTCACATCACCCAATCCAATCCTTATCGGTCGCCAGTGCTCAAAAGCAATGTTATTTATTCCTTGCGGTATATTCATGACAGATATGAAGTTTCCAGTAATTATAATTAGCGGAAAGTTTTCTTGAGTACTTTTTGTACCAGAGTTTATAGTTTTTACAAATATATGTACTTATTGTAATTCGTAGATATCAAATCAATGCCGTTATCATACATATTTAATAAGGACTAATTTTGGAGCGAAACCGTTGTAAAATTTTCTTGTGTGCCAAAATTACGCGACATAAAACAAGGCTGAGGGTGAACTCGAAAATGTTTCGTTTTTTAGGAAACTTGCGGCTTCAAAAACATTTGGCTGCAAAATTTTCACTGCGGAAAATGTTTGGCGTGTTTTTTTCTAGTTTTGAAGAAATAATAAGCAAAATGTAATACCGTATTCTCGCCAAACTTATTCATTGTCGAACCTACAAAGCTACAAAATACAATTCATCAGCCATATTGTATGTCAAGTACATAATATAATCATTCACTTGACCACAGATGTCATTCCCGCATTCTCGCCCACGTATAAATCTATTGTCCGACTCATTCATAAAGTCTGGTCACAGTTTCTCGTTCCTCCAAAACTTTTACCGTAATCCTTTTAGCGCGCATTCAAATTTTGGCGCGCGTTCAAACTTATTCAACGTTTTCAGCTGTTCACACTACATTTGTAAAACATATTATTAAACATGAAAAACTTATTAATTGTTCAGTATTAGCTTTTCAGAAAAATAATTAGTAACAAGATACCCTGACTAAGCTATACAACACAACTTTTATATAAACTGATTCGGCAGATGAGTTTGAATGCGCGCCAAAAATGTATGGTTTTCAGCCGTTATCGAGAATTGGAATTTAGTTGCCCGAATTCTTTAGTTCCACGTAACGATGAGTCGGCATAAGCGTAAAACACTCGTATTATGTAGTTGGTTACATAATTGTGTAGAATTATGTACGTAGGTGTGTTGAAGAAAATTACGTGAGCCTGTCGCCTTATCGTAATTAGATGTTGTACATATGTAGGTATCAAGGGACGGACGCTAGTCCGTTCCCTTCATATGGTTCGATTAATGAAATATACATATATGGATAGTCTTCATATAGTTTGTTAGGAAACTGCGCGCCATTTTACTCGTCCAATTGTGGGACTGTTCGTGCCCCGTTCTTGCAGACGTTAGAGTACAACCATAGGATTGATAACAGTTACCAAATTACTATACTTTATAATTAATTAACCTTGCACGGTGTTCGACGGATCATTTCTTCGCGTACCTGACCGTAGTTGGGTTCACCAGCGGTCGGTTCGTAGCGAATGGTACTTGACTGAGTGGTCGGTTGCTGTGATTCAGCATTTGATTCATTATTGAAGTTGCGACGGTTTGCGAATGTTCGGTGTGGGATTCGCCTGTTGTTCGGGAACCCACCCCGTCTTGGGTTAAACGCGTGTTGCTGCATTTGGACTAGAACTGTCTATTGATCTCATTGCATGTGTCTATCTTGGTCAGGGTATCCTGTTTCTCAAGTTTCGGACGCCACAATTAAAAATTATCCAAATGTGATGGGAATTTTTTTTGAAAATTTCATTGCCTGCCAAAGCTTCCATATTTTAAAAGTCCCCCACTCATTTAGAACCTGCTATAGAAGATTGCCGGCTTTCAACATTTATAATGATTATTTAATTATTTGAATGGCAAGTGTTAACAGCACAACTGCGCAACGGATCCCGGGCTATGGGAAATCGACAAGCTGTTGGTACCAAGTAATGAAATTAATAAAATGTTGCAATCGAAGCTGCAAAGTTTGTCTATATTTTCTGTAAATGGAGGTTATCTAGTATTTCTTTTTGAAGCTTTCAAATTTCGTGTCAAAATTTTCGGGAAACAAAATTGTGTCTGCTTAATTTATTTGGTATGTGGTAACAAGTTCACAAAGATTATTTATCATAAACATGAAACCCTGACCAGTGACCAAGCTAAAGGGCTACCTGGGATTCAAGTGAAAAGTTGTTGTGTTAACTTGTGAATCGTTAGCTGCATCAAATGTGAGAGAAGGTGTTGCATAATAACCGGCTGTCCGACTCAACTCAACCCAACAGCTGTATGCTATAACATGCAATCATCATGTTCAGTAGGTGTTATCCGGGTTGAACACGTTAGCGTGTCATTTTTTCACTTGAATCTCAAGAAGCTCTTTTTATACTGAGTGCAAACTGTGTGCGATTGAACAACTTGAAAACATGAACTTGAAGATTCTATCCCGTTGGGTGCACGGGGCCAGATGGCGTGATTCAACTGTGAATATCATGAAAAGTATACGGTTTCTGACATACATTTTACAATGTTCAATTATTGCAAAAAGTTATCTGAATGTTACGCGTTTGCCAATTAACACTAACGATTCTGAACAATTTCATGCGACTCGATCGTTTGTGTATGGTTTCTAAATCATATTCAATTGGTGATGAGAGAGATTTTGATGGCGCGTCTTTTTCCCTGTTTCAGTTTTTCATGTTATTAGTTTCTTACAGTATTAAACCGAATAATTTCAGTGATGTCATAAAGTTGTTTCATTAACATGGCGTTCACTTCACAAACATCATAATCAACAAACATGAGTAATCAGAGTATCTTTTGGGGTATAGTCTGTTGGGACAAAAACTGGTCATGTAACTATGTAACTGACTAAGTACTGCAAGATAATCACATCATCTACACATTCCTCGATGACTTCCAAGGTACGTATTCCATGTTCGTTTTCTTGGATAGATCACACAGATCTCCTTGCATACTGTACTTACTGTAGTATGTTTGTCTGAACGCACGTATGGAAGACTTATCTAAGGTCACAAGAAAATAACCGGCTTTCAAATCTAGTCTCATAATTGAATATAAATACCTATAACTTGTCATTATACGTCATACTTATGTCGAGTATAATCAACCAATCAACTTTCTCTATCCACACCTTTTAATATCACACTCTATCCACACCTTTTAATTTTATGTATCCTCACGTACATCCCATCTGAAATACCTAAAATACATTCATATACAGCTATAGTCTCTCTCTATTGTATGAACACAGTTTGTGAGGATCGTAAATGGTAATTGAAGGATGTAGCTTCTTTCATGGATGTTTTAAAATATACTTAATGTGGTCTGGAAGACTCAATCATTAATTCTAATGGTCAGTCATTCTGGGGTTTTAATAGGGAACGTTCCTTCCGGCTTTCCCGGCCTTGAAACATTATCTCATAGTGTTATGTGATAGACGGTGATGACTGGCCGAGCATCTAAACTCACCTCAACTCATCATAAGAATGTGATGTTTGCGATATGAACGAGCTGAAAAGTATTTAAAAGTTTTTCTCTCGGAAGGGTCTTTGTTATTATGGCAAAACTTTCGTACGCCAACAATAGATTAATCGGATCGGATGTTGATTAGAGTGTTGACCATGGGGATATCAGAGTCGGAACACCGTTGCTCTAATGAACGCGAGTGTCCTTGTGTTCTTGTTTGCTCGTATTTATCACATCATATGACGTCGTATAGCCCAACTATATTACAATTAATTAGGCCACTAAAAGATATCACTGAGAAATATCACATTTCTTTGGACTTTCAAAAGAGTAATCTAGACATCTAGCTGGGATGAGATAAGTTGTTACTGGATATATTTTCTTTCAACAAATAAATGAATTGAGCACATTTATTATTACAGATGTATGTGGTCCACATGTGATGTGAAACGGGGAAAAAATTCCCGAGTTACATATGAACCCGCGGCAGAGTTTGATTACGTGCCAAAAGGTTTACGGTAAAATTTTCGAAGTAACAAGATACTTTGACCAGGCGAAATGCAGTGAGATCCACTCAATGTCCGCCATAATCCCTCTTGGGAAGTATTTTTTTTCACACTTTAGATTGGACTTAATGTTAAGAGTCCCACCAAACCAGGCGTCTCGGAATACGGGACGAAACGCCATCCTTTTTACACACATTTCCTTACCGTATATCTAAAGGCTTTATCTTACTGACGTAACGACAGACAAAAATGACGTATGCAAGATGAATTCAAGATGACATTGACACATTTATACAGACATGTCCTACTAAACACATTATCATGTACATTCCTTAATGATAGGACACGACAGGGCTTTTCTCACGATTCCTCCAGCTATGACATGCCCTCTATTATGGTCTGTATCTTGCATCACCATATTAGAGGAGAAAAATAACTCTTTATAACAAGAAATTTTAAACAAACTATATCTTGCTGCCTAAGTCAAGTTGCCACACAAACATAACGATTCGTTTCTTTACAATTCTCACCCAATTGATATCTGAATTCGAGATTTTGCTACTGTTTAGTCAACTCTGCATGCACACACACAAGTTCTGAGACCCTCGAACTCATCACACTTAAGACCACACATGTCCCAGCTGTGGGTTTTTAGCCACAGTCCGGGTGGTAGACTGTGGACGTGAGTGCTTTTAGGCACAGTCCGATTCCTCTTCAGCCACAGTACCGTTTAGCCACAGTACCATTTAAGCACAGTCCGATTCCTCTTTAGCCACAGTACCGTTTAGCAACAGTACAATTTAAGCACAGTCAGTTTTTTTGCCACAGTCTACCCCCCCCCCCCCCCCGGACTGTGGCTAAAAACCCACAGCTGGGACAGGTGTGCACTTAACGCAAAAAAATCACACATGAATTAGCTGTAAAAATTACGGAGAATATTAGAGTGTAATCAAATATTCAGTCTTCTATTCAATCGTTGTTGCTGTATGTATTTGTATTTGTATTTGTATTTGTATTTGTATTTGTATTTGTATTTGTATTTGTATTTGTATTTGTATTTGTATTTGTATTTGTATTTGTATTTGTATTTGTATTTGTATTTGTATTTGTATTTGTATTTATTTGTATTTGTCTTTGTATTTTTATTTGTATTTGTATTTGTATTTGTATTTGTATTTCTAGTTGAATCTGATTGACAATGCGCCATCCAATCCAATCATGTCGTGTCCGCAATCCGCATGCATGTAGAATATAACAGATGTAGTGAAGAAAAAAACCCTGATTGGTTTTCTATCACTTCATACTCGGCGATGAAGTATAGCATTCTCATTTGATTATTGCCACTGCACCTTTTTATCGAGTGTTTTATTTTTTCATGCCGAGCGTTTTCCGCATACATGGGAAATGTTCCCATGAATGGGAAATGGACTGATCTCATTGGAAACGTTTTTTTCATGCATGGAAAAATCTCTCTGAAATCTGAAGATTACGGGCTTTATGATTTAGTCCCCTAATCAGTTGCAAATGCTATGCTCCGGAGGCAAAATTACAAAACCCAGAAATTTTTATTATTAAAAATTAGAATTTTTACTTAACGCCAAATTTTTCTGTCACCAAAATTATATTCTATATGAAGTTTTACTGTCCGTTAACCCCCGATTACCTATCGTAAGGATGGCTTGTCCGAGCGGGAGCGAGGACAAGCGCGTTAGGCCCGCGCAGCAGTGGTATTTCAGTTATTACCCACCTTCGTGTATGGGAGAAATTCTAGAAAAATTTCTGGGTTTTGGAAATATGCGCTCCGGAGACCAAACGCAATACGTTGTTATCTCGTTTGCACCAAAATTACAGGCTGAAAGGTAACAATTTGATATGCCTCAATAAGACATTATCGTGCTGCAAAGACAGATACAATTAGAGTAGTGAATCGTATACGAACCAGACGGCATTACAACTTTCTCCTAGCGTCAGACTAATTTGCGACGACAAAAAACCATGGTTTCCAACGAGGTATCGCTTTTTTATGTTCAGACCGTGCGCACCAAATGCTGTTTTATTTCTCCGGTTTTCATTGTTTTCCAATAAATGTGAGGTTTCTTCTTAAACAGGCAGTACTTTTCAAAGAAAAACTACTGTAAATTTTGGGGTAGTTATGGGAACAGTTTCACAAAATCGCCGCATGGACTGTGGGAAACGAAGGTACAGTACGGTTGGATAGACAGGCCTGAATTCACAACATCAGTCAACCACATATTTGTTAGAGATAAGACGTTTATGGTATTCGTCCGGCTTACAGCAGGTAATCGCCACTCCAGCCTCAGAGCTCTTGTTTCTAAGATTCTTCATTTTTGGCACATCTAAGATAGAGAACTTGTGAATATACTTAAGTTATTATTATTAGATCAAAAAATTTTAAACGATAATGAACCGATCCCAATTTAGTTACACTATTCAAGATGCAGCTTGTAGCTTACTGAACCATTGCTATTCTAAAAGGTGTGGGACTGTATAATAATAACCCGTTACATGTAACGTTTGTCGTCTAGACAAGCTTCAGTTAGTGTCGTTACAATCTACGTATATGAAGACAGTAAGATCTTTTGACTATAATTGACTCAACCAGTCTCAATTTGTCATTAAGTTCATTAAGTTGGTGACACTATCCTAATCTGATACTTAACCATTACTGTTCTAGAAGGTGTGGGGCCGTAACCTTTGCATGTACAGTAGTCAAGACAACTAATTCCCCAATTACTGTCAATACAATCCATATAGAACTCGCATTTTTAAGGAGATCAGATTAAGTACAGTAGATCCGATTCTAACTATGTCCACCTTAATTAGCGACTGTATTCTGTATGCAAAACCCGAAATAGTGTACAAGTTATAACGATTTTTATTGTAAAGAGCGTGGAGCCATAACCGTCTAGACAATGATTGTACTACAGTAATTAGTCTATGTGCGCACATACACGTGGTTGTCCAGCCAATGAATGAACCAATTAGTGCCTTTATAACTCATTTATAATGGGCTAATTTAGAACTTAGTTGAACTTACCCAGCTCAGAATGTATTTTTTTTGATCCGAGTTGGAATACAGTAGGTGACACAGACTATTGTGAAGATACTGAAATTGAATGCGCATCGTTTTGCTCGGTGCTCTTCATGACTGTGTGAATCTCGAAATTTCGAACGCGCGACAACAGCAAATTTGAATTCAAAAGCGCGCCAAAAATTTTCTGAGTAGCAAATAACCTGAATAGGCTATAGGAGTGTCCATGGATCACATTGCAAATGTGTGTGCCTGCGTGGTAACATCTCACAAAGTCAAAAAATGGTGGAGACTCAAATGTTGTTGCCAAAACAATTGAGGATCTTTCAGTTTGCTACAGGAAGCTACTGAAGCCATCCAGGCATACTGATACTGATACCATATCAGAATGGTGTTTTCGTGGTAGGACCAGAGAGGCTGAATAAACTGACGGCCGATGGCAGAAACCGAAAAGCAACGCGTCCGAATCTATGTCCCAAGTCAGGTTTCGAACCAGGACCACCAGCACACCTTTGTCAGGAGTGCGTATTGTTTCAGAGTCCGGGGGGGTGGACTGTGAAACAACGAAACGGGGTCGGACTGTGAAACAACGGACTGTGAAACAACGGACTCTGAAACAACGGACTCTGAAACAACGGACTCTGAAACAACGGACTCTGAAACAACGGACTCTGAAACAACGGTCATTTAGGGGTCATAGTAGGGTGTTAGAAGGTAATTTATGGCATTCGGACTCTGAAACAACGGTCATTTAGGGGTCATAGTAGGGTGTTAGAAGGTAATTTATGGCATTCGGACTCTGAAACAACGGTCATTTAGGGGTTATAGTAGGGTGTTAGAAGGTAATTTATGGCATTCGGACTCTGAAACAACGGTCTTTTAGGGGTCATAGTAGGGTGTTACAAGGTAATTTATGGCATTCGGACTCTGAAACAACGGTCATTTAGGGGTCATAGTAGGGTGTTACAAGGTAATTTATGGCATTCGGACTCTGAAACAACGGTCTTTTAGGGGTCATAGTAGGGTGTTACAAGGTAATTTATGGCATTCGGACTCTGAAACAACGGTCATTTAGGGGTCATAGTAGGGTGTTAGAAGGTAATTTATGGCATTCGGACTCTGAAACAACGGTCATTTAGGGGTCATAGTAGGGTGTTACAAGGTAATTTATGGCATTCGGACTCTGAAACAACGGTCATGTCGGGGTCATAGTAGGGTGTTACAAGGTAATTTATGGCATTCGGACTGTGAAACAACGGTCATTTAGGGCATTAGGGGTCATAGTAGGGTGTTAGAAGGTAATTTATGGCATTCGGACTGTGAAACAACGGTCATTTAGGGGTCATAGTAGGGTGTTAGAAGGTAATTTATGGCATTCGGACTGTGAAACAACGGTCATTTAGGGGTCATAGTAGGGTGTTAGAAGGTAATTTATGGCATTCGGACTGTGAAACAACGGTCATTTAGGGGTCATAGTAGGGTGTTAGAAGGTAATTTATGGCATTCGGACTGTGAAACAACGGTCATTTAGGGGTCATAGTAGGGTGTTAGAAGGTAATTTATGGCATTCGGACTGTGAAACAACGGTCATTTAGGGGTCATAGTAGGGTGTTAGAAGGTAATTTATGGCATTCGGACTGTGAAACAACGGTCATTTAGGGGTCATAGTAGGGTGTTAGAAGGTAATTTATGGCATTCGGACTCTGAAACAACGGTCATTTGGGGGTCATAGTAGGGTGTTAGAAGGTAATTTATGGCATTCGGACTGTGAAACAACGGTCATTTAGGGGTCATAGTAGGGTGTTAGAAGGTAATTTATGGCATTCGGACTGTGAAACAACGGTCATTTAGGGGTCATAGTAGGGTGTTAGAAGGTAATTTATGGCATTCGGACTGTGAAACAACGGTCATTTAGGGGTCATAGTAGGGTGTTAGAAGGTAATTTATGGCATTCGGACTGTGAAACAACGGTCATTTAGGGGTCATAGTAGGGTGTTAGAAGGTAATTTATGGCATTCGGACTGTGAAACAACGGTCATTTAGGGGTCATAGTAGGGTGTAAGAAGGTAATTTATGGCATTCGGACTGTGAAACAACGGTCATTTAGGGGTCATAGTAGGGTGTTAGAAGGTAATTTATGGCATTCGGACTCTGAACCAACGGTCATTTAGGGGTCATAGTAGGATGTTAGAAGGTAATTTATGGCATTCGTACTCTGAAACAACGGTCATTTAGGGGTCATAGTAGGGTGTTAGAAGGTAATTTATGGCATTCGGACTGTGAAACAACGGTCATGTTGGGGTCATAGTAGGGTGTTAGAAGGTAATTTATGGCATTCGGACTCTGAAACAACGGTCATTTAGGGGTCATAGTAGGGTGTTAGAAGGTAATTTATGGCATTCGGACTGTGAAACAACGGTCATTTAGGGGTCATAGTAGGGTGTTAGAAGGTAATTTATGGCATTCGGACTCTGAAACAACGGTCATTTAGGGGTCATAGTAGGGTGTTAGAAGGTAATTTATGGCATTCGGACTCTGAAACAACGGTCATTTAGGGGTCATAGAGGGTGTTAGAAGGTAATTTATGGCATTCGGACTCTGAAACAACGGTCATTTAGGGGTCATAGTAGGGTGTTAGAAGGTAATTTATGGCATTCGGACTGTGAAACAACGGTCATGTTGGGGTCATAGTAGGGTGTTAGAAGGTAATTTATGGCATTCGGACTCTGAAACAACGGTCATTTAGGGGTCATAGTAGGGTGTTAGAAGGTAATTTATGGCATTCGGACTGTGAAACAACGGTCATTTAGGGGTCATAGTAGGGTGTTAGAAGGTAATTTATGGCATTCGGACTGTGAAACAACGGTCATTTAGGGGTCATAGTAGGGTGTTAGAAGGTAATTTATGGCATTCGGACTGTGAAACAACGGTCATTTAGGGGTCATAGTAGGGTGTTAGAAGGTAATTTATGGCATTCGGACTGTGAAACAACGGTCATTTAGGGGTCATAGTAGGGTGTTAGAAGGTAATTTATGGCATTCGGACTGTGAAACAACGGTCATTTAGGGGTCATAGTAGGGTGTTAGAAGGTAATTTATGGCATTCGGACTGTGAAACAACGGTCATTTAGGGGTCATAGTAGGGTGTTAGAAGGTAATTTATGGCATTCGGACTGTGAAACAACGGTCATTTAGGGGTCATAGTAGGGTGTAAGAAGGTAATTTATGGCATTCGGACTGTGAAACAACGGTCATTTAGGGGTCATAGTAGGGTGTTAGAAGGTAATTTATGGCATTCGGACTCTGAAACAACGGTCATTTAGGGGTCATAGTAGGATGTTAGAAGGTAATTTATGGCATTCGTACTCTGAAACAACGGTCATTTAGGGGTCATAGTAGGGTGTTAGAAGGTAATTTATGGCATTCGGACTGTGAAACAACGGTCATGTTGGGGTCATAGTAGGGTGTTAGAAGGTAATTTATGGCATTCGGACTCTGAAACAACGGTCATTTAGGGGTCATAGTAGGGTGTTAGAAGGTAATTTATGGCATTCGGACTGTGAAACAACGGTCATTTAGGGGTCATAGTAGGGTGTTAGAAGGTAATTTATGGCATTCGGACTCTGAAACAACGGTCATTTAGGGGTCATAGTAGGGTGTTAGAAGGTAATTTATGGCATTCGGACTCTGAAACAACGGTCATTTAGGGGTCATAGAGGGTGTTAGAAGGTAATTTATGGCATTCGGACTCTGAAACAACGGTCATTTAGGGGTCATAGTAGGGTGTTAGAAGGTAATTTATGGCATTCGGACTGTGAAACAACGGTCATGTTGGGGTCATAGTAGGGTGTTAGAAGGTAATTTATGGCATTCGGACTCTGAAACAACGGTCATTTAGGGGTCATAGTAGGGTGTTAGAAGGTAATTTATGGCATTCGGACTGTGAAACAACGGTCATTTAGGGGTCATAGTAGGGTGTTAGAAGGTAATTTATGGCATTCGGACTCTGAAACAACGGTCATTTAGGGGTCATAGTAGGGTGTTAGAAGGTAATTTATGGCATTCGGACTCTGAAACAACGGTCATTTAGGGGTCATAGAGGGTGTTAGAAGGTAATTTATGGCATTCGGACTCTGAAACAACGGTCATTTAGGGGTCATAGTAGGGTGTTAGAAGGTAATTTATGGCATTCGGACTGTGAAACAACGGTCATGTTGGGGTCATAGTAGGGTGTAAGAAGGTAATTTATGGCATTCGGACTGTGAAACAACGGTCATTTAGGGGTCATAGTAGGGTGTTAGAAGGTAATTTATGGCATTCGGACTGTGAAACAACGGTCATTTAGGGGTCATAGTAGGGTGTAAGAAGGTAATTTATGGCATTCGGACTGTGAAACAACGGTCATTTAGGGGTCATAGTAGGGTGTTAGAAGGTAATTTATGGCATTCGGACTCTGAAACAACGGTCATTTAGGGGTCATAGTAGGATGTTAGAAGGTAATTTATGGCATTCGTACTCTGAAACAACAGTCATTTAGGGGTCATAGTAGGGTGTTAGAAGGTAATTTATGGCATTCGTACTCTGAAACAACGGTCATTTAGGGGTCATAGTAGGGTGTTAGAAGGTAATTTATGGCATTCGGACTGTGAAACAACGGTCATGTTGGGGTCATAGTAGGGTGTTAGAAGGTAATTTATGGCATTCGGACTGTGAAACAACGGTCATTTAGGGGTCATAGTAGGGTGTAAGAAGGTAATTTATGGCATTCGGACTGTGAAACAACGGTCATTTAGGGGTCATAGTAGGGTGTTAGAAGGTAATTTATGGCATTCGGACTCTGAAACAACGGTCATTTAGGGGTCATAGTAGGGTGTTAGAAGGTAATTTATGGCATTCGGACTCTGAAACAACGTCATTTAGGGGTCATAGAGGGTGTTAGAAGGTAATTTATGGCATTCGGACTCTGAAACAACGGTCATTTAGGGGTCATAGTAGGGTGTTAGAAGGTAATTTATGGCATTCGGACTGTGAAACAACGGTCATGTTGGGGTCATAGTAGGGTGTAAGAAGGTAATTTATGGCATTCGGACTGTGAAACAACGGTCATTTAGGGGTCATAGTAGGGTGTTAGAAGGTAATTTATGGCATTCGGACTCTGAAACAACGGTCATTTAGGGGTCATAGAGGGTGTTAGAAGGTAATTTATGGCATTCGGACTCTGAAACAACGGTCATTTAGGGGTCATAGTAGGGTGTTAGAAGGTAATTTATGGCATTCGGACTCTGAAACAACGGTCATTTAGGGGTCATAGTAGGATGTTAGAAGGTAATTTATGGCATTCGTACTCTGAAACAACGGTCATGTAGGGGTCATAGTAGGGTGTTACAAGGTAATTTATGGCATTCGGACTCTGAAACAACGGTCTTGTAGTGGTCATAATAGGGTGTATCAAAATAATTTATGACATTCGGACTCTGAACCGACGGTCTTGTAGTAGTCATAGTAGGGTCTTACAATGTAATTTATGGCAATGGGACTCTGAACCAACGCTCTTGTAGGGGTCATAATAGTGTGTATCAAAATAATTTATGACATTCGGACACTGAAAAAACCGTACTTGGGAATTTTCCAGAAGAAATTTTTGTGATCCGGACAGTGTTTTGAATTTCACAATCATTTTATGGTAT
>CAXIWR010000103.1:0-12650 GCA_964036265.1 Daptonema setosum | reverse complement strand
AGGTGGACGCACACAGACACACAGACACACATTCGTCTGTTATGATAGCCTGAAACCCGTCCCTTCGGGACGCTGCATTTTATAACTATGTTAATATTTTTAGCTATATTATATGTTTGTGTAGATATGGCACCACATCTAAAGAAGCACCCCTAAACTTAGATAAAGTTGCTTTATTCAAATTCATGGTTGATGTTCGAATGGCTGAGTTGTTGATAAATTTAGAGTTTGTTTTTGTAATAAAGCTAGTTTTTACAAGTTAAAATTTTTTAAGAACTTTATTTATTAGGTCAAAATTGGCATTTGCCATAAATATTTAACATACGGAGAATAAAATTTACTGTGCATGAAAATAAGGGTCTATAAATTCACTCACGTCACGTTTCGCGCATGTTATACATACATGTGTCTGAATCTGAATGCTTGATCCGTTTCACTGTTACATTTCAATTACAAAATAATGCGACAATGAACCTGCAACCTGCAACCTGCAACATGCAACATCATTCACTCACTAACCCACTCATTCACTCACTCACTCCTCACTCACTTACTCACTCACCCACCCACTCATTCACTCACTCACTCACTCACTCACTCACTCACTAACTCACTCACTCACTCACTCACTCACTCACTCACTCACTCACTCACTAACTCACTCTCTCACTCACTCACTCACTCACTCACTTACTCACTCACTCACTCACTCACTCACTTACTCACTCACTCACTCACTCACTCACTCACTCACTCACTCACTTACTCACTCACTCACTCACTCACTCACTCACTCACTCAATCACTCACTCACTCACTCACTCACTCACTTACTCACTCACTCACTCACTAACTCACTCAATCACTTACTGTCACTCACTCACTGTCACTCACTCATTCCATCAATCACTAACTGACTCACTTATTAATTGAAGTAAAATTTTTAATTCACCCGTTAATTCGTTATAAGTTAGCAAGTTACCCGTTATCCGTTCCCGTTCTCCGTTGCTCGTTTACGTTCTTCGTTCCCCGTTCCTCGTTCTGCGTTGTCCGTTGCCCGTTGCCGGTTCTCCATTGTTGATGTTGTTGTTGGCGCCACCCTGTTACCAGAGCAGCTTTTCAAAAATCCCAAGGCTGTAAACAGCCACAATCCGAAGACTGGGCGCTCGATTTTACCTCAAGTTTCAATGGGTAAAAACCGACGATGTCAGCGAGCATCACGTTCAATAGGAGAGCACGAAACATGAGCTATGCGTCTCGTGTGGCTTTGACTGTTGCGCGTTAACTTTTGAACTTTAAATACTTCAAATACGTTAAAGTTACATAACGTTTTTTTTCATAATTTCAGGTTTGTTTAAACTGAATAGTTTTGTTTTCTTCTTCAAGCCGTCAAACGACTCAATTGAAACAAATGGAAGGTAAACATTCTAACAAAAATTTTTTTTCAATAATCAACCATCAAAAATAAAAGCAGCATCGTTTGCCGTCAACAGAAAACAGCTCAATTATGTATCAAGCTATAGGCTAGCGTAGTGATGCCATCCGGGTAAGCCAGTTCCCTACTCCGCAAAGGTTTACGGGATCGTGATTTAGTCAGTCAGTCAGTCAGTCAATCTGTCAAACCGAAAAATTAGTATGGCTGTCTGGCGATAATGTCAAACTATAGTCGGTCTCAGCCGTTATGCGAAAAATATTACACGACAACCATGAAAATGAAGAAAATAGATGATCGAAATTGAAAGCTTTTGTTAGCTAACTCGGCGCCTTGAACGACTACGCCAAGTCAACCGTTGCTAATAAAGAAGAATTTCTTACCTAATAAAGTTTATACAGCTGCTATCAGAATCAGGTCCACAGTTGATAGTAGTTTTAAAGCGCGTTCAGAGTCGTCTTGAGGTTGGGTAGCAGATGACCGACCATTGGAAAATCTTTAAAATAATATTATACAGTGATTCTATAAACTTAAAAAAAAATTCAAGGTAAATAATCGAATTTAGGGAACAACTTTCATGCAGGATGGAACTTCAATTAAAGGGCACGCCATACTTCGTTTCACCCCGAAACTGAAACGTTTCAGTTTCCTGTTTCAGTTTCGTGTTTCCGACCAGAAATACGGAGTATGTCGTCATGACAGAAACACAGACCCCACACAGACAGATTTCAAAAAGCCCGCGCACTGACAGAGGCCCTGTCTGTTGAATTGAACGACTGGAGAGCGGATGCACTGTGTTTTAGCCCTCACCCCCTACCACCCCCTTGGCCATTCCTGACCGAACTTCACAGCCAGCGCATGCGGCGGCTGAGTAAAAAGCTTAAGAGGGGGAAAACTACATCAAACACTTGTTTCTGCGATTTGAATCAAATTTATTCTTTTTCTGTATGTCCGATAATATAAAAGTATATTTTTTAATCAAGAATATGGTGCGTGTTTCTCCAGCTGTTGAAAAAACAAATTTGTCAGCTGTCAGCCTGCTTGGCAGCTTAATTCGCATGTTTTTCGGATTTATTCGAAAAACACCTGAAACACAAACACGGGAAGGAATTTGCTTTAGTTTCGGCTGAAACAGGAACAAACCGAAGAAAAGTATGGCGTCAATTTGAAACGTTTCGCGTTTCGGGTGAAATTTCGTGTTTCTGTTTCGGTTTCAGCGAAGTATGGCATGCCCTTAAGAGTTTTCCGGTTGATCATCCGCTACTCAAATTTTACCAAGCATTTTGCCTGTTCACGCAGTAAAATGAAACTTTTAGACACACACACACGGACGTTTGTCTGTTATTTATATGATTGAATAAAAAAAAAATATATATATAATTTTTTATTAAATTAAGTTGAATGAGAAATTCTGCACACTATTGAGCATTTTGTCGTGTGAAAGACAATGAGATTTCTGAAACCATGGAGATGATTAAATTACTGAATGACTGACTGACTGACCGACTGACTGACTGACTGACTGACACCCGTAGCACAGAAGCTTTTCGAATATCTTTATCATGATTTATGTATTCATGATTTGAAATCTGTGTTTTTTCCTGACTGATCCCAAACGAGTTACCTTAAGTTATACATCACAGTGACCTCCCTGCCTCAATCCATATATCGGCGTAAATCTTATAAAAATTTGTTTCGTTTGAAGTAAATTAAACCTTATTTATCTTTATTCAAGATCTGAGTACCTGCGATATTCAAGAAATCACGAAGATAATTTGATCCCCATTTGAGCTTGTTACGCAAAGTTTTAGCACTCAGTTAAAATTTCAACGTGACCGCAGAGAAGGTATCATAACGACGGAGTGAAATTAAGGGACAAGTTTTCCTTCATAAAAATTTTAAACCCTAATCATTTTGTTATTTCGGTTTATAATTCTGATTATTTTATTCATTCATGAATAAATTTCAAACTTTGTTATTCGTGTTCAAACACTCGCAGCCATTCCAAAGCTGGTGAAACATTAGGTTACGTGTCATCATATTCGGGAAAACACGAATAAGAAAGTTAAAATTTGATTGTATGGTTGTGCTCGTGGTGACACCTTATTAATAAAAAACGGTGTTCACTATTTTAATTGCAGTTTAGATCGCCTGTTATATATTTTTTTGATTTGACACTATAAATTGTTTCTTGACAAGTAGTTTTCCGCTCTTTTGCGATAAAATAACTGTATGTAGCGAACCTAAAACTTTAATACAAGTAAATCCATGAAATCATGACTTCTGTAATTCAGAATATGATTACGAATAACGTTGAATAAGGGTTTGCTAATTTTATATGTAACCGATTGGATAACTATTTGAGTTGTTAATTGGTTTCATCACCACACATAAGATAAAGTTAACTTCATGAAAATCGATTGAGTGTACAACTAATTGGGGTCGATCAAATTTTTATGAATATTGAATTCATGAATTAGAAGTTCAAAAAAGTTTCTGTGCTACGGGTGTGACTGACTGACTGACTGATGACAGACATATTTCAAACACCGATGATAGAAATATGTTGCCATAATGTAAGCATTTTTAGTCGAGTAGAATCTGAATTTTATGATAACTAGTTTTTCTTGAGAACCTTCCTCTGAAAAACTATTCGACACCAAGAGTAAGAGTGAAGAAAAACAAGAAGCTAAGTAATCATGCTTTTTGAGTTGATGAATGTTAAAATAATTGGAAAATTCTGTCACAATAAATTCCACTGTGCTATTTTACTTATACATACAGCACTAGCGGACAAGACGGGATGGGAAAATGGAATTCCCCCTCTTTGGCTTTTTTTCGCCAACTCTTATACAGTGGATAACGGAATAAAATGGCCAAGAGCATGTCTTTCATCAGTACGTTGTGTATGTGAATATGTTGTTTACTGATAAGCTAATGTTTCATCGTGTTATCTGTTTGTGTACATGTACATACACAAGTTAACGTGTGGTTATGATTGTGAGTCAGTCAGTGAGCGATTGAGTGAGTGAGTGAGTGAGTGAGTGAGTGAGTGAGTGAGTGAGTGAGTGAGTGAGTGAGTGAGTGAGTGAGTGAGTGAGTGAGTGAGTGAGTGAGTGAGTGAGTGAGTGAGTGAGTGAGTGAGTGAGTGAGTGAGTGAGTGAGTGAGTGAGTGAGTGAGTGAGTGAGTGAGTGAGTGAGTGAGTGAGTGAGTGAGTGAGTGAGTGAGTGAGTGAGTGAGTGAGTGAGTGAGTGAGTGAGTGAGTGAATGAGTCACTGAGTGAGTGAGTGAGTGAGTGAGTGAGTGAGTGAGTGAGTGAGTGAGTGAGTAAGTGAGTGAGTGAGTGAGTGAGTGAGTGAGTGAGTGAGTGAGTGAGTGAGTGAGTGAGTGAGTGAGTGGGTGAATGAGTCACTGAGTGAGTGAGTGAGTGAGTGAGTGAGTAAAACTTTCTTTCCGTCTTTCATAGAGTAGTTCTGTCCATCAGTCAGTCACTCATTCAGTCAGTCAGTCAGGTAGTCAGTCAGTCAATCAGTTAGTCAGTCAGTCAGTTATAGTCAGTCAATAAATCAAACGAAAAAACGTCTTTTTGAAAATTTCAACTTCTTTCATTGGCACCAGCATAATAGACCGATATGTACAAAATCATCACAACTCAGAAGCATTCGAGAGGTTGCCAGCCCCAAAAAACTGCCATGAACACATTTGCGGATCGCAATATTGCATCAAATAAATTATTTTCGCTCTATATATTTTATGTTTGCTTCTCCATGAATGTTCTCGAGTTGCTAGCGACACAAATCTCGGTTTTGAAAGAAGTTTTTTGGATGACTTATAAAATTAGTAAAAGGTAATGTTGTAAAGTACCAGTGGAAATACTAGTTTTGCCAAAGTAATCCCAATGAATCGAAAATATGTAGGAATAACTTTCGTTGTGGACTCAATCTTAAACGGAACCGTTATATCTATATATAAATTAGACGATGTGTGTGTGTATGTCACGCTTTTTTAGTATAAAAGTAACAAAATAACTCTCTCAAGCCCTTTCTTCAATTGATGGGAAACTTGAAAAAATCATCGTCACCCTCTTGGTGGCAAGAAGAACACAAATCATCACATATGCTTCAACCTGACCAACACTAACCTCAACCGGTGGTTAGGTCATGATAATTGCAATTCATTAACACTTTATTAAACCACTTAAAACTTAAAAGTAACAAATTAACTCTCAAACCCTTTCTTCATTTTAAAGGAAACCTTGAAAAATCATCGTCAGCCTCTTGATGGCAAGAAGAACACAAATCATCACATATACTCGAATTTTTTGGTTACGCCTTTTTTCGGGAAATTTTTTTTGTGTAAAACCTTTCCCTCACCCAGAAATTGGCGGTCGATAGCAGCAGTTTGGGTTGAATAAAAGGTTTTACACACAAAAAAGTTCCTAAAAAGAGGCATAATCATCTTTTTAAGAACTTTTCTGTGTGTAAAACCTTTTCATGAACCCCAAAATGCTGCTTTCAACCGCCAATTTCTGAGTGAGGAAAAGGTTTTACACAAAAAAAAATTCCCAAAAAAGGCGTAACCAAATAATTCGAGTATACCTTCAACCTGACCAACACTAACCTCAACCGGCGGTTAGGTCATGATAATTGCAATTCATTAACACTTTATTAATCCACTTAAAATTTAAAAGTAACAAAATAACTCTCAAACCCTTTCTTCATTTGATGGGAAAGCCTCTTGATTGCAAGAAGAACACAACTCATCACATACCTTCAACACTTTATTGAATCACTTGAAATTTATTTCCAACAAAGATTGCAGTTACCATCCCCTCAAGTGACTGAACTCAACAACCAAAAAAATTCCAAGTAAACTGATGTAAAAAACTTAATTTTAATTCAAGTGTGTGTATTTTAGATTCGACATGTCTCATGAACTGGTGGTATGAAAGACAAGACGGGTAATATTATTCAGCATTACTTTCTCATTATCAGTTTTGTTTGAATAATAAAAAGAAATTATGCCAGCAGAGCAGTTAAATCAAGCTGAAAATTTCATTAAACCGTTTGATTTCAACGGGTTAAAATAACCTAATCTTATGAATGTTTGAATCTATTAACTTAATTTAAACTTTAGAAACTTTATAAATGGGTTAAATTCCATGTCTTTGAATGTAAAAAGTTTACTCTCAGTATGTTTGTATTACAGTTATTTAATTAACCGACGGGTTTACACAATGTTTTTTAGGATAGTTGATTTTTGTTAACTTAAGAAACAGTTGCGTAGCAACGGGTTTACCCTAGTCTTGTAAATATTCAATGCTAATTTTTAGGGAAATTTCAATTTTGAATTTATTTATTTTTCCTCCCCTTCACACAAAATTGAGATCAGCTTGAATCACTTCTGCCGGGCTCCGAATCTCAACCGCAGTTGTTCCATGAAGACCCAGAGAAGAATGGTATGTGGTGCCAGACGAACAAACGCGGGCAGGGTACCCTGTGAGTGAGTGAGTGAGTGAGTGAGTGAGTGAGTGAGTGAGTGAGTGAGTGAGTGAGTGAGTGAGTGAGTGAGTGAGTGAGTGAGTGAGTGAGTGAGTGAGTGAGTGAGTGAGTGAGTGAGTGAGTGAGTGAGTGAGTGAGTGAGTGAGTGAGTGAGTGAGTGAGTGAGTGAGTGAGTGAGTGAGTGAGTGAGTGAGTGAGTGAGTGAGTGAGTGAGTGAGTGAGTGAGTGAGTGAGTGAGTGAGTGAGTGAGTGAGTGAGTGAGTGAGTGAGTGAGTGAGTGAGTGAGTGAGTGAGTGAGTGAGTGGGTGAGTGAGTGGTCGATTGACTGACAATTGAAATTATTGTCTGTTTTATCGGTTATTTTCGTTGCGGTGTAAGCCGACTAACTGACTGACTGACTGACTGACCCTTTCACGACCTCACTCAACTCGCACACCTGAAGGTATTGACTGTTTCACGACTTCATAAATGGCTATTCTCGTTGTGGTATATGTTAGCTGACGGACTATAGAAGCGGATAATCCGCTATATAATCCCAGGATGCCATCCGTTTTCACGATCTGTACCGCCATACCACCAAGCGTTACTCGACCCTTGGTTTGTGTTTGCATGTGCACCTGTGAGTGAGTAAGTGAGTGAATGAGTGAGTGAGTGAGTGAGTGAGTGAATGAGTAAGTGAGTGAATGAGTGAGTGAGTGAGTGAGTGAATGAGTGAGTGAGTGAGTGAGTGAGTGAGTGAGTGAGTGAGTGAGTGAGTGAGTGAGTGAGTGAGTGAGTGAGTGAGTGAGTGAGTGAGTGAGTGAGTGAGTGAGTGAGTGAGTGAGTGAGTGAGTGAGTGAGTGAGTGAGTGAGTGAGTGAGTGAGTGAGTGAGTGAGTGAGTGAGTGAGTGAGTGAGTGAGTGAGTGAATGAGTGAGTGAGTGAGTGAGTGAGTGAGTGAGTGAGTGAGTGAGTGAGTGAGTGAGTGAGTGAGTGAGTGAGTGAGTGAGTGAGTGAGTGAGTGAGTGAGTGAGTGAGTTAGTGAGTGAGTGAGTGAGTGAGTTAGTTAGTTAGTGAGTGAGTGAGTGAGTGAGTGAGTGAGTTAGTGAGTGAGTGAGTGAGTGAATGAGTGAGTGAGTGAATGAGTGAGAGAGTGAGTGAGTGAGTGAGTGAGTGAGTGAGTGAGTGAGTGAGTTAGTGAGTGAGTGAGTGAGTGAGTGAGTGTGTTCAACCTTGAGTAGATCCAACGGATGTGTACAACAGGCCGCGGCCGAACCGGCCAGTCCACCGAAATACCATCTGGCCACACGCTTTTCAGTAATACTCGACATTTTTTGTTATTATTTATTAAAATAAATTTTTTTTATTATATAATATATTTATATCAAAATTTTATTTCTAAGGTTAATTAAAATTTGTTCAGTACATGAACTGTTAATGCACACTAGTAATTTCAAACACGGTTGAGGTGATTTTTTTATCTTAGAGGTTACTCAAAATCGAGTAGGCCATGGAGTGTTGATGACTAGTTGTTTTCCGAACTTAGATTATGCCAGAGTGATCTTATCTTGCCAGTTTCTTGGCTCGTAGAATGAATCGTTTTCCAAAGCGATATGACGTCATTTCATGAAATGACGTCACCTATTTAACATTGCTATCAGTTGCGGCTAGGACCATTCGATGGTAAAACAAACCAAACAGAAATTACATGATTTGGCCATGCGCATAATAAAATATTTACATTATAGGACATTCGGGGGTTTTAGTCACATTTAACGTTTTTGACGCAATATGAAAATAAAAATTTTGTTTTTTTGCTTAAGAGAAAATTTTCGAGAAAAAATATGTTTTTCTCAAGACATTTGGATTATTTGCAGCATACACTGGCGGACCAGCTAAACATACAAAGGGAGAAGAATTTCGTCAAAGATGGGGGAATTGGCTGTTTTTCAGGCCTATCTATCTACACCTTAGGGAACAAATTATACTTTTCGAAAACCCCAAAGAGGGCGGAATTCCACTTTTCCCACCCCTTCTCGTCTGTTAGTGATTGCCTATTCGTGTAATAAGTCCGTATATAAATAATTGTTGATGACAAGTTACCTTGACCAAACTATAATAGTCGGCGCGCATTTTAGATTAGATGATTAATGATAATGTATAACATTCACAATGATATGAGATTCTGTTTTTCTTTTCATTTTAATTTAATTTAATTAATCAAACTTATTCTATTCATTAAATATATTTTCAATTAGAGTTAATTTAATGTAATTAAGTTTAGTTTGTTTAATTGAAATTTAGTTAGGTTAGTTCAGATGATAGAATATGGTACAAAAATTCATATTCAGATTTATTCTACTGTTCTAGAATAGAAAATTCTGATATCGGTCGCAAAGTGAAATAACAGATTTCCCTATTTACATTTCGTAATTATGATTGGAATCCCCAAAAATTGCATGTTATTTCAAATAAACGCGCCGGTTTTTCGAACTAGGACGGGTGACTGAAAATCTGTGTCGCTCGCGCGTGTGCAAAGGGCAAAAATCAAAAATCCTGTTTATTTTTCTCTAAAAACACGGTTACTAGGAAGAAACACGATTTTTTTTCAAGCGGAGTCAGTCCACAGTACAGAAGCTAAGGCTAAAAACGTATTTTTTAAAACATTGGCAAGTTTCATGGAAAATTATATGAACCGACCAGTTGAAAGTGCGAAATTGTTTGGTTCGAAAACTGTGAAATGAAAAGTTGAACTGTATGTATTTATCACTTAACTCATCGAAACTAGCTCAGGCTACTTGAAATGAGAGCCGACATTATTATCGCAGAAGTTTTCTAACATTATACAGAAGTTTTCTAACTTTATACAGAAGTTTTCTAACATTATACAGAAGTTTTCTAACATTATACAGAAGTTTTCTCATGTTAATCAACATTATGGCTTATTCAACGATTGTTTTCTTTTCAGATTGATAACAAACAAGCTACGATGAAATACCGTCATTGGTTGGGTCCAGACGACTTGAAAAAGGAACCGCCCTATATTTTTTCGCACGAGTATCAACACAGAAAAAAACATACACAAACTTGTACTGGCGGACGAGGAGGGGGAAGAGAAAGTGGATTTCCCCCTCTTTGGTGAATTGGAAAGTGCGATATGTTGCCTAAGGTAAAATGGCATCAAAACTGCCAATTCTCTTTCTTTCACAGAATTCCCCTCTCTTTGGGAGAAAAGCTCGTCCGCCACTGCAAACTCGTGGCCGCGAGTGCGCGAAACCGACGTATCGTTTACGGTGGGTAGTGGATGAAAAAAATATCCGGATATAACCGGTTCAGAACAACAACCTGCTTCACATCGGCTGCTTTTACGGAAACCTTATCATCTGGATTTTCAGGGTTCAAAGGGGAATTTCGAGAATCACCCATTCTCTTGGCTAATCTAATTATTGAGCACCCAGTCGATCGATAGTCGATCATTTTATTCTTGACTATTTTCTATTAAGGACCGTAATTTTCACATAGAATTTTTTGCCGTCAATTCGTTAGGTTCAGTGAAAAAATGGCATGTAACAAAATTAGGCACACGGAATACGGAAATACATTTTTTGAAATACATACATAGGAATTTTAACAGTGATGAATAAAATAGATAGGATGGAATGTTGTTTCAACAAAAATTTTTATTTTTTGGAACTGTAACTCTTTGTCTACGTTGCACTACGATTCCTTCATTGTGTACGTTTGTACGTACATACATACAGTACATATGTACGTACATACATGTATGTACATATGTAGATTTTCCCTGACGTTGGATTCTGGCTGACTCACTGCAGTGGCAGAGAGCCAGCTGCCGAAAAACTAGGTCTATCGAAGAATCGGAAGCATACAAATATCGTGGGGTTCTTTTGAACGTAGTATCTGATGAATTCGCAATGATTTTCCAGCCTTCTTTATTTAACTATGATCGATTAATTTATTCTTGACTTATTTGTGCACATTACTTCGGTTTAGCAAATTCGATCATCAAATGAAAAAGTCAAATTTGTCATTTATTACAGAACCTGTAACGAATACAAAGCATGAAACATTACCATTTTCGGGCATGGCACTAATTGAGTTAAGAAATAAAAAATGCGGAATCGACTATACAACGTCAGCGAAATCCAGCAGCTCAGCTGATCCCGGGTTTCTAGTTAGCCAAACACTTTTTGACGCCTGTTCGAATTTAAATCTGCGTCGTTTGGCGCGCTTTCAAACTTTTGAGAAAGAAACCCTTTTCAGATAATATTTTATAAACAAACGAAAATTGCGCTTGCTTGCATACTTGTGCAACCATTAAATAAAATTAATTTTTAATAACAAGAAAACCTGAACAAGCTTTACATGGCACGGCACTTGAGTCGAAGAAGTTGGCCACATGGTAAACACTTTGTACCATGCTGGGAATACTGAAATCAATAGAGGCTACAATTTTGTGGTCCGGCTGACTTAAAATATTTCACTGAATCACATGTGTTAAATGGCCAAATATCCCTAAATGACTGGTATATTGAAACATTAGATTAAAAGACAAATTCTAGTTCAACCAAGAAAATGAAAACTTTCAAGGTCCTGGTAGGAATCGAACCCACATCGTTCTGTTCAGTATCAGTACACAGACGTGCTTACCGCTAGACCACAGATATATACCAGTGTTAACAGGCGCGTCAATCATCAATAAACTAGGCTTTCACTGTGGTACGATGCTGTAAGGTGTAATCTGAATTATAGCTTTTTAGTAAAAAGCCAACAAAATATGATCAAAGCTTGAACTATGGTCATATTTTTGTTGGTGCAAAAAGGAAAATGAAAAAGGCGTACGATTGGAAGAAACGATCATAAGTATTACGGAGCCCCCAGAGTCCCGGTCCGCTTGTCGGTATGTGTTTGTTACGATCGTAACCGTTATAAACTGTTATGCTGTTACGCGTAACAAATGTAACGAGGTCTGCTTTCGCTGATTTTCGCAATTGCGTAAACAAACATCAGTTTAAAGGATTGTACAAAAAATTAATCAGTTAGTGGACAGACTGATTTAATTATAAATCACGTGTTGATTTAGGCAAGTAAAATACTCTAAATCTATGGCAGATGAGTCCATAGAAATAGCTCAAAATTGGTTGAGCTCTTTATAATAAAGAAAACAGCAAGACAGTGACTGCATTTGACAAATTTACCAACTTTGTACTGTTGTCTAGGCTGAAAAACGTATTCTTATGATCAAAATACAGTATTTTGCGCTGTGAAATTTCAAGGAGAAAATTTCCAGTTTGGTGACCAACCGAGCAATCTCTTGTTTGTTGAGCTAATTTATGGGTTTCAAAATCATGTTATGTGACTGATAAGCAACCAACTATCAATAAAAAAATTTCTGGAAACCATAAACGCGCCGAAATCAATTTTGAAATCACTTGATTTAAGGCATAATCGGTTCATTCACTATGTTATGATACTTGGGCAAGTCACGTCAACTCTGAGAATTCCTATTCCAAAACGAACTTAACTTTATTGAGAGAAGAGCTTGTGAAATAGTTTACATCTTTTTGGAAGTAACTAACTAACAAATCTGATTAACAATTTCGTTAACTGAACATTTACGTGGCGGGGCATGTACATAAAAGACTCACTCACTCACTCACTCACTCACTCACTCACTCACTCACTCACTCACTCACTCACTCACTCACTCGCTCACT
>CAXIWR010000102.1:0-17365 GCA_964036265.1 Daptonema setosum | reverse complement strand
TGGTACACATGTCAACTTTGAGCGTAGAAAACGATTATTAAACTGTCCCGCAGATCGGAATAATATTTGCACTATTTTTAAGTGATTTTATGAAAAAAATGTCAAAAATCGCAGGCAAAATGGAGAAAGAATCGTTGTATGAGCGATAGAGCGGTTCGATCGAACTGAAATTTTAACTGAATGTATACGACACTTATGTTATGTTATGGTATGATCCGCTATCTAACTTTTTATTATCTTGAAACACGCAAAAGTGGCAAGGGGGTACATAGAGAAAAAAATTATGAACATTTTTCAGGAAAGCTAAATTACAGGTATGAATAAAGTCCGAATGATCTTCAAAATGTGCTCATTCGACGCGGAATTTAATTTCAGTATCACATTATTCAGACCCATTTTTTGATAAACCCATTGTACTTTCTGTAAAACCCAAAAAAACAGATAAATGAAAATTTCAACATTGTTGAAGATTTTTGCCCATTTGAAACTCAGATTATTGTCAAGTTTAAAATAATGAAGTTCTTCATATTGATAGGGTGTTTGAAAAGACTGAAGTTCTATTCAATACATAAAATATGATTTGCTCAGCTATGTTCAAAAAAAATTATGGGCCGCCGAAAACGGTAGAAATTTAAGTTCGCTCGTTCACGCTGTTGCTGCCACATTTGACTCCAAATTATTTTTTTATACAGAGACATGTTTAGAGGAACACACTTGATTTTAACAGAATGTTTAGAGGAAATAAATTTCAAATAATTTATGGCTTTGAAACCTTAATTGGATCCTCAAATAAATTTTTATAATCTGTCAAAAACAGCAAAAATAAAGAAAAATTGACCAAAATTTTTTTCGAAGTAAATTTTTTTGTCATTTATAGACATGTACCAATATCATCAAAACACGTCAAAACCGTATTTTAAGAAGTCTTTTTAAAGTGAATAATTTTTTTCAAGGGTCACATGGTACATGGCGTCAGCTATAAGTACAACTAACCAAATAACAGTCAAGTTTTGAAGTTACTTTCACACTAGATGTAATGATACATTTATGATTGGAAATTATGTTTGATGATGGAAACCCATTTAAATTATATTTCTGGTCCAGGTTGTCAAGTGGATAGTGGGTCTGCATGTTAAACGGGTGGTTCTGAGTTCAATACCCCTAAAAATCAATAACACCGAAAATGTTAAATTGTTTCATTTTTGATATTATTTACTGATCTAGAACCTCAACGGTCTATTTTACATAACGTAAGGCAGCTTTTAATTAACATTATCACTATTTCAGGAATTTTGCATTATTTTGTCAATTATGTAATGACTTCTTCTATAAGAAAAAAATGAAGGGGCTCGCGAACTATCCCTGTTTTCACAATTTTTCTGTAATTCAATGTTTGAAAATTCACATTTATTGAAGATCTGAGACATTTTCACAAAATGTATATGTTATGTGATTTGTTCACACATAAAAAAGTAAAAGACAAGCAACTAAAAATGCCCCGAAGGCATGTGGAGTAACGAATATGGTTCGAACCTGGCAAGTCCAATCGTGAAAAAGTATGAGACAAGAGAGTTTCATTCTTATATTTTAGATAGTCTGAGCGTGAGAAAGCAGGAAACAAGATTTGCGATTATTCACGAAAAAGCTTGTACTTCATTAAATCAAGAATCAAACCAAATTACACGAAACATATTTGGGACTTTTGGGTGAAAACGAAATCATCTGTATTTCGTCTAGCTAGTTCTGAGCATAGATATTTTCTTCTGTTTCTGTGACCAGTCTGCCACGACATCTTTTCATCTAAATTATATATAGAAAAGCATGAGATTTTTTGTAAGGCATGTTTTTACTCAATTCCAGCATTTTCGTTAAAAATAAATCTTATTTATAATGATTACCACGCCATTCGTGAAAAGTCTCAGATATGTTTCGTGTAATTTGGTTTGATTCTTGATTTAATGAAGTACAAGCTTTTTCGTGAATAATCGCAAATCTTGTTTCCTGCTTTCTCACGCTCAGACTATCTAAAATATAAGAATGAAACTCTCTTGTCTCATACTTTTTCACGATTGGACTTGCCAGGTTCGAACCATATTCGTTACTCCCCATGTCTTCGGGGCATTTTTAGTTGCTTGTGTATTAATATGTGCATGATTTCACCTGATCCATGGTCGCATGGCATACCTACAAATGTAAAGTTAAAAGTTACAATTGCGGTTAACTGATGTTTCCTTCCCAGAATGCAGATACCAAATATACATAAACATGTATAGCCTTTGTACTCAAGGTTATGTGTTACTCCAAAATAGTTGAACGCGCAATTCGAACCAAAAACTGTTTCGGGCGTGCGTTCAAATTTTTGCGAAAAAGACTCTTTTTTACATCACATTTGAACAACGTGTTCACTTCAACGCATGTAAAAAGTCTCACAATGAAAAAAGATACATTTGGAAAAAGTTACTCTACTCACTAATCTTATACATATAGGCCTCACAATTGATTATAAGAAATGATGTAAAACTGCGAGAACCCGTGGCTTGGTCAGAACCAGATTCTCAAGTCCAGAACCGGATTCTCAAGTAATGAATTTATTGTGCCACGTTTTAGCCACTTTTTAAAATTTCCCAGAATTAGATTCTCAAGTCCAGAACCGGACTCTCAAGTAAGGAATTTTATGTGCCACGTTTTGGAATTTCTTATAACCAATTACGAGGCCTATAGTGTCTATCAGCATAGTTGGAATTGTCCCACCTCGTTTAAATACTGAAACTCGTGGATGCGTCAGTCAATACTTTTCGGCTCGACCGAACCATCCCGTGTTTACATTGTGGAAAAGTAAGGGAACGTTATATGAGGGAAAAGTGGCAGGAATTTTCATTCCGTCTCATAATCAATTATCTGCAAATCAAAAAAATATATACACCTTATATTGAAACTCGAGGCTGAATCAGTGCTTACTCGGCGCTTACTCACTCAGTGCTCACTGCTTACATGTCACTAGCGGACGAGAAGGGGTGGGAAAAGTGGAATTCCCCTTGTTTGGCGGTTTCAAAAAATGGAATTTGAACCCTAACGTATAGATAAAATGGCCTTCTTCCTGCTGATTCCCCCCTCTTTAACGAAATTCCCATCCCTTTAGAGGATAAGCTCGTCCGTCAGTGTTACCGGTTGAATCAAACCATTTTGTGTTCACATTCTAGAAAAAAGTTAGGAAATGTTATAACTGTTCCAGCGTGTATGTATGTACAGTATATGTATACTTACTGAAACTCGTGGATGCTTCGGTAATTACTTAACGGCTGGACGAAGCATCTCGTGTTTACATTGTAGAAAAACGTATCCAAGACAGACAGGCTGGTCCAGCATTCACAATACGTCGGAACGCGAAATGCCAAACCCCAAAAATTTTCCTAGAATTTTTTCTAAACGCCAAAAACTTTTGTCACCAGAAAGTGTTCCATATGAAGTTTTACTGTCCGTTAACCCCCGATTACTTATCGTTAGGCTGGCGTTAGGCCCGCGCAGCAATGGTTCAGTGGTTATGATTTGATTTCAGTGGTTACCCACCTTAGTATGCACACATAAAATTTCGTTTGATAAAAATTCTAGGAAAATTTTTGGGTTTTGGAAATATGCCGTCGGAACGGTGGCAACTTTAATCTTGTATTACTATTCAATCATTATAAATGACAACATACATACATATTATCAGTATATAAAAAATCAACAACAGTTTTTCCTTGGCGTTTCGCTCTGTTCGTCAAGACACCTCATAAGAATCCACCCAGAGCTCGTCAGTCGACAAGGGATTCTGTACTAAATATGAAGTTACATTATCTGCCTTTGCTTGATTTGGGACCTCTACGACTTCTTCTTCTCATCGCCGTATTATTTCTGTTGATCTGCCATGCATGCACTGACGGATGAACCAACCCTACAAAGAGTGGAGAAGTTTCGTCAAAGAGAGAAGAATCGGTTGTTTTACTGCCATTTTATCTACACCTCGAGGAAGAAAGCCCACTTTTTGAAATCGCCAAAAGATGGGGAAATTCCACTTTTCCCACCATTCTCGTCCGCTAGTGGGGTTTACTGCTTGATTAGATTGAATCAACTTATATTTACATTTTAGTGAAACGTCTCAAAGACAGACAAACCGGTCTAGCATTCATACTAACAGGTTAGAAGACTGAAATGGAATGCGCGCCTTTATTGACTCTTTCAGTTAGTCCAAAACCATCCTTCAGTATCTTCACCAATGGAGGTATGGCTCGTCCGCCTGTGTCTCTACTCTCTGCCCGCATGATTTATTTACCAGGGGCAAAAAGGTATTCCAGAAAAGAGTTATGTACTATAAAAAAGAGTTCTAGGGTAGTTATGCTTATCCCTCATTCACAGCCCAACGGATGTTCCCTGCTTTTTTTACTATCTTCACTTCTTACTCACGCACTAGCGGACGAGAAAAAGGTGGCAAATGTGGAATTCCCCCTCTTTGGCAATTTCAGAAAACAAAATTTGTGCCTTGAGCTGTAGATAAAAAGGCCTGAAAACTGCCGACTCCCCCTTTTTCGAGAGATAACCCTCCCTTTGAGGGATTAGTTGGTCCGCCAGTGTTCTCAAGGACGTCACCCTGTTTCACACATAAAAGGGGCAAGATTTTTTTTTCCATTAACAGGAAAAACCTTCAAAACTTCTAAGATTCTACCTTTCAGGCTGTTTTTTTACACATTTATCCTCCGCAACCCCAAAAACGGTTGCCCCCCTACAGCCAGGTTATACTGCTCGCATACTCACACCCCTTCACCCACGTTTAAGGTAGAAAGAAAAAATCTCGAAAAGGGTGAAATTCCTAAAGAAGGGGAAAATTATATTTACCTTAGTTTCGCTAATCGCTCATCCGCAACCCCAACACAACGGGGTGTCCCCTTACAGCCAAGCTATTCTATACTGCTGGCATACTGACACCCCGTTACACACACTTTGCCCCGTACCGTATGGAACATATAGTGTCGTGGGTAGCGGATGGGTGCCACTCGTTAATGGATGCCCATTTTTTCAAAAAAGGGTAAAACCCTTTTTACGGTTTCCACCTATCAATTATAATGTTATTATAGGGTTTGCTTATGTTTTTTTTAAACAAATCCGGTTTGTACTGGTTGGGTTTTATGGCCCACTCGACCGCGAATGCCCGTAGCGTGCCATTGGCCTGTACAACAACACCGTGTGCCATGGAACCTGCTCCATCTATTTGAGCCCTGGCACATGTGTGTGTGTGTGTGTGTGTGTGTGCGGTGATACACACAAACAACCGAGAGGTGTTCCGTTTTGTTCCAATCAGGCAGTCAGTCATTCAGTCGGTCCGTTAGTCAACCAGTCAATCAGTCAGTCAGTCAGTCTGTCTGTCTGTCTGTCTGTCAGTCTGTCAGTCAGCCTGTCTGTCAGTCAGTCAGTCGGTCAGTCAGTCAACCTGTGATTCATTGCAACGTGTGCCATGGAACCTGCTCCATCTATTTGAGCCCTGGCACATGTGTGTGTGTGTGTGTGCGGTGATACACACAATCAACCGAGAGGTGTTCTGTGTGTGTGTGTGTGTGTGTGTGTGTGTGTGTGAGAGTGTGTGTGTGTGTGTGTGTGCAAACAACCGAGAGGTGTTCCGTTTTGTTCCAATCAGTCAGTCAACCAGTCAATCAGTCAGTCAGTCAGTCTGTCTGTCTGTCATTCTGTCAGTCTGTCAGTCAATCTGTCTGTGAGTCAACCTACGATTTATAGCAACGTGTGCCATGGAACCTGCTCCACCTACAGGGTGGGCCAAAAAAACCATACGACTTTGGAGGTTAATAACTCGAGCTATAAACAACCGATTCAATCGTTCTTGTTCTCATTTGAAAGCCTAACTTGAAATTCCTGCAAGTTTAATCTTGTTTTATAGAGTTGCCCTCCAGTTACAGAAGAAAACCCCAAAATGCCGTGTTTTAGATGAAAAAATCGAATTTCTTGATTTAACAAAATGTTCTTTTTTGGGGCACGAATTTCTAAATTTAAAAAATTCCATAAGGGAAATATAGTTTTCTGAGCTCAATTCTAACTTGGAAACTCTGTAATACCATATTAAGTGCTTTGAAAAAACTTCATGGCAAATGTCATAGCCGCCATTGACAAATTTTACACTGAGCCCGGGCTTTGTTGGTTCAGGAAAATGATCAAATCAAGTGTGCCATTCGTTTATCTTTGATCAACAAGGCTTAACTAGTTGTTATTTTATGCATTTAATTTATTGATAACCTGAATTGTTCCGCTTACAGTTTTTTAAACCACAATAACCCATGCATTTCGATCACTTTTTCGCTAAAAATACACGATTTTACAATTTTTTCTGTAACTTCAGAGTAACTCTATGAAACACAACTAAAATTAGAGGGATTTTAAGTTAAAATATTGGCTTTCAAATTAGAGCAAAAACGTTTGAATCGGTTGCTTATAGATCGAGTTATTAACGTTCAAAATCGTATGGTTTTTATTGGCCCACCCTGTATGTATTTGAGCTCTGGCAAATGTGTGTGTGTGAGTGTGTGTGTGTGTGTGTGCAAACAACCGAGAGGTGTTCCGTTTTGTTCCAATCAGTCAGTCAACCAGTCAACCAGTCAATCAGTCAGTCAGTCAGTCTGTCTGTCTGTCATTCTGTCAGTCTGTCTGTGAGTCAACCTACGATTTATAGCAACGTGTGCCATGGAACCTGCTCCACCTATGTATTTGAGCTCTGGCAAATGTGTGTGTGTCAGTCAATCAGTTATTCATTACCTCAGTCTGTCTGTCTGTCAGTCAGTCAGTCAGTCAACCTGTGAGTTAAAGCAACGTGTGCCATGGAACCTGCTTCATGATTGAGCATGGCACGTGAGCCGGGCGAAACACACACACACCTTGTACTCTGAGGTGTTCTGTTTTGATACATTCAGTCCGTCAGTCAGTCAGTCAGTCAGTCAGTCAGTCAGTCAGTCAGTCAGTCAGTCAGTCAGTCAGTCAGTCAGTCAGTCAGTCAGTCAGTCAGTCAGTCAGTCAGTCAGTCAGTCAGTCAGTCAGTCAGTCAGTCAGTCAGTCAGTCAGTCAGTCAGTCAGTCAGTCAGTCAGTCAGTCAGTCAGTCAGTCAGTCATTCAGTCAGTCAGTCAGTCAGTCCGTCAGTCAGTCAGTCAGTCAGTCAGTCAGTCAGTCAGTCAGTCAGTCAGTCAGTCAGTTAGTCAGTCAGTCAGTCAGTCAGTCTGTGAGTTATAGCAACGTGTTCCATGGAACCTGCTTCATGATTGAGCATGGCACGTGAGCCCTGTACTCTGAGGTGTTCTGTTTTGTTCCATTCAGTTCATCAGTCAGTCATTCAGCCAGTCAATCAGTCAGTAAAATATTCAGTACCTCAGTCTGTCTGTCAGTCAGTCTGTCAGTCAACCTGTCAGTTAAAGCAAAGTGCGCCATGGAACCTGCTCCATAGTTGTACCTGGCTTGGCATGGGTGGCCAGTGAACACACCACCGAATTTCACATTACCCAAAATACTGAAAAATTACGACTAATTGCACATATGTACGTATGTAACTGTTTTCGTATGTATGTAACAACCTTTCCGTGAAAATAATTTGTTATTGATTATTGCGAATTGTTAACAATGTTATCTAGAGCTATGTTCACCACTAGCGGAGGAGAAAAGGAGGAAAATGTTGAATTCCCCCCTCTTTGGCGGTTTAAAAAAGTGTAATTATTTCCTCAAGGTACAGGTGAAATGAACTAAAAACTCCGGATTCCCTCCTCTTTGAGTAAATTCCCCTCCCTTTGAATGATTTGCTCATCCGCCTGTGGAGGTTCCCATGTGTCATAAACACTCTATGTTTATTACCCGGCTCGAACTCTGGAAACGTGGCTACAAGGTTCCCTCTGGAACGCCACCGTTTTTTATCAGCATATTCCCGTTATAATCAGAGAAAAAACGCTAAAGCCCGTATGTTGTTTCTGCAAGCAAAAATTTTGTCCAAAACGTCTGAAAATGAAACATTAGACAATCAGTGTTAACACGCACATTAATCATCATCACCCCATACTATACTGTGTTAAACTATGGTACCAACCGCGTTGAGGTGAGGCTTGTGATGTTTCATTATCAGATGTTTTGGTAAATAATTTTGCTTGCAGAAACATCGTACGGGCTTTATTTTAAGACGTGTATGGCCAATGTTTTACAGAACATAACCCGCTGCACCGACTGTATGTATCGAATGTATGTGAATAGTACTGTATTGTATATCCGTGAGTATAATCATATATGCATGTACCATATGGTACATATGAATCTATGTATGGATGTATCTGTACCCATCATTTGTTTGCTCGCGTGGCATATGTATGTTTGTTTGTCGGTGGATTCCCTTCCGCAATCGGCGTACATTCTAGTTGGACCAGTATTTTTCATAGCTCGGACAAGATATCTTGTTCTCAAGATATATAGTGCTGATCAACTTCCATCAGAAAAATTTCGATTGTAAAACTTTTTTCTGTATGTGATTTATGGATCCACACAAAAACCACATCGAAAATGGTTGTTTTGGAGAAGAAATTAATTTTGGATGGGTCTTTGAATTCATAAATCATGACTTCACTAAATGACCCACTAGATTTCTTGTTTATTTCTGTTCCTTTAAAAGCTAAACAGCTTTCATCCCTGAAAAATTAAAAACATAGAAAAAACTACTGTGGTCTTACATTAAACCCCTGTTTTATAGACACAATGCGAGCTTGGAGTTAGAACCACCTGCAATTTTTTTCATCTTCAAAACAAACATTTTCGAGGTGGTTTCTGTGCGAGTCCATAATTCGCATTTCTGCAGGACAAAATATTTACAAACAAAATTTTCTAATATAATGTCTAATGTATTTTATTCGGCATTTCAATACATTACCGCGTAATAATTAGGTATGCTGCTATATGAAATACTGCACGGCATCTATTCTAATAACTATTGTGAAAATTGGTTGTAAAAATTTATTACGGCTATAAATCTGGATTTAATTGTGAAACTTGTTTTTCAATGCACCCATTATCGTTATTGGCAGTGAATTAGACGTAAATTACTCAGACGATTATTTTATTTTGGCTTCTAATCAAATATTCATAATGCTACATATTTATAATGTACATGTACATAATTGTGGAAATGTACAGTATGCACCCTTCATTTGAAGTGCGTAAGTACCACTGTATTGACGACTACAGTGAGTGAGTAAGTGAGTGAGTGAGTGAGTGAGTGAGTGAGTGAGTGAGTGAGTGAGTGAGTGAGTGAGTGAGTGAGTGAGTGAGTGAGTGAGTGTAGTTTAACTAAAGGCTAGCTGATGCTAGAACAGTAGTTCCGTGTTTTTCTCTTTCTCTTTAATATTATTTTAAACAAAAAACGTTTATCACAAATTAACATTTTCTTTATATTCTCCCCACCTCTCGTCAACCAGTGTAGTTATTTCGTTACTTATTTATTATAAAACCGATTATACACGAGTCCACTCAATTAGAGCTTAAATAATCAGATTTTTTTTTGAATTAATTACGAATAGTGTTCATGATTTACCATATGCGTGGTGTTCTATCAAGCTCGATGCATAACCACCAGGGTTTAGCTTGATTAAAGTACGGTTATTAAAAGTCAAGCAAGCCATTTCTAATCACTAGCGGGCGAGATGGGGATGGAGAGGTGGAAGTTTCCCTTCTTTGGTGATTTCAAAAAGTAGAATTTGTTCCCTAAGGTGTAGGTAAAATGGCACAATTTCTGCCAATTCCCTCCTCTTTGACGAAATTCCCCTCCCTTTGGAGGGTTAGCTCGTTCGCCAGTATGTATCTCGAATGGACTAATTGAGCTGACACGAAGATAATGACTGTTTACCTTGGACAGGATTGGTCAGTAATTAATAACGTGAACGCCAATCCTTCTAAGTTCTATCCCTTTTCCCATTTCCCAATTTATTGTTTCAAGAGCAGTCACTGGCGGACGAGCGAATCTTCCAAAGGGAGGGGAAATTCCTCAAAGGGGGGGAAACCAGGCATTTTCAGGCTATTTAATTTTCACCTTAGAGAAGAAATTCTACTTTTTGAAAGCGCCAAAGAGGGGGGAATTCCAATTTTTCGTTCTTCCCTCGTCCGTTAGTAATGTCCGTGTCCGGATGACGTTATTATTAGAATCTAGGTCGAGGTATGTATCTTGATATCATATTAAAATATTTTTCTGAAGTACAGTTTGTTTCTCAAGATGTAGATAAAATTGCCGATTGTCTGACTATTCCCCCTCTTGGGAAAGATTTCCCTCGCTTTGGAGGTTCGACTCTTCCGCCACTGCTCGGTGCCCTGCACTGGCATACAGAATACCAGATACCAAAATATATCCTGGGCAGCCACTAGCGGATGAGAAGTGAGAGAGAGGGAAAAGTGGAATTCCCCCCTCGTTGGCGATTTCAAAAAGTGTAGTTTGCTTCTTAAAGGTGTAGGTAAAATTACCTAATTTCTGTCAATTACCTCCTTTTTGGAGCACTAGCGGACGAGAAGGGATGGGAAAAGTGGAATTCCTCCTCTTTGGCGAGGTTAAAAGTGCAGTTTGTTCCCTAAGGTGTAGGTAAAATGGCCTGAAAACTGTCAATTCCCCCTCTTCGGCGAAATTCCCCTCCCTTTGAAGAATTAGCTCGTCCGCCAGTGCTTTGGAGAGATTCCCCTTCATTTGGAGGTTTGGTTCGTCCGCCAGTGTAGGTAGCTGTATAGTCTGCTCCGGGGTTTTCATAAATTTTAGAGGGCGAATTTTTTTCGAATATTTTTTTGACGTGCTCCAAGTATTTTCGAGAATTTAGAAACGCTTCGAGTTGCCAAATGAAATTTTAGTCGATTGAAGATAATGTTTTTTTTCATAATGTTGTCAGTAAAGCTCAATTAAATTAATGTTTGATATCAAGATCATTCGTTTTGCTGCCAGTTAATTTAATTACACTAGAACGTAATATTAAATTAAATTAATTTAATTTTCCATCCACATTTGCATTTGGTTTTGGGTAATCCAGGTGAATTAATTTACTTTTAATAAGCGCGTAATGTAAAGCCCGTAAGTTGTTTCTGCAAGCAAAAGTACGGCCCAAAAAGTCAGATAATGAAACATCAGACATTCATTGTTGACACGCACATCAATCATCATCACCCCATGCTATCCAGTGTTAAACTATGGTGTCAACCTAGTTGAGTTGAGGCTAGTGATTTTTCATTATCAGACGTTTTAGGCAAACTTTTGCTTGCCGAAACCACATGCGGACTTTAATATCAATTCAAAATTAATCACGACGCACCCACTTGACGTTTTTGATTGGGAAAAACTATAAGTCGTCTTTAAAAAATATACTTTTGGGCCTCCCTGTATGTAAATAAATAATTCATATCTGAAAAAATAGTTTGAAAGTTGAATGAATCGCATGTGGAATTTGATTTATCGTTCTGAACTACACGACAGCTAATATGGTTGTCGTGTTACAGGCTAGACGCCATTCGAACCAAACCCGATCAGAAAACGACCAGTTGGGCAAATTCACTAGGGCAAAACCAACTATATAGACAATTCTTAGGTGATATATAGCCGTCACTACACAGTGCAGAGTATAACTGTCTAGAAAATTTTCGTGTGATTCAGAGCTTGCAGAAAATATAAAGTGAAAACAATTTTTCCATGCCTACAACAGTCAGTCAAATACTCAAATATCGGATTTTCACCATGGTAATATCTTATTCACTGTTAGTAATCTTATAAGATAAGCCAAAGATTGCCGAGCGTAGTGATTAAAAAGATGTACATCCTCATCATATTTTTTTGTTTTTTCATTATAACCTTTACAGATTTTCTTTGTAATTAAAAATAATTTCGCGCGCGTAATTTGAATTCAAATACAGTTTCCTAACTCTAGCTAGAGTCATGCCTATCAGGCTTTCCTACATGCTCATATACAATTTGTATGCTGTGCAGGCCTGCAATTTGCATGCTGTGCTGTGTATAGGCCTCATAATTGATTATAAGAAATGGTTTAAATTGAGAGAACCCATGGAGTTGAGAATCAAGTTCAAGCATGGTCAGAACCAGATTCTCAAGTCTAGAACTGGATTCTCGATACTTTTCTGTACCACGTTTTGCAATTTCTTATAACCAGATTCTCAACTTCATGATTGTGAAAGTCTAATTCAGCGCGATTTGATGGTCATGAACCGATTTTTTCTTATAACCAACTATGATGCCTGAGCCTATTTCGTGTTTTTGTTACGCAGAAAAAAAATTTCTTAGCACGCAATATAAATTTAAAACAGATTTTGGCGCGCATTCAAATTTTGAAATTTTTTATTGAAGCAAAAAAGCACTTTTAGGATGTGAATGGCAACAGTTCTACAAGACATAATCCGCTGCACCGACTGTATGTGCGTGACGTGCCATAGAAATATAGCCGATCTAGGGTATCTGTTATCAGAAACATTTTTTGTGCGCAATTTGAATTCAAATCTCTTCTTGGCGCGCTTTAAATTTTTTTGAAAAATTTTTCCCATAGTATTTGGACAAGATGAGAAAATCATGCAAAGTCCATTGCATAAGCGCGTAACCGGCTCAAAAAACTAATTTCTGTTAACAGGAAACCCTGAGTAAGCCATACTCGTAAAAGTTTTTCGCGTGTGATTTTGGCACACCTTTAAATTTTGATTTTTTTATTCGATTCTGGGACAATATACAATTTGACGCATATCACACCTTTCCCAGTTGGCGTGCACGTCCACAGTCCGGGGGGTAGACTGTTGACGTATCGGACTGTGGACGTATGGTATTGTAGACGTATGGACTGTAGACGTGCACAATTACCGCACAATACCATACGTGCACAGTCCGACCTCGTGCACAGTCAACCCCCCGGACTGTGGACGTGCACGCACGACAGGGAAAGGTGTGATGCCTATGTGCGTGACGACGAAACCATAGAAATACAGTATAGCCGATCCAGGGTATCTTTGATATCAAAAATTAACTTTGCAGGTCGGTAACGCACGTATGCAATGAATTAAAGGCAAATTTTGCTTTTTTTCTAAATGTTATGAGAAAAATTATTTATTTATCAAAGTTTCGAAAGCGCGCCAAAACTGATTTGAATTCAAATTGTGCACCAAAAAGTTTCTGGATAACAAGAAAGTCCGATTCGACTATATTGTTTATGTTTAGTTCATTTGTCCGACACAATCCCTCACTGAAAACCACATTTGTTCGAAATGGCTGAATCAATTTCATCTCGTTTGATCAGCTGGCTTGGTTAATGCCATTAATAATAATCGTTAATATGTATCATCAATAAAGATAGTTTTTTACTCATTTGAGCGAGGGTTCGAACATGAGGTTTTGCCATCAATTAAGTGGTATTTATTATTTTAATTAGTTTTGTACACAGCGAAATAAAATCATAAAATTCGGTCATAGAATACCAAATCAGACGATTACAGAGCGAAAGGTTACATGTAAAGTCGCTGGTCCGGTACGCATATTTCCAGAAACTATAAAGTTTTTTATTTGTTTCCCATTTCTGGAAAATCTGATAAATTTAAATTTTTTTTGTTTCTTCATAAAGTTCAGGATATAGAAAACATATTCCAATAGGCGCCGTCAATTTTTTTTAAGGTTCATTATTTTTTTACGTGTCCGAATATGACTCCTAGAGAGGGAATAACGGAAGTTAGTAGCTAACGCGCTTGTCCTCGCTGTCGCTCGGACAAGCAAGCCTCACGATAGGTTATCGGGGGTTAACGAACAGTAGAACTTCATAGGAACAGTGTATGATCAAAATGAGCCAAAAATAATTCAGTGAGACTCGAACCCGCACCTTTTCGTTCAAAAAATTGACGCGCTAAACCACTAGGCCACGCCGGCTGATAGTAGGGTGTGCACACACACGCTATATATCAGCACGGGCGAGCCAGCACTTTATAGTTTCTGTAAATAAGCGTCCGGCATGCAAAATTCCAAACCCTAGGAATTTTTTCTAAATGCCAAAACTTTCTGTCACCGAAAATAAAATCCATGTTAAGTTTTACGTTAGGCCCGCGCAGCGGTGGTATTTCAGTGGTTATCCACCTTAGATTTCGCGTTTGGAAAAAATTCTAGAAATTTTTTTGTGTTTTGGAAATATGCGTCCAGCACAAACTTCGTCACGAATGAAGTAAACGACGATACATCTGTATGTATAGCCTATCCAGGGTTCCTTGTTATCAAAATTCAAAGTTGAGGGTCGGTTACGCACGTAAGCATTGAATTGTGTTGCCCAAATACCGAGTTGAAAAAATTTATTTATCGAAATTTGAAAGCGAGCCAACTTTTTTATTTGACTAACAACAATCTTCGGGTAGGCTATAGGTGATTGAAAAACTGGGCTTCAATGAGTCGAATTTTTCTCGGTGCTCTAAAAACAGGTGTTTTTCTTACACATATACCGAGCACTAGCGGACGAGGGAAGAACGGAAAAGTGGAATTCCCCCCTCTTAGGCAGTTCCAATAAGTTTAATTTGTTCCCTAAGGTGTAGGTGGAATGGCTTCAAAACTGCAAATTCCCCCCTCTTCGACGAAATTCCCCTCCCTTTGGGAAATTAACTCGTCCGCCAGTGATACCGAGTATTCTTATTTGATTATGTAACCTTGGTTGGTGAAATCCCGATCACGTGTATATTTGCAATCAATAATGTCAAGTATTAATAATCTAGAAGTGTAGCTTATCCATGCTTCTTGTCACTGAAAACGTTCTTGGCGGGCAATATGAATTCAAATCTAAATTTGGCGCGCATTAAAATTTAGTTCTCTGCTTTACTGTGAATGGTATGTAGTTGTTGCTTATATTGAAATCAGGCACCAGTTTGATTACGTGTTTGTTTGCAATCAATAATATCAAGTATTAATAATCAAGAAGTATAGCTTATCCAGGCTTTTTGTCACTCAGAAAGTTTTTGGCGGACAATTTTAAATCAAATCTAATTTTGGCGCGCATTCAAATTTAGTTCTCTGATTAACTATGAATGGTACATACATATATGGTGTTTAAATATTGAAATCAAGCACCAGCTCAATTACGTGTTTGTTTGCAATCAATAACATCAAGTATTAATAATCATGAATTATACATACATCCATGAATTCTTGTTACCCAGGGAGTTTTTGACGGGCAGCTTGAAATCAACTCAGCTTTTGGCGCGCATTCAAAATCAGTTTTCTGATTATTTGGGAATAGTAAACGTGGTTTACATTGAAATCGAGCGGGTCGAGCCCTGACTCAGAAAGTTTTTCGCGGGCAATCTGAATTCAAATCTGCTTTTAGCTCGCATTCAAATTTAGTTCTCTGATTAACTATGAATGGTATATGTTGTTTATATTGAAATCAAGCAGGTCATGAGGACGAGCCCTGATTACGAATCTATATTTGCATAATCAATAAGCAAGAAATATAGCATATCCGGAATTTCTTGCTACTAGTTTTTGGCGGGAAATTTGAAATTCCAATATGCTTTTAGCGCGCATTTGAATTCAGTTCTCTGCTTTACAGTGAATGGTAGTTGTTGTTTATATTGAAATCAAGCAGGTAATGAGGATGAATTCTGATTACGGCTTCCATATTAGCATAATTTATAGTCAAGCATTTTACCATATCCAAGATTTCTTGCAATTAGGACAAACCTTGGCGGGCAATTTGAATTCAATTCTGTTTTGGCGTGCATTAAAATTTAGTGGTTCAAAAATGGTAAATGTTGTTTATATTGAAATCAAGCTGGTAATGAGGATTAGTTCTGATTACGGCCTCCATATTTGCATAGTTGATGGTCAAGCATTTTAGCATACCAAGATTTCTTGCTATTAGGAAAATTTTTAGGCGAGCGAATGTCCAATCTGCATTGGCGCGATTTCAAATTCAGCTCTCTCATTAACTGTTTCAAGAATCCATATTTGCATATAATCAATCATCAAGAAGTATAGCTTATCAAGGATTCTTGTCACTCATAAACTTCTTGGCGGGCAATTTGAAATTAAAATTTGTTTTTGGCGCACTTTCAAAAAATCAAGAATTTAAAATCTTTTTCACGTAGCATTTGGACAACCTACAAAATATGCGATTGATTCTTTGCTTACGGGCGTAACCGACCCGCAAAATATATGTTTGATAATAAGTAACCCTGGTCAAGCTATATGTATGTATTATAGTTGTTGTCTATATTGAAATCAAGCAAATCATGAGGCCGAGCACTGATTACGAATCTATATTTGCATAATCAATAAGCAAGAAATATAGCATATCCAGAGTTTCTTGCTACTAGTTTTTGGCGGGCAATTTGAAATTCAAATATGCTTTTAGCACGCATTCAAATTTAGTTATCTGCTTTACTGTGAATGGTAGTTGTTGTTTATATTGAAATCAAGTAGGTCATGAGGACGAGCCCTGATTACGAATCTATATTTGCATAATCAATAATCAAGATGTACATGTGTAAATCTCGAGTTAGAATCTGCATTGCATGTTCTAATACTCCATATTATGCATTATTAAGAGACGTTTGGTCCGATTAATGAATCTTTTATTGCTTTAATCAAGAACCAACTCGTTTCTAGATTTAATCACGTTTCTAAGCTTTTTTTTACTATTTTGAAAGTATAATTCGGGCGAGCTATTAAATTCAGACTCCTAATTAATTAATAATGCAATAATACCTACATGTATGTACATACAAGGTCGGAAGCCAGTCCGTACCATTAATATGGTTCTCGATTATCTCAATCTAGTCCTTTCTCTTTGACTTCTAGTATGTTTCATCGGGTTTCCCCTCTATATGTACGTACATAAGCTATAACATACATCACGATCAAGTAATGAAACCCTATTCACCTTCACACGTACATAATTTAAAATCCACCAAGTCTCTATCAAGGGACGTACGCTAGTCATTTCCCTTCACATGGTTCAATAGAGATAAACTTTTTGCAAGTATCGCAATTTAGTCTTGTCCTATCGACTTCCATAATGTTTCATCGGGTTTCTCGTCTATATGTACATAAGCTACAAAGTACATCACGATCAAGTAATGAAACCCTATTCACCGTCACACATACATACATACTTCAGTACCCATCAAGTCTTTATCAAGGGACGGACGCTAGTCATTTTCCTTAATATGGTTCGATAGAGATACACTTTTTCGCGAGTATCTCGATTTAGTTTTGTCCTATCGACTTTTATAATGTATTATCAGGTTTCTTGTCTATATGTACATACTTACGTAAGCTTTTCTATTACAAACATCACGATCAAGTAATGAAAC
>CAXIWR010000101.1:0-22714 GCA_964036265.1 Daptonema setosum | reverse complement strand
GAATAGTACCAAGAGCCAAGCCCATCAGTCATAATAATATATAGTAATAGTAAAATAATTTTTTTTATTCATTTCATTGTATATACATATATATTATTTATTTGCTATTTTTATCGGTTACATCAGTCATAAAACACCCAATCAGTGGCACGATCGTCGTAATGGCGCATAAGCCGATTTGTGCCCTATTCACAATTAATTGGGAGGGATACAAAATTTCAAAGCTATGAAACTTCAGAGTGAAAACTTGTTGAGTGAAATCGACTCTTACTTCAATGAACAAGTTACGACAAAAATGAGCTTACAATAACCAATTCAAAATAATAAGAAACATTAGAGCCGAACTCAGATGTTGGTCCACAAGCTAGCTCAACACCTTTGGCCCTATCAGCCACACTCGACAACTATCTCGACTTTTATGGTCTTTCTTGAGAAGTAAACAAAGGTTGTGCTTAGAATGTATGTGTATTCTTTAAAGTTGGATATTTTTTAGTTTTTAATTTGTTTGTTTGCTTCATTTATTTTATTTATTGTTATTTTATTTGACTTATTGTTTTTTTATATTCAGTTTATTATATTTTGTATTATTTTATTGCAGCCACTTTAGAAACAGCACTGGATCCACGCACATTGGAAGAAATTTGATTTCGTTGAAACTAAAATCAACCAAATGTTTACTGAAATTCTTTCGGAGTTTGCGTAAACCAATTCTCATGAGAAAACCATTAAAAAAATTCCACCCACACGAACAAAATTTTGCATCAAATTTCTGAAATTCCCGATTGTGAAATGTTTATTACTTCGACATTCTGCCAACGCCTCAAATTGTTGTTGTTGTTGTTGAAAAATTCCAGCCATACGAACCAAATTTCGCTTCTATTTTCAATTCGAAATGTGTCTTGTCTTTGAAATTTTGAATGTATTCTTGGTCGTCTTTGAAATGTATTCAGCAAATCACTCGCATGATTGTTATCTTATTAAGCGTTTTACGTAATATTGCAGCATGAAACAAACGATTTTTATCTATAATTATTTGTTTCTAGTACATTATCCTGGCTTTTGGTACACATCACAGAAGTTATCATGTTTCGTTTTTGAAGGTTTTACGTTTGCGTATTCATAACATAAACGCAAATGTCCCAATAGGTCTTGTGATGCGTTGTATGTCGATGTCTTTGCTTCGCCACTAGCATCCAAATGTGCAAAGTGGTCTTGTGATGCGTTGCCTGTCGATGTCTTTGCTTCGCCACTAGCATCCAAATGTGCCAAGTGGTCTTGTGTAGCGTTGTATGTCGATGTCTTTGCTTCGCCACTAGCATCCAAATGTGCCAAGTGGTCTTGTGATGCGTTGTATGTCGGTCTTTGCTTCGCCACTAGCATCCAAATGTGTCAAGTGGTCTTGTGATGCGTTGTCTGTCGATGTCTTTACTTCGCCACTAGCATCCAAATGTGCCAAGTGGTCTTGTGATGCGTCGTATGTCGATGTCTTTGCTTCGCCACTAGCATCCAAATGTGCCAAGTGGTCTTGTGTAGCGTTGTATGTCGATGTCCTTGCTTCGCCACTAGCATCCAAATGTGCCAAGTGGTCTTGTGATGCGTTGTCTGTCGATGTCTTTACTTCGCCACTAGCATCCAAATGTGCCAAGTGGTCTTGTGATGCGTTGTATGTCGATGTCTTTGCTTCGCCACTAGCATCCAAATGTGCCAATTGGTCTTGTGTAGCGTTGTATGTCGTTGTCTTTGCTTCGCCACTAGCATCCAAATGTGCCAAGTGGTCTTGTGATGCGTTGTATGTCGATGTCTTTGCTTCGCCACTAGCATCCAAATGTGCCAAGTGGTCTTGTGATGCGTTGTATGTCGATGTCTTTGCTTCGCCACTAGCATCCAAATGTGCCAAGTGGTCTTGTGATGCGTTGCCTGTCGATGTCTTTGCTTCGCCACTAGCATCCAAATGTGCCAAGTGGTCTTGTGATGCGTTGTATGTCGATGTCTTTGCTTCGCCACTAGCATCCAAATGTGCCAAGTGGTCTAGTGATGCGTTGTATGTCGATGTCTTTGCTTCGCCACTAGCATCCAAATGTGCCAAGTGGTCTTGTGATGCGTTGTATGTCGATGTCTTTGCTTCGCCACTAGCATCCAAATGTGCCAAGTGGTCTTGTGTAGCGTTGTATGTCGATGTCTTTGCTTCACCACTGGCATCCAAATGTGCCAAGTGGTCTTGTGATGCGTTGTCTGTCGATGTCTTTACTTCGCCACTAGCATCCAAATGTGCCAAGTGGACTTGTGATGCGTTGTATGTCGATGTCTTTGCTTCGCCACTAGCATCCAAATGTGCCAAGTGGTCTTGTGATGCGTTGTATGTCGATCACTTTGCTTCGCCACCAGCATCCAAATGTGCCAAGTGGTCTTGTGATGCGTTGCCTGTCGATGTCTTTACTTCGCCACTAGCATCCAAATGTGCCAAGTGGTCTTGTGTAACGTTGTATGTCGATGTCTTTGCTTCGCCACTAGCATCCAAATGTGCCAAGTGGTCTTGTGATGCGTTGTATGTCGATGTCTTTGCTTCGCCACTAGCATCCAAATGTGCCAAGTGGTCTTGTGATGCGTTGTATGTCGATGTCTTTGCTTCGCCACTAGCATCCAAATGTGCCAAGTGGTCTAGTGATGCGTTGTATGTCGATGTCTTTGCTTCGCCACTAGCATCCAAATGTGCCAAGTGGTCTTGTGATGCGTTGTATGTCTATGTCTTTGCTTCGCCACTAGCATCCAAATGTGCCAAGTGGTCTTGTGTAGCGTTGTATGTCGATGTCTTTGCTTCGCCACTGTCATCCAAATGTGCCAAGTGGTCTTGTGATGCGTTGTCTGTCGATGTCTTTACTTCGCCACTAGCATCCAAATGTGCCAAGTGGTCTTGTGATGCGTTGTATGTCGATGTCTTTGCTTCGCCACTAGCATCCAAATGTGCCAAGTGGTCTTGTGTAGCGTTGTATGTCGATGTCTTTGCTTCGCCACTGTCATCCAAATGTGCCAAGTGGTCTTGTGATGCGTTGTCTGTCGATGTCTTTACTTCGCCACTAGCATCCAAATGTGCCAAGTGGTCTTGTGATGCGTTGTATGTCGATGTCTTTGCTTCGCCACTAGCATCCAAATGTGCCAAGTGGTCTTGTGATGCGTTGTATGTCAATGTCTTTGCTTCGCCACTAGCATCCAAATGTGCCAAGTGGTCTTGTGATGCGTTGCCTGTCGATGTCTTTGCTTCGCCACTAGCATCCAAATGTGCCAAGTGGTCTTGTGATGCGTTGTATGTCGATGTCTTTGCTTCGCCACTGTCATCCAAATGTGCCAAGTGGTCTTGTGATGCGTTGTCTGTCGATGTCTTTACTTCGCCACTAGCATCCAAATGTGCCAAGTGGTCTTATGATGCGTTGTATGTCGATGTCTTTGCTTCGCCACTAGCATCCAAATGTGCCAAGTGGTCTTGTGATGCGTTGTATGTCAATGTCTTTGCTTCGCCACTAGCATCCAAATGTGCCAAGTGGTCTTGTGATGCGTTGCCTGTCGATGTCTTTGCTTCGCCACTAGCATCCAAATGTGCCAAGTGGTCTTGTGATGCGTTGTATGTCGATGTCTTTGCTTCGCCACTAGCATCCAAATGTGCCAAGTGGTCTTGTGATGCGTTGTATGTCGATGTCTTTGCTTTGCCACTAGCATCCAAATGTGCCAAGTGGTCTTGTGATGCGTTGTATGTCGATGTCTTTGCTTCGCCACTACCATCCAAATGTGCCAAGTGGTCTTGTGATGCGTTGTATGTCGATGTCTTTGCTTCGCCACTAGCATCCAAATGTGCCAAGTGGTCTAGTGATGCGTTGTATGTCGATGTCTTTGCTTCGCCACTAGCATCCAAATGTGCCAAGTGGTCTTGTGATGCGTTGTATGTCGATGTCTTTGCTTCGCCACTAGCATCCAAATGTGCCAAGTGGTCTTGTGATGCGTTGTATGTCGATGTCTTTGCTTCGCCACTAGCATCCAAATGTGCCAAGTGGTCTTGTGATGCGTTGTATGTCGATGTCTTTGCTTCGCCACTAGCATCCAAATGTGCCAAGTGGTCTTGTGATGCGTTGCCTGTCGATGTCTTTGCTTCGCCACTAGCATCCAAATGTGCCAAGTGGTCTTGTGATGCGTTGTATGTCGATGTCTTTGCTTCGCCACTAGCATCCAAATGTGCCAAGTGGTCTAGTGATGCGTTGTATGTCGATGTCTTTGCTTCGCCACTAGCATCCAAATGTGCCAAGTGGTCTTGTGATGCGTTGTATGTTGATGTCTTTGCTTCGCCACTAGCATCCAAATGTGCCAAGTGGTCTTGTGTAGCGTTGTATGTCGATGTCTTTGCTTCGCCACTGGCATCCAAATGTGCCAAGTGGTCTTGTGATGCGTTGTCTGTCGATGTCTTTACTTCGCCACTAGCATCCAAATGTGCCAAGTGGTCTTGTGATGCGTTGTATGTCGATGTCTTTGCTTCGCCACTAGCATCCAAATGTGCCAAGTGGTCTTGTGATGCGTTGTATGTCGATGTCTTTGCTTCGCCACTAGCATCCAAATGTGCCAAGTGGTCTTGTGATGCGTTGCCTGTCGATGTCTTTGCTTCGCCACTAGCATCCAAATGTGCCAAGTGGTCTTGTGATGCGTTATATGTCGATGTCTTTGCTTCGCCACTAGCATCCAAATGTGCCAAGTGGTCTTGTGATGCGTTGTATGTCGATGTCTTTGCTTCGCCACTAGCATCCAAGTGTGCCAAGTGGTCTTGTGATGCGTTGCCTGTCGATGTCTTTGCTTCGCCACTAGCATCCAAATGTGTAAAGTGGTCTTGTGATGCGTTGTATGTCGATGTCTTTGCTTCGCCACTAGCATCCAAATGTGCCAAGTGGTCTAGTGATGCGTTGTATGTCGATGTCTTTGCTTCGCCACTAGCCTCCAAATGTGCCAAGTGGTCTTGTGATGCGTTGTATGTCGATGTCTTTGCTTCGCCACTAGCATCCAAATGTGCCAAGTGGTCTTGTGTAGCGTTGTATGTCGATGTCTTTGCTTCGCCACTGGCATCCAAATGTGCCAAGCGGTCTTGTGATGCGTTGTCTGTCGATGGCTTTACTTCGCCACTAGCATCCAAATGTGCCAAGTGGTCTTGTGATGCGTTGCCTGTCGATGTCTTTGCTTCGCCACTAGCATCCAAATGTGTAAAGTGGTCTTGTGATGCGTTGTATGTCGATGTCTTTGCTTCGCCACTAGCATCCAAATGTGCCAAGTGGTCTTGTGATGCGTTGTATGTCGATGTCTTTGCTTCGCCACTAGCATCCAAGTGTGCCAAGTGGTCTTGTGATGCGTTGCCTGTCGATGTCTTTGCTTCGCCACTAGCATCCAAATGTGTAAAGTGGTCTTGTGATGCGTTGTATGTCGATGTCTTTGCTTCGCCACTAGCATCCAAATGTGCCAAGTGGTCTAGTGATGCGTTGTATGTCGATGTCTTTGCTTCGCCACTAGCATCCAAATGTGCCAAGTGGTCTTGTGATGCGTTGTATGTCGATGTCTTTGCTTCGCCACTAGCATCCAAATGTGCCAAGTGGTCTTGTGTAGCGTTGTATGTCGATGTCTTTGCTTCGCCACTGGCATCCAAATGTGCCAAGCGGTCTTGTGATGCGTTGTCTGTCGATGGCTTTACTTCGCCACTAGCATCCAAATGTGCCAAGTGGTCTTGTGATGCGTTGCATGTCGATGTCTTTGCTTCGCCACTAGCATCCAAATGTGCCAAGTGGTCTTGTGATGCGTTGTATGTCGATGTCTTTGCTTCGCCACTAGCATCCAAATGTGCCAAGTGGTCTTGTGATGCGTTGCCTGTCGATGTCTTTGCTTCGCCACTAGCATCCAAATGTGCGAAGTGGTCTTGTGATGCGTTGTATGTCGATGTCTTTGCTTCGCCACTAGCATCCAAGTGTGCCAAGTGGTCTTGTGATGCGTTGTATGTCGATGTCTTCGCTTCGCCACTAGCATCCAAATGTGTCAAGTGGTCTTGTGATGCGTTGTCTGTCGATGTCTTTACTTCGCCACTAGCATCCAAATGTGCCAAGTGGTCTTGTGATGCGTTGTATGTCGATGTCTTTGCTTCGCCACTAGCATCCAAATGTGCCAAGTGGTCTTGTGATGCGTTGTATGTCGATGTCTTTGCTTCGCCACTAGCATCCAAATGTGCCAAGTGGTCTTGAGATGCGTTGCCTGTCGATGTCTTTGCTTCGCCACTAGCATCCAAATGTGCCAAGTGGTCTTGTGATGCGTTGTAGTATGTCGATGTCTTTGCTTCGCCACTAGCATCCCAATGTGCCAAGTGGTCTTGTGATGCGTTGTATGTCGATGTCTTTGCTTCGCCACTAGCATCCAAATGTGCCAAGTGGTCTTGTGATGCGTTGTATGTCGATGTCTTTGCTTCGCCACTAGCATCCAAATGGGCCAAGTGGTCTTGTGTAGCATTGTATGTCGATGTCTGCGTTGTATGTCGATATCTTTGCTTCGCCACTAGCATCCAAATGTGCCAAGTGGTCTTGTGATGCGTTGCCTGTCGATGTCTTTGCTTCGCCACTAGCATCCAAATGTGCCAAGTGGTCTTGTGATGCGTTGTCTGTCGATGTCTTTGCTTCGCCACTAGCATCCTAATGTGCCAAGTGGTCTTGTGTAGCGTTGTCTGTCGATGTCTTTACTTCGCCACTAGCATCCAAATGTGCCAAGTGGTCTTGTGATGCGTTGTATGTCGATGTCTTTGCTTCGCCACTAGCATCCAAATGTGCCAAATGGTCTAGTGATGCGTTGTATGTCGATGTCTTTGCTTCGCCACTAGCATCCAAATGTGCCAAGTGGTCTTGTGATGCGTTGTATGTCGATTTCTTTGCTTCGCCACTAGCATCCAAATGTGCCAAGTGGTCTTGTGTAGCGTTGTATGTCGATGTCTTTGCTTTGCCACTAGCATCCAAATGTGCCAAGTGGTCTTGTGATGCGTTGTATGTCGATGTCTTTGCTTAGCCACTAGCATCCAAATGTGCCAAGTGGTCTTGTGATGCGTTGTATGTCGATGTCTTTACTTCTCCACATGGTGGTGTTGTATTAGGTGTTGTTATAAGCATTGTTGTAGGTAATGTTGTAGGGGTGCTGTAGGTAGTTTTGTACATATATGATGTTGTAGGTGATGTTGCAGGTGGTGATGTAACTGGCGTTTTATGTGGTGTTGTAGGTGGTGTATTTGTGGTGTTGTAGGTTTGTTGTGAATGGTGTTGTAGGTGACATGCATTGGGGTTGTATGTGGTGTTGTTGGTGTTGTAAGTGATTTGCAGTGGTGTTGTATGTGGTGTTGTGAAATGTTGTAGGTGGTGTTGTAGGCGGTGTTGTAGGTGGTATGCAGTGGTGTTGCAGGTGATGTTGCAGATGGCGTTGTAGCTGGTGTTGTATGTGCTGTTGTAGGTGGTATGCAGTGGCGTTGCTGGTGATGTTGCAGATGGTGTTGTAGCTGGTGTTGTATGTGCTGTTGTAGGTGGTATGCAGTGGCGTTGCTGGTGATGTTGCAGATGGTGTTGTAGCTGGTGTTGTATGTGCTGTTGTAGGTGGCGTTGTAGGTGTTCATGTAGGTGGCTGTAAATAGTGTTGTAGTTGTTATTGTAGGTAGTGATGAAGGTGGTTTGTAGATTGCGTTTTATGTGTTGTCGTAGGTTATGTAGGTGGTATTGTAAGTGTTGTTGTAGGTGGGGTTGTGAATGATATACAGTAGTGAGCTCGACGATACTCAGACTAGGATCAATCAGATGCCTGAACCCATGGTCTACGGTCACATGGTCTTAATTTGACCGTAGACTGGGCAGGCACCCTTTTGCTTGAAATGGGGGTTGGTGGTGACTGATGCGGTGGTCGATGGTTATTGTCATTTATTTTCGACTTTCTAAGTCTTTATTTGAATAAAAAATACAAATACAATGGAAATCTATTTATCTATATAAGAATTTCATTTTACCATACTGGCTAATCTGATTTTAACCCAATCACAATAAATGAGTTGAACTCTCAGAATAAAATTGGCCCAGACCGTTTGAGTGTTGTATTCTTCACTTAAGTTTTTTGGTAACAGTTTTTACATTGAAATAGGGTTTCTATTTTTGAGTTTTCAGTTAAGGCTAAAGAGAAGCTACTATATAAATCGAAATTTTTTGTCTGGGGCTTAATGGGATAGCAGAGCTTGAGTACACATGACACTCAATTGCTTAGCAGCTGGTTTACTCTATACAGTACATTTACAAGTTTAATCATTTAGCCTCAGGCTTTGCTTACTATGATATACATAATTTGGAACTTGGACAATAAATTTTAACAGTTTCCGAACCCTTTGAATCTACTAAAAGTTATGTTATAACAGTGTACCAATGTGGACTTGAGTGCATGATACAGGTCCATGGTACATACATATATCAAAGCTGATTTTAGATATCGAAGGGTTTGTTCAAATAAAAACCTTTGTGAACTTAACACTCAGTTGCATCGCAACGGGTTTACCCTAGTATAAAAAAATTATAAAAATTATCTGCCAAGCTTCACACTGTCGACCTTCTAAGTGTGTATTGAAAAATTCAAAACTAGAAAAGTAACAAACTATATAGTAAAAAATTCCAAAAAAACTTAGCTGACGGCTTCACTTTTATTGAGCTTTCTTCATTTTTGCTCGTCACAGCTTTCCGGATCACCCATCGACCTTCAACCACGGCCGCTTCGCCAATCTCATCCTGCAGTTCAATATTGGCGTCTGTTATTTATGCAAAGGGGTTGTCATTTGTTTATTAAATTAAAGCCCTTTCTTTATTCGAAATGAAATCGTTTATTTTATCAGAATGTAGGATTTTTTTCAAAATGGTGTCAGATATTTATTTATCATTTATTAAAGTCGCAGAACTCGACCACAAGAACAAACAGACTCACAGCTTGATCATGTTAGCTAACATTAAGTCATGTGCAGCCGTAGTGTTGTTGACGAAGGCAGGTTCTGAGTTCAATGCATCCAGGTTGAGCGCACATGTCAAGGGTGTTGATGACCACCAGGACCACCATCCAAGGCAGAAAGTTGAGTGTGTGTGTGTGCGTGTGTGCGTATGTACACTTGTCGGGGTGACGATGACCAGAATGCAGTGATGAGGCAAAATAGTTGAGTGTGCGTGAGTGAAATTGTTTCACTTTCAAATCCCCCTTTTATTAATAGGTGAGATGGCCATCGAAAAAGTTATTAGTGTGGGCCGTTATAATTTGGCTAACGTTGAAGGCCACGTGACCTTTACCAACTGAGCCAGTCCTCCAAACGGAGGGGAATGGACATAAATTAGACCATTTTATCTGACTGACTGACTGACTGACATACTGACGGACTGACTGACTCAATAACTCACTCACTCACTCACTCACTCACTCACTCACTCACTCACTCACTCACTCACTCACTCACTCACTCACTCACTCACTCACTCACTCACTCACTCACTCACTCACTCACTCACTCACTCACTCACTCACTCACTCACTCACTCACTCACTCACTCACTCACTCACTCACTCACTCACCGGCTGGCCGACTGCCTTAAATACAGACAAAAACGGCTTAATGACTGACTAACTTACTGACTGACTGATAGAATGACTTTTTTTATAGAGTGCCATACACTTCCATCTAACATTCCACATTATGAACACAAGAACATGGTTTTTTCACGTGGGATACGCCTGGTAGTGTAACTGTTTTCAACGAATTTTCAAAATTTCAAAAAGCAAATTTTTTTTTAAAGTTTTGATATTCACAGTATAAGTTTTCAGTAAAATTGCTCAACGCATACAAAAGTTATTTAAAAAACAAATCGTGAACCCCCGTATAATAACTGGTTACCAGAGCGGGACTGCCAGTAAGAAGCACTTAATCATTCACTAGTCTATCATTCACTTAATGATTTACTGAATGAGTGGGTGAGTGAGTGAGTCGGTGAGTGTGTGAGTGAGTGAGTGAGTGAATGAGTGGGTGAGTGAGTGAGTGAGTGAGTGAGTCGGTGAGTGTGTGAGTGAGTGAGTGAGTGAATGAGTGGGTGAGTGAGTGAGTGAGTGAGTGAGTGAGTGAGTGAGTGAGAGAGTGAGTGAGTGAGTGAGTGAGTGAGTGATTTCTAGCCTACTTAGAAAGTTACTTCGATTTGAATTCAGAGCTAATTTTGGCGCGTGTTATAATTTCGAGCGTGTTTTTCTCTACTTGACACCTGGACGAACAAATCAGTGCTAGACAGAAGTACCTGTGGTGCAGCGGTTAGCACGTCCGTGTACTGAACGGAAGGTCGTGTGTTCGAATCCTACTAGGAACTTGAAATTTTTCACCTTCTTGGTTGGACTAGAATTCGTCAGTAATACAAACTTTGTGCCCAATTCATTGCAGAACAAGTCCGTATGTGGTTTCTACAAGCAAAAAAACTGCCCAAAACGTCTGATAATGAAACATTACAAGCCTTAACTCAACTCCGTTGACACCCTAGTTTAACACAATATACAGTAGCATGGGGTGATGATGATTGATGTGCGAGTTAACACTGATTGTCTGATGTTTCATTATCAGACGTTTTGGGCAATACTTTTTCCTTGCAGAATCAACATACGGGCTTTATAAAAAGGGTTGATAAAACTCAGGCGCCAAAGTGGCCCTCAGGAACAAAAATGTGTGAAATTTTTCACAAAAATGGCTCGTGTTCGAATTTCAGTTTTCCTTTAAATGATGAATGCTTTTTAGAGCAGACGTTTTCTCGTCTTAATACGATTAATTGCCCAAAATATTGCCATTTTCTCACCGTTTCGCTCAACACCTTTGGCCTTATCAGCCGAAACTCGACATCTATCTCGACTTTTATGGTCTTTCTTAAGAAGTAAACAAAAGTTGTGCATAGGTATATAAAGTTGCATAAAGTTGTTGCAGAATATATATACTCAAAGACAACAATGCATTTAGGAGCGGAATATGAAAAAAATCGCCCAAAAGTGTTCAAATATGCTGTCAGCCATATTTTTTATTTGTTTTTCACTTATTGATTGGATAACAAAACTGACCAATGTTGACTGAAATAACAATCCGTCTTCCGTTACACCCATCGAAATTTTCTCACAAAACAGGTATTGTAAAAAATCGCATGGAAAAATGCCGTGTTTTATTTTTTGGTTTCATTGTTTCATTTATTTGATTTATTGTTATTTTATTTTGATTTGCTGTTTTTTATATTCGAGTTTATACAACATGTCGTGAGTTAAAAAGTTTATTGCAGCCAATTAAGAGACACCAATGAGTCCACGCACATTGGAAGAAATCAATTTCGTTGAAACTGAAACCTACAAATGTTTACTAAAATTCTTTTGGAGATTGCGTAGACCGATTCTATGAAAAAACCATTTCGAAATTCCAGCCACATGAACAAAATTTCGCTTTTAATTTTGTTTTTGAAATGTTTCTTGTTTTCAAAATTCTGCCGACGCCTCAGTTGATGGTGGTTCTAAAAATAAAAATGTTGAACAAAACAAAAAAGTATTTCCCATGGCAGTACAATTTTATCAAGGCTTGAAAATCAACAAAATACGGGTTGTTACTTTAAGTCATGAACGTACAGAATAAAGTTTTGAAATAATGTTGGAAGCTTGACTTGAAATTCTGCTTCATGTATTTCAGATCTATAAAAATGAGTTCAAGTGAGGCTAAAAAGTTCCAGCCTTCCCAACTGTTGGGTTCGTTGCGCAGTTGTTTTCCCAGCTCCAGTAGAAGGTTTGTTGTTGTTGTTGTTGTTGTTGTTGTTATTGTTGTTGTTGTTGTTGTTGTTGTTATTGTTGTTGTTGTTGTTGTTGTTGTTGTTGGTGTTGTTGTTTTTGTTGTTGTTGTTGTTGTTGTTGTTGTTGTTGTTGTTGTTGTTGTTGTTGTTGTTGTTGTTGTTGTTGTTGTTGTTGTTGTTGTTGTTGTTGTTGTTGTTGTTGTTGTTGTTGTTGTTGTTGTTGTTGTTGTTGTTGTTGTTGTTGTTGTTGTTGTTGTTGTTGTTGTTGTTGTTGTTGTTGTTGTTGTTGTTGTTGTTGTTGTTGTTGTTGTTGTTGTTGTTGTTGTTGTTGTTGTTGTTGTTGTTGTTGTTGTTGTTGTTGTTGTTGTTGTTGTTGTTGTTGTTGTTGTTGTTGTAATTTAATTGTTTCAGTTCCAGTCGTGACAATGTGTCGGTGAGTTCAGCCGAAGTTTATGTGCCGCCACCGCCTCAGTCAAACTGTGTAAAACAAGTTAACAAAGCACTCGCCAAAGCCCGTTTACCGCATTTGAGGTTTGATATTTTTAGGTTTGATTTTTTTTGGTTTGATGTTTTTTTGAGTTTGAGTTTTTTTGGGGTTCGATATTTTTTGGTTTGATATTTTTTCGGGTTTTATTTTTGTTTAATATTTACTGAGTTCATATATATTATTTTTTGATTGATATATTTTTTTGATTTATTGTTATTTTATTTGATTTATTGTATTTTATATTCGAGTTTATCTTTAGAATGTTATATCATTCAAGCGTTTGTTTGCTACTGTAATTCAAGCTCACGAAATAAGATGACCGTGGGTCGTGTCATAACTGGGTGATTGAATGAACTCAACTTATCAGCGATATGGATGCACACATACTTTAATCTGATGCCATCATCACCTCTTTTTAAATCATCAGTATAAATTTGTCGCCTGTCTAGTCTAATGCGTAGGGCGCCAGCCTCGAAAACTGGTGGTCCCTAGTTCGAAACCTGACTTGAGACACAGATCATGACGCGTTGCTCTGGGGTTTCTGTTTCTGCCATTGCCCGTCAGTTTATTCAACTCTCTGGCCACTACGAAAACACCATTCTAAATGGTATTAGTGTGCCTCATGGCTTCAGTTAATGGAGTCCAAGTAAAAAAATGAATAAAAATCATCACTACCATGGTTACCCGGTTAACTGATGACAGTCATACAATTTGCCCGGATTTTCGTATAAGAACCTTCAAGTTCATTTCTCATATTTATTTTCCAACAATGCCAGCAAACAGGGTTAGATAACGACGAAAAAATCGGGTACTGCGCAAAGCAAACAGTCAAATGGAGTGGATATCGATGGCAGATTTCACGGATTAGATGGTGTTTGCGTATATTTCACATCTTCCAATGGCGGATGAACCGATCCAAAGGGAGGGGAATTTTGTCAAAGAGGAGGGAATTGACATTTTTGAGGCCATTTTACTCACAACTTAAGGAAGAAACTCTACTTTTTAAAACCGCCAAAGAGAAGTAAATATACTTTTCCCTCCCCTTCTCGTCCGCTGGTGACCTCTTCAGATAAGATTCACACTTCACAATGAATCACAATTGAATTGTTTCATCTGTTAGTAATTGAAGTCGACAACGAATGATAAGCTCAATGTAAAAAAGATAGAGTTGTTGATACGACGTTTAATTAAATTAATTCAATTAAATTAAGTTAAAAAATTAACAGGATTTCCACAAAAAAACTCATCAACAACACCATCGGGACAGTCCGATAAAAATTACTTCCAAATCGTCAGTCCGTTGTATTGATCCAATAACAGAATAAGTATAATAACCAGTAAAACTTTACTCTTACCCCATTGACGGAGGAGAGAATAACAAATCCGCCTGCGCTCTCATTTTCCTCCTTCGGAAGCAAGAAATCTGAAGTTTATCATATCCCAAAGATTTAGAGAAAAGGGAAAAACGGGAAAAAAACTATGCGAAAATTGAAAAAAACTATGCGAAAATTCCCATTCGATTGGGAATTTTCTCCGCGTAAGCTCTGATCGATCGACTGACTGTATAACGGATTATGGCGCAGAGGACCAGGTTGGATGGATGCAGAGAGAAATATCAGGAAATAAGGGGGAAAATAGAGTTCCCCCTTTTTGGATTAAAAATTTTAAGGCTGGTAAAAAGGTCTCCAACGAGCGGATGCTTCTCTTTTCGGGAAAATTCATCCCTTTTGTTATTTTTCTCTTTTGCCGGTGAGAAAGTCGCGATCGGATTATAGGGTGGATTAGTTGGATGGGATCTAGAATCCAGATCGAGTGAAGGTAAATAAAATTACGAGTTGGAAATTTATACAGTCCATCTGTTTTCGCTCATTGTATATTTAGTACAGCATTTTCATAAGATAAGGACCGGAAATTCGGAAGCCCGTCGATTTCTCGAACCCTTTCCACAAAACCATTTCCATGCCCCTGTTACGTCCACCTAAAAATCATACTCGAAATAGTGTTATAATAGATGAAGAAAACTTGAACCTATTCTATTATACGTAGTTAACCAAAACAGTAGTGCGAATCTCACTTTGGCTCAAACTCAGACACGCGAGTTCGAATCCAGGCTCAGGTTGACACACAGGCTCATATGTGGATAGGCTTGAACTTATTTACATGTTAGGCTCATGCTTATTTGAGTTGGGATTATCCTACATGCACTGGCGGACGAGCTGATCCTCCAAAGGGAGGGGAATTTTGTCAAAGAGGAGAGAATTGGCAGTTTTCAGGCCATTTTACTTACACCTTAGGAAACCAGTTCTACTTTTAAAAAAACGTCAAAGAGGGGGGAATTATACTTTTCCCACCCCTTCTCGTTTGCTAGTGCCTATATGAAACACGGATCTAGTGTGCACTAGCGGACCAGAAAGGGTGGGAAAGTGGAAGTTCCCCCTCTTTGTCGGTTTCGAAATTTACAATTTATTCCTTAAGATGTAGGTGAAATGCCTAAATTTTTGCGAATTCCCCCCTCTTTGGGAATATTCCCTCCGCCAGTGCTAGGATGTATAACCAGTTTGATCGTGTGTAAATACATGACCGTGTAATCGGTCAGGCTTGAGTGGAAAGCGACTGACTACATTGCTTTTTCCTTTTTTTCCTCGTAAACAGTTGGATTGGATTTCATTTATTAGTTGTTGATGTGAGTCAGTCAGTCAGTCAGTCAGTGGCAGTCAGTCAGTCAGTCTTTCAATCAGTCAGTCAGTCAGTCAGTCTTTGGTGTAGCGGTTAGCACGTCCGTGTACTGAACGGAAGGTCGTGGGTTCGAATCCTACCAGGATACTTGAAATTTTTCAGTTTCTTGGTAGGACTAGAATTCGTTTACTAATTTCAATCAGTCAGTCCGTCAGTCAGTCAGTCAGTCAGTCAGTCAGTCAGTCAGTCAACCAGTCAATCGGTCAGCCGTCAAATTTCACATTCTCAAAGCTCAGTAAACAGTCCGTTATCATAACTGAAAAACCCGTTGAGCTTGAGAATCAGCAAAATCCATTGCCATTGCAAATATTATTGACTTTGAGATTTAGTATAAAAACGACTGATCTGGTTTGTTGGAGTGAATTTCGACATAGAATACTTAAAAAAATTTTTTTCGGAATTATTTCTCCAAATAAGTTAGCAGTATAACAATAATTTTTCTGTTCTAAATTGTTGCAATATATTTATGTTCATGTTCATCCTAATATCCTGTGTAAATTTAACCGCTTAAATACAGACATAATTTTTTTCCTCAGTTCGAGTTTAGTAAATTTTATACGAAGAAGGGAAATTTGCATAAAATTATGAAGTTCAAATTAAACTGACTAATTCCAGATACAGCCTTCAAAGTAATTTTGTTGTTTGGTAAATTGTATTATTAGGAAAGCAGTTGCGTATGAGGGAAGAATTTATCACGCGAATAACCTTGAATACAGCCGCAATCAGATAAACAGTTTGTCCCAGGTTGTGTCCCGTTTGTAATAAGATCGTCAATTAGAGAGTAAACTTCTCGGTTAATCAATCAAAATATTTGATCAAGCTTAACAAGATATTTGCCTTTCTTTCATGTAATCTGACAATTTTATTGAGATTAATTACAGCACATCTTTTTACTCAATATCTTCGTCATCCACCAGCGGACGAGAAGGGGTGGGAAAAGTGGAATTCTCCTTCTTTGGCATTAAAAACGTAGAATTTGCTCCCTAAAGCGCAGGTGAAATGGCCTGAAAACTGCTAATTTTCCCCATCTTAAGAGAAATTATCCTCCGTTTGGAATTTTGTCGTCATCGTCAACAAACATCTACAAAACACTTGTTTATTTACGACTTGAATCGGCTCTAAATTTCACACATTAAATCGAATCGAATAATTTGTTTTCATTAGTAACTTACAAAACAAACGCAAGTTTTCATATCACGCTGCGTGTTGCACGCACTAGCGGACGAGAAGGGATGGGAAAGTGGAATTCCCCCCTCTTTGGCGCTTCCAAAAAGAAGAATTTGCTCCCTGGCGTGTAGGTAAAATGGCCTGAAAACCGCTAATTCCCCCTTTTTGACGAAACTCCGTTTCCTCAGCTCGTCCACTAGTGGTTGTACGCACTGGCGGACGAGCTAATTTCCCAAAGGGAGGGGAATTTCGTCAAAGAGCGGGGGAATCGCCAGTTTTCAGCCCATTTTAGCTACACCTTAGGGAACAAACTCTACTTTTTGAAATCGCCAAAGAGGGGGGAATTCCACTTTTCCCACCCTTCTCGTCCACTAGTGGTTGTACGCAAACAGCCGCAATAATTCATATACTAGTGGAAATACAGCGCTTTTTGCGCGAGAAAGTAGCATTTTCTTTCAAGTGTCCGATCTTTCGATTTCGTTGATAACATTTGAACATTGCGTGAACCACTAGCGGACAAGAAGAGGAGAGATAGTTGGGAATCTCCCCTCTTTGGCAGTCTCAAAAAGCATATATTGTTCCACAAGGTGAAATAGAATGGTCTATTTTTTGCCCCCCCCCTCTTTGGCGTTATAAAATATAATAACTTGTTTCCTAAGGTGTAGGTAAAATAAACTATTTTCTGCTACGTTCTCCCTTTTTTGGTAGAATTCCCCTCTCTTTGGAGGTTTTTGCTCGTCCGCCAGTGACAGTAACCTAAAATAGATTTTAATAAACATGTTACTTTCCAATGCATTTTTTGCTTTTTATCGTTTAGCCGGCTCTGAACCACCGTTCATGAACGTTTTTTGTAAAACTATATAAATAAATAAGAATCAACTGTTAGCACTAGCGGACGAGAAGGGGAGGGAAAAGTGGAATTCCCCCCTCTTTGGATGTTTCAAAAAGTAGAATTTGTTCCCTAAGGTGTAGGTAAAATGACCTGAAATCTGTCGATTCCTCCCTCTTTGACGAAATTCCCCTCCCTTTGGGAATTTAGCTCGTCCGCCAGTGACTGTTAGTTTATCGTGAAACTCGCCGTTTAAGTTCCGCGTTCAAACTTTTGTTACTATCGGTAAACTTTTTGCCATAATCATTTTATAGCCTATACAGGGTTTCTTGATAGTCACAAACTTTTTGGCGCGCTGTTTGAATTCAGATCAATTTTCGGCGCACTTTCAAACATTTGAGAAGTAAATTCTGTTTCACATAACATTCGGAAAACACGAAAATTGCGTATAATTCATGCGAGCCGTAAATTTTATTTTTGATAACAAGAAACCCTGACTAAACTATACTCGATGATCAAACACTAACTACACGTTTTTTCGTGGAACTCCATTTATTACCCCCTCCCCCCCGTCATTAAATCTTGAATCTTGATTCACCGGATTTTTTCCGCTTCGAGTACCCATAAAAATAGGTTTTTTGCAACTTCCAAATATGTGGTCAAGAAAATAAATCGTCAAAATTCCGCTCAACCTGCATAAAAGTATTTTCTTTTCAACTTTAAAAAATTTGTCAAGAAAAAAAACACGTCAAAATTCCGCTCAACATTTTGATGCCATCGACGGGGCGCCGGCCCGGGTATCGGCGCCCCGGGTCCGAGTTTGCCAGGGAATCGCTGAGATCAAGGTGCCGTGAGATGGAAGATCTGCTCGTCAGTACCGGATTCAGCAAAGCCATGGTCAAGCCGAAACCAGTGACGTACTCCCGGTGCACCTACAAACGCGGCATGACCGTCAGGTAAGCACGCATCGCGTTTGTACCGCAGTCGCATTGCGTTTGTACCGCAGTCGCATCGCGTTTGTACCGCAGTCGCATTGCGTTTGTACCGCAGTCGCATCGCGTTTGTACCGCAGTCGCATCGCGTTTGTACCTGAGTCGTATCGCGTTAGTACCGCAGCCGCATCGCGTTAGTCCCGCAGCCGCATCGCGTTTGTACCTGAGTCGTATCGCGTTAGTACCGCAGCCGCATCGCGTTAGTACATAAGGCGGATCGCGTTAGTACCGCAGCCGCATCGCGTTAGTACCGCAGCCGCATCGCGTTTGTACCTAAGTCCCATCGCGTTTGTACCTAAGTCCCATCGCGTTTGTACCTAAGTCCCATCGCGTTTGTACCTAAGTCCCATCGCGTTTGTACCTAAGTCCCATCGCGTTTGTACCTAAGTCCCATCGCGTTTGTACCTAAGTCCCATCGCGTTTGTACCGCAGTCGCATCACGTTTTCACTGCCGTCATATCACACCCATGGTTTCCATCGCCTACGCGGTTCATTCTTTTTCGACGCATTAACTAGCTGCAAGGTGTTGTGCGTGTGCGATTATGAAACGACTATAAGAGCCCATTTATGCACTGAAGCTTTCCCAGATTTTATAACCCGGTGTCAAACTCCCAGCGTCATTGTAAGCCTCGAGAAATTCCCAGATTACGTAGATCTCTCTTGCCGCGTTGTGATTCGAAGATGCTGCATCTGTGTGCTGTTGTGTGATAATAATATTGTTTATTTGTGTAAACATTAGCCACCAGATATTTGATTTCTGGGAAGCTTAGTTAACATCAGAATTTGAGGAACGGATAAAACCATCTCTCAGTCATTAAGCTTGGAAGTTATACTGAGGTTGAAGGTTATACTGAGCTTGAAGGTTATACTGAGCTTGAAGGTTATACTGAGCTTGAAGGTTATACTGAGCTTGAAGGTTATACTGAGCTTGAAGGTTATACTGAGCTTGAAGGTAATATTGAGCTTGAAGTTTGTACTGTGCTGTAGGTTATACTGAGCTAGAAGATTATACCAGGCTTGAAAGTTATACTGAGCTTGAAGATAAGTGAAACCTGAATCTTGAGCCTAAACTAAGCTTATGTGTCAAGCCTGAATGAGCCGGAGCCCGTGTGTCAGAGTTATATTGTTTTAGATTTTCCAAGAAAACCTTATTTTGGTACTTTATAATGATGAACTTCATGATAGTTGACTTAATTTGAACTTAAACTTAGTATGAAACGTATACACGATAGCATCAGATCAGCGCAAACCAACATGTTGATACCCAAACCCAATAACAAATATACCCGGTATCCAAATGAGATAGCACGATCCATGCAGACAACAAGGTTGGTTCATACGGCATAGCTCAACTGGTAGATTGGTGAACTGTGGTGCAAGATGTGCAGAGTTCGATTCTCATCCGATCAGCCCAGGCGTCCTAACCGATCTTTATATCCGAAGTTGCTAACGTTAATGCATAACTCGAGTTTTTAAAACGACATACAAATTCCATGCATCATTTTGTGTCGTAAAGATGTTCTACATTTCGAGAATGCTATGCTTCTTTGATTTGTAAAAAAGTACTTTCAATTTTTTTTCACAAATCATAATTTTTATGAAATTTTGTAAATGTTCTCCGATTTTTGTTTCCGGTTATTACAGGTTGCTGTTGTGCGTACTGGTGACGTCATCGTTGAGTGTGTTTCCCAGCTACTACTTCTCCATCGTTAACATTGCCTCCGTTACCTATAAAAAATTCCTCGACAACACATTTTTACACGAGTGAGTGAATGACTGACTGACTGACTGACCGACTAACTGACTGACTGACTGACTGACTAACTGACTGACTGACTGACTGACTGACTGACTGACTGACTGACTGACTGACTGACTGACTGACTGACTGACTGACTGACTGACTGACTGACTGACTGACTGACTGACTGACTGACTGACTGACTGACTGACTGACTGACTGACTGACTGACTGACTGACTGACTGACTGACTGACTGACTGACTGACTGACTGACTGACTGACTGACTGACTGACTGACTGACTGACTGACGAACTGACTGATTGACTGACTGACGGACTGAATGACTAGTTCAGGATGTGTCATTTGCAACGGTCTGTTCCTCACAACAAACGTGATCTACACGTACGTGGTACCAGAGGAGGCACAGAAGTGTATGTTTCACATTGAAAAATCCAGATGTCAAGAGCTATTAGCACCGTATGCGTATATTGGGGTGAGTGAGTGAGTGAGTGAGTGAGTGAGTGATGAGTGAGTGAGTGAGTGAGTGAGTGAGTGAGTGAGTGAGTGAGTGAGTGAGTGAGTGAGTGGAGTGAGTGGAGTGAGTGAGTGAGTGAGTGAGTGAGTGAGTGAGTGATGTGAGTGAGTGAGTGAGTGAGTGAGTGAGTGAGTGAGTGAGTGAGTGAGTGAGTGAGTGAGTGAGGTGAGTGAAGTGAGTGAGTGAGTGAGTGAGTGAGTGAGTGAGTGAATGAGTGAGTGAGTGAGTGAGTGAGTGAGTGAGTGAGTGAGTGAGTGAGTGAGTGAGTGAGTGAGTGAGTGAGTGAGTGAGTGAGTGAGTGAGTGAGTGAGGTGAATGAGTAAGTGTAGTGAATGAGTGAGTGAGTGAGTGAGTGGAGTGAGTGAGTGAGTGAGTGAGTGAGTGAGTGAGTGAGTGAGTGGAGTGAGTGAGTGAGTGAGTAATTTTCAGTGGCTCGGCGTGGCTGTGATGGCCGTTCACGTCACCCTCTATAATGTGGGACCCGGTGCAATAGCCTGGTTCATTTCGTCGGAAATGACACCTCAGTCCATCCGAAGTATCGGAGACATGGTCACTTTGACTGTCAATAATTTGGTTGGTTAACTTGAAAAATTCAAATTTATTAGATTTTATTTTATTTATAATTTAAAGTTTTCATGCCATACTAGCAAAGTTGGATACCCAGTCAAAAATAAAAAAACTCCGAACTAAAAGTACATCAACTTCTCAGGCTTTAATTATGCTCAACTTTGGCTATCCCCCGCTGGAGGAGGTTTGGCACGCGTGGGCGTTCTCGATTTTTATCATTCCACTCGGTTAGTTGAATGGAAAAAATGTTGAGTTTCAGGGCAAACAGGAGAAGTTGAGATAAAAACCTGATCTGTCCAGCAATATTGTAACATGAGTCTCCAAAATACCACATAAAATTTGTCTCTCGGTTTTTTTAATATATATATTTTTTTCATTTCGGTCGATTTAGTAAAATTCGATTTTTTTGGGTTGATTCTGTATGTTGAATTTTTTTTCATTTTGGTTGATTCTGTAAATTAGTTTTTTTTCATTTTGATTGAATCGGTAATTTTTTTTCAGCTTTCTTTACGGTTGTTTTTATATTTCGTGTTGCCCGAGACGAGAAACCGGGAGGTGGATGAAATCATCGCCCCAGTGGAGACCGTCGAGCCATCGCAAGCGTCATTTCTATTTAACAGTTTGTTGTTGTTGTTGTTGTTGTTGTGTTGTTGTTGTTGTTGTTGTTGTTGTTGTTGTTGTTGTTGTTGTTGTTGTTGTTGTTGTTGTTGTTGTTGTTGTTGTTGTTGTTGTTGTTGTTGTTGTTGTTGTTGTTGGTTGTTGTTGTTGTTGTTGTTGTTGTTGTTGTTGTTGTTGTTGTTGTGGTTGTTGTTGTTGTTGTTGTTGTTGTTGTTGTTGTTGTTGTTGTTGTTGTTGTTGTTGTTGTTGTTGTTGTTGTTGTTGTTGTTGTTGTTGTTGTTGTTTCATGAACTTTTATAGCGGGATAGGAAACTAGTGGAGCGTAAAACGTTTATCTTTTATGCATGATCAGCTGGTAATTGCCATGTTCGATTATTCGTAAAAAAAACCGTACAGTTTTTTTGTTAACAATTGGTTTAAAAGTTAACTTTTTATTAGTTTTGGGTATTTTTCATATGAATTCTAAATTTTCTAACTTATAGTTTTTCTATTAATAGATAACTAACAGTTTATTTTTCCAGGCCGTCGAGAAGGATAACAGACCGAGCTTATTCCGATTCTGAAGGTATCAAGAGAAATTTTCGGCTTGAATTTTTTTCTTGAAAACATGATATCGTGTAGAGTCACAGTTTCTGCCTGCAAGACCTGCCCGCCACGCAACTCACTAGTGAAACATCAGGCACATGCACAGCTCACAACACAACTTTTCATAACCACCATTCTAATGCGTGTTTTACAAGATGTATTTGTTCCTCTAATGTTTCATTCGTTGAAAAGTTTTGCACACGGTTTTGGCGGCAGAAGAATGTGTGCGTTGGCTTTAGGAAATTTCGCTGACAATTGTATATAGATTATTTCTGTGAATATTGAAACATTATCCGTGTGATCAACAGGGTACCCAGTCATTCTTTATTGTCCCGTGTCACAATTCAGTATTATTTTATATTTTTCATGTGTATTTCGATAATAAACCGGTAGTAAAGATGGAAAAATTAAAAGAAATATTCGGGACTTCCGTTACTAAATCCAACATCTTTAATAATTCGTCGGTTCTGGGTTATTGTTATCCAAAACTTTTAGGGTGAACATTTTTCACGTATGTATAATGTTTTTGTAACGAGTGTAATTATTTTATAAAATTTTCGTTTCATAAGGATTAGCGCACCTAATCCAATGTATGCTTTTGGCAG
>CAXIWR010000100.1:0-14024 GCA_964036265.1 Daptonema setosum | reverse complement strand
AATAGAAAACCACACTATAAAATTAATCAACATATCTCATCACAAAATCATTACTGTAATTGCTGTAAAAATGTTTTTTGACAGATTCAAGCGTCAAGTTTATAAAGTATAACATTCTTGCATGTTTGATGTCGCAAAATAAACACATCACCGTTTTATGTTCTTTTATTTTTCAAAAAGGTACATGGAAGTGAATCATCAAATACGGTTATGTCGACTTTTGATTGTGAGTGTGTGACTGTAATGTGGAGTGTATTAGTCAGATAGTTTGAAGTTTGAGAAACTTGCGATAATATTAAAGGAATATATATATATTTTTAAATTTTGTGAAAAGTTCAGGAAAGCTCAAAATTCTGAAAAGTTGATTTATCACTTTGTGGGATATCGGGATTGGTGGGCTCGCAGGCGGGCACCGCGCGGTGAGTAGAAACGTTTGCCGAGCATCTGCAACAATAAGCAGTGTAAAACACAACAACAACAACAACAACAACAACAACAACAACAACAACAACAACAACAACAGCAACCACAACAACAACAACAACAACAACAACAACAACAACAACAACAACAACAACAACAACAACAACAACAACAACAACAACAACAACAACAACAACAACAACAACAACAACAACAACAACAACAACAACAACATGAACAACAACAACAACAACAACAACAACAACAACAACAACAACAACAACAACAACAACAACAACAACAACAACAACAACAACAACAACAACAACAACAACAACAACAACAACAACTACAACAACAACAACAACAACAACAACAACAACAACAACAACAACAACAATAACTTACGAAAACGGGTGCATCATAGTCCTGTGTGTCATCGACTTCAGGGAACGCCATAGAATCTGGCACCTGGCTCAGAAGGCACAATGCGCCAACTACGAGCATTACCAGACAGATTTTGCTGTTCATTTTTCTTATTGTTTCTCGTATTATCGACGTGCTTGGACTAGCTCGTGGATCTGAAAGCATTGATCAGCTTATGAATGATCCAAATACTGTTTACATTCAATAGATAAAACTTATTACAAGTAACCATCAACATCTGTCCGTCTTGATCAGGCAGAATTGAACCAATAGATATCTCCTGAGTAGAGCAAAAAATAGTCATCAACTTGCGATGAACAAATGCTGAAACACTTCCTCGCATAATCATGTACATATTTATGTATTTTATTGGTTAAAACTATTTTCTTTGTTTGCTCTCATAAAGCTCGTCGAAGCCATGTAAACCTCAGTTATGCGTTACTTCAAATTGAAACAGTCCAGTTCACATTAAAGATGTCAGCCGGAACTTCAGTCAAGCAGAATGGTGCTCTCGGGGGTTTGCTTGAGAGTTTATCGAGAATATGCCCAAGAGAACGCAAATTCAACTGTCCTTTTACTGATTACACCGAACTCAGAACTTAATGGACCACTAACACTGAACTCAGTGGAAGTTTAGTGTTTTTTTCGTGTCATCTATGTAACAATTATACTCGATTTATTTCTGAAAAACAACAGTTATACAGTTAAAATATATAGAGACAATGGAGTGGAACAACGTGTATTCCTTGACTAACAACTGTTTTCCATCTTCTTTCAGCAGTTAAAATGTGAGAGACATGCTTTAAAATTTTCTCTGAAGGTCCTTAGAGCATATCCGGTAACGGCCTGGTAATTCACAGCCCGGAAAAACCTTACTTACTGTACAGAGTAATAGTTTGACAAACGCGTACTGTCATATTCAGATGTCACTCAATTTTTGAGTCCTATACAGTACTTATATGTATGTATATTGTGGTATCGAACTTAACTAACGTAGTGTAACTATGTAACTTGTATCGGAGACATTGGCTAAGGAAAAGTGTAGACATTGAAGGTCCAGCTTCCTCTATCGTGTATTGCATAAAAGAACTCAGTGTATGAGTGGAAGGGCAAAAGCTATCTACCTTAATAATCCAACGAAATTTACAGAGCTCATACGAGTTTTGAACCGAGGATTCATTGAATTCAATATACCGTACAGTAATCCACCGTATTCAGAGTTACTTCCTGAATTGAGTGAGCCCACTTTTCAGGGAATATCAAATATATAGAGAAACCCATTACTGAAAAATGATGATGATGTCCTTTTGTTGGGATCTCGTAAACTGCTGATGGTCTTTCTTCAAGCAAGTATGGTACACCATCCTTTTATTGGGATATCTTTATTACTGGAGGCAACAGGGCGTCCTATTACCATATCAAAATGGTGTTTTCATAGTGGCCAGAGAAATTGAACAAACTAATTCTCAATGGCGGAAACCCCAGAGCAACGAGTCATGATTTGTGTCCCAAGTCAGGTTTCGAACCAGGACCATCAGTTTTCGAGGCTGGCGCCTTACGTACTACTAGAGTGGCAGTTATATTCCCGGGTTTGATATCACTCGAATGGTCAATAGCACACCACACAAACTTTATCTTCTTATGAAATGTGATACGTACGAAGAAGATTCTCAGTCGGATTCCCGTCTTATCATAAACGGTTATGTAGCAGACATTCCTGGTCGATTACATTTTCTACTCCTTTTTCGACCAATTATATAAGCCGTTATCGGGGTTGGGATTTTCGGTGAAAAACTGCAGAAACTGAATATTGGTGGGTAATAGACTCATAGAATAACTCCACACTTTATACTAAAATATCATGTTGTCCATGAATTAGGTTCCTCAGACGCGTACTTAGTTGGTTACGTACGCAATATGGTAATTATTTCTACTTGAATAAGAATGTTTACGGTATCTTATGCATATTATTTACATTTCGGATCCAATTTAAGTTATGGGATGCAGAAGTGTATGAATAATGCTTAATTCGGAATGTTTCGGTAATTGATTGTGAGTTCGCATGCAGACATAGTGTTGATACATACATATCTGCTCGATGTAACAATTTAGTCGGTACATACGTAAGACACCAATTGAGCCGTAAATTTCTGCTCCAGTACACAACTACGGTACGACATGAATTACATCCGTACCCATGTACATGCATATGTATATGTATGTACGTATGTATATGTATGGAGTCTAAACAGTAACAGTGTCGCATTGATAATTTATTAAGGAAGTGAATTTATTAAGAGAAGAGTACGGTAGCTTTGGAGGTCAGTAATGCGGCCGAGAACTACATACATTTGTAAGTACATTATAATAAGTACGTATGTACAAACATAGGGTATACTTCAACCATAAACATGTTAAGATAATGAATAAACAGGTGTAGTTACATATCCTATTTTATGTGGTTTATCTGGACTGACCTCAAAAATGAATCCCAATATCTAGGAAAATATTCTCACAATCGCAACTTTTGGATCAAACGAAAGAACCAGATTCTAACTTCATGATGGGGAAAAGTCTTATTCAGTGCGAACTTATGGTCGAGCACCGAATTCATTTTTTTTCTTATAACCACTTGCGAGTCCTAAATACATTAGAATCTGTACATAAGGTAAAGTAGGACCTCAAACTAGCCAAGTTGCATGAATGAACAGGTGTACATAAACATCATATTTTATGTGGTTTAGCTGGACCCCAAAATTTATTAAAAGTCCTCAAATCGTGGAAAATATTCCTACAATCATAAATTTTGAATGAAACGGAGTACTGTAACCCCGTGGGATTGTTTAGGGTCTGATGGTAGAGAACTACATACATTTATGTAAGTACAGTATGTACATACATTAGAATCATTACATAAGGTAAAGTAGGACCATAAACTAGCCAATATCCATGATATGAACCGGTACACATATCCAATCTTATGTGGTTCATATGGACCTCCAGTCCCTGGATCAATATTCTTACAATCATAATTTTTGGATGAAACGGAATACCGTAACCCGCGTGGGATTGTTCACGGTCTCGTCGTTGAGAACTACAGTATCATCATAAACTCATCAGACACACAATAGAGTGGGTGGGATAATGTTTTTGTTTGGAAGGCGTGTCTGGTAAAGAACCTCATCACGATCGTTAACTCACCAAGATATATGTACCATCACTGGCGGACGACCCAAACCTCCAAAGGTAGGGGAACTTCGTCGAAGAGGGGAAGTGTCAGTTTTGAGGTCATTTTACCTGCACCTTAACGAACAAAGTGCACTTGTCAAACTTGTCGAAAGGAGAAGAGTTTCACTTTTCCCTCCCCTTCTCGTCCGCTAGTGGGTACAATGGATGTAACTTATGCGACTTGCTTTTTGTCTGACACTGTAATTTTTACGAATTTTTATGATACGACAATGGTTTTTTCTTGTTGTGATGTATCATGCACTTGAGTTTGAAAAAGTTTAGGAGACATTCAAAAAAAACGCATCACGGAAGAAGTATAACTTGTAAAATACGCTTTCTTACTTTACAAAAGGAAGTGAGAAATAAGCTAGAAATGGACGAATATTCAATGCGTATCGAATTGGTTTGCAGGCAAAAAAACTCACTGCAACACAATTGACTTTACTTACAAAATACCCACCACTTATCAAATAACCAACTGGACTCACTCACTCACTCACTCACTCACTCACTCACTCACTCACTCACTCACTCACTCACTCACTCACTCACTCACTCACTCACTCACTCACTCACTCACTCACTCACTCACTCACTCACTCACTCACTCACTCACTCACTCACTCACTCACTCACTCACTCACTCACTCACTCACTCACTCACTCACTCACTCACTCACTCACTCACTCACTCACTCACTCACTCACTCACTCACTCACTCACTCACTCACTCACTCACTCACTCACTCACTCATTCATACACAGGCTCGGCGGCATCTAATTCGCAGACTGTTCTCGATAATTGTAAACGAATTCTGAAATGTCAAGCCGGTGGAACGATGATGCTCGACTTTGATGATAACAAACCGGGCAGATATTGGGGCAGTTGTCCTAGGAAACGGTACATGGCCATTGCCGATGCGGCCGGCAAACCGAAGTGAGTGAGCGATTGAGTGAGTGAGTGAGTGAGTGAGTGAGTGAGTGAGTGAGTGAGTGAGTGAGTGAGTGAGTGAGTGAGTGAGTGAGTGAGTGAGTGAGTGAGTGAGTGAGTGAGTGAGTGAGTAAGATGCGTGTTTCACACCATTCAGTTTCAGCTTGCGATTGTAAAGCTGTTGAGTGAAAACCTTCGAGGGATGACTGTTTTTTTCGATAAATTTCGGTTTGGTTTCGATGAACAGGAACTACTGATTGGCCTCTAAAGAGGTCTAGCGATAAACTCTATGTAACTATGCAACTTGAACAAATTATCAACTTTCCTTCCCATTTGCACGTTCTCTGTATTATTATATTCGGTTCCGGAAATGAATTACAATAAAGTACACTTATAATTAAAAAACTCTGTATTTGTAATAGAGAAATCATTAGATAACCAAACCATAAGGTTCCGTTAAGAACAGATCTACATGCCATTACTGCGCATCAGCCACATGAAAGAGCCACAATGTTGAATATTCAATTCACTTCCTACAGGGGAATTGAAAGTTTAATGAGTTCCTTGATGAGGGAACACATTTTTATAACAATCGAGTACTTGTATGTTCCATATTTTGTAGCTATTGTGATGCTGGAATACTTTGTAAAATATGCAACTCTGAAGTTCAGAAGCAGCAATCATTCGGTTCAATATGAACAAAAACACAATTTAATCAACATATCTCATCATAAAATCATTACTGTAGTTGCTGCAAAAATGTTTTTATTGACAAATTCATGCGTCAATTTGTAAAGTAAAACATGCGTGCAAGATTGATGTCGCAAAATAAACACATCACCGTTTTATGTTCTTTTATTTTTCAAAAAGGTACGGGGAAGTAAATCATCAAATACGGATCTGTCGACTTTTGATTGTGAGTGTGTAACTGTAATGTGGAGTGTATCAGTCAGAAAGTTAGAAGTTTGAGAAACTTGCGATAATATTGAAGGAATATATATTTCTTTTTAACTTTTGTGAAAAGTTCAGGAAAGTTCAAATTTCTGAAATAATGATTTATCACTTTGTGGGATATCGGGATTGTTGGGCTCGCAGGCGGGCACCGCGCGGTGAGTAGAAACGTTTGCCAAGCATCTGCAACAATAAGCAGTGTAAAACACATCAACAACAACAACAACAACAACAACAACAACAACAACAACAACAACAACAACAACAACAACAACAACAACAACAACAACAACAACAACAACAACAACAACAACAACAACAACAACAACAACAACAACAACAACAACAACAACAACAACAACAACAACAACAACATGAACAACAACAACAACAACAACAACAACAACAACAACAACAACAACAACAACAACAACAACAACAACAACAACAACAACAACAACAACAACAACAACAACAACAACAACAACAACAACTACAACAACAACAACAACAACAACAACAACAACAACAACAACAACAACAATAACTTACGAAAACGGGTGCATCATAGTCCTGTGTGTCATCGACTTCAGGGAACGCCATAGAATCTGGCACCTGGCTCAGAAGGCACAATGCGCCAACTACGAGCATTACCAGACAGATTTTGCTGTTCATTTTTCTTATTGTTTCTCGTATTATCGACGTGCTTGGACTAGCTCGTGGATCTGAAAGCATTGATCAGCTTATGAATGATCCAAATACTGTTTACATTCAATAGATAAAACTTATTACAAGTAACCATCAACATCTGTCCGTCTTGATCAGGCAGAATTGAACCAATAGATATCTCCTGAGTAGAGCAAAAAATAGTCATCAACTTGCGATGAACAAATGCTGAAACACTTCCTCGCATAATCATGTACATATTTATGTATTTTATTGGTTAAAACTATTTTCTTTGTTTGCTCTCATAAAGCTCGTCGAAGCCATGTAAACCTCAGTTATGCGTTACTTCAAATTGAAACAGTCCAGTTCACATTAAAGATGTCAGCCGGAACTTCAGTCAAGCAGAATGGTGCTCTCGGGGGTTTGCTTGAGAGTTTATCGAGAATATGCCCAAGAGAACGCAAATTCAACTGTCCTTTTACTGATTACACCGAACTCAGAACTTAATGGACCACTAACACTGAACTCAGTGGAAGTTTAGTGTTTTTTTCGTGTCATCTATGTAACAATTATACTCGATTTATTTCTGAAAAACAACAGTTATACAGTTAAAATATATAGAGACAATGGAGTGGAACAACGTGTATTCCTTGACTAACAACTGTTTTCCATCTTCTTTCAGCAGTTAAAATGTGAGAGACATGCTTTAAAATTTTCTCTGAAGGTCCTTAGAGCATATCCGGTAACGGCCTGGTAATTCACAGCCCGGAAAAACCTTACTTACTGTACAGAGTAATAGTTTGACAAACGCGTACTGTCATATTCAGATGTCACTCAATTTTTGAGTCCTATACAGTACTTATATGTATGTATATTGTGGTATCGAACTTAACTAACGTAGTGTAACTATGTAACTTGTATCGGAGACATTGGCTAAGGAAAAGTGTAGACATTGAAGGTCCAGCTTCCTCTATCGTGTATTGCATAAAAGAACTCAGTGTATGAGTGGAAGGGCAAAAGCTATCTACCTTAATAATCCAACGAAATTTACAGAGCTCATACGAGTTTTGAACCGAGGATTCATTGAATTCAATATACCGTACAGTAATCCACCGTATTCAGAGTTACTTCCTGAATTGAGTGAGCCCACTTTTCAGGGAATATCAAATATATAGAGAAACCCATTACTGAAAAATGATGATGATGTCCTTTTGTTGGGATCTCGTAAACTGCTGATGGTCTTTCTTCAAGCAAGTATGGTACACCATCCTTTTATTGGGATATCTTTATTACTGGAGGCAACAGGGCGTCCTATTACCATATCAAAATGGTGTTTTCATAGTGGCCAGAGAAATTGAACAAACTAATTCTCAATGGCGGAAACCCCAGAGCAACGAGTCATGATTTGTGTCCCAAGTCAGGTTTCGAACCAGGACCATCAGTTTTCGAGGCTGGCGCCTTACGTACTACTAGAGTGGCAGTTATATTCCCGGGTTTGATATCACTCGAATGGTCAATAGCACACCACACAAACTTTATCTTCTTATGAAATGTGATACGTACGAAGAAGATTCTCAGTCGGATTCCCGTCTTATCATAAACGGTTATGTAGCAGACATTCCTGGTCGATTACATTTTCTACTCCTTTTTCGACCAATTATATAAGCCGTTATCGGGGTTGGGATTTTCGGTGAAAAACTGCAGAAACTGAATATTGGTGGGTAATAGACTCATAGAATAACTCCACACTTTATACTAAAATATCATGTTGTCCATGAATTAGGTTCCTCAGACGCGTACTTAGTTGGTTACGTACGCAATATGGTAATTATTTCTACTTGAATAAGAATGTTTACGGTATCTTATGCATATTATTTACATTTCGGATCCAATTTAAGTTATGGGATGCAGAAGTGTATGAATAATGCTTAATTCGGAATGTTTCGGTAATTGATTGTGAGTTCGCATGCAGACATAGTGTTGATACATACATATCTGCTCGATGTAACAATTTAGTCGGTACATACGTAAGACACCAATTGAGCCGTAAATTTCTGCTCCAGTACACAACTACGGTACGACATGAATTACATCCGTACCCATGTACATGCATATGTATATGTATGTACGTATGTATATGTATGGAGTCTAAACAGTAACAGTGTCGCATTGATAATTTATTAAGGAAGTGAATTTATTAAGAGAAGAGTACGGTAGCTTTGGAGGTCAGTAATGCGGCCGAGAACTACATACATTTGTAAGTACATTATAATAAGTACGTATGTACAAACATAGGGTATACTTCAACCATAAACATGTTAAGATAATGAATAAACAGGTGTAGTTACATATCCTATTTTATGTGGTTTATCTGGACTGACCTCAAAAATGAATCCCAATATCTAGGAAAATATTCTCACAATCGCAACTTTTGGATCAAACGAAAGAACCAGATTCTAACTTCATGATGGGGAAAAGTCTTATTCAGTGCGAACTTATGGTCGAGCACCGAATTCATTTTTTTTCTTATAACCACTTGCGAGTCCTAAATACATTAGAATCTGTACATAAGGTAAAGTAGGACCTCAAACTAGCCAAGTTGCATGAATGAACAGGTGTACATAAACATCATATTTTATGTGGTTTAGCTGGACCCCAAAATTTATTAAAAGTCCTCAAATCGTGGAAAATATTCCTACAATCATAAATTTTGAATGAAACGGAGTACTGTAACCCCGTGGGATTGTTTAGGGTCTGATGGTAGAGAACTACATACATTTATGTAAGTACAGTATGTACATACATTAGAATCATTACATAAGGTAAAGTAGGACCATAAACTAGCCAATATCCATGATATGAACCGGTACACATATCCAATCTTATGTGGTTCATATGGACCTCCAGTCCCTGGATCAATATTCTTACAATCATAATTTTTGGATGAAACGGAATACCGTAACCCGCGTGGGATTGTTCACGGTCTCGTCGTTGAGAACTACAGTATCATCATAAACTCATCAGACACACAATAGAGTGGGTGGGATAATGTTTTTGTTTGGAAGGCGTGTCTGGTAAAGAACCTCATCACGATCGTTAACTCACCAAGATATATGTACCATCACTGGCGGACGACCCAAACCTCCAAAGGTAGGGGAACTTCGTCGAAGAGGGGAAGTGTCAGTTTTGAGGTCATTTTACCTGCACCTTAACGAACAAAGTGCACTTGTCAAACTTGTCGAAAGGAGAAGAGTTTCACTTTTCCCTCCCCTTCTCGTCCGCTAGTGGGTACAATGGATGTAACTTATGCGACTTGCTTTTTGTCTGACACTGTAATTTTTACGAATTTTTATGATACGACAATGGTTTTTTCTTGTTGTGATGTATCATGCACTTGAGTTTGAAAAAGTTTAGGAGACATTCAAAAAAAACGCATCACGGAAGAAGTATAACTTGTAAAATACGCTTTCTTACTTTACAAAAGGAAGTGAGAAATAAGCTAGAAATGGACGAATATTCAATGCGTATCGAATTGGTTTGCAGGCAAAAAAACTCACTGCAACACAATTGACTTTACTTACAAAATACCCACCACTTATCAAATAACCAACTGGAGAAGCACATCCTTCATCCTTTTATCCGTTCACCGACAAAGAATCCTTAGGAAATGGTCTTGACCTGCACAGGTTGCCGGCGGCAAATGAAGAAACATGCGAGGTCACTATAAAAAATTTCCCACTTTGACGAATACACCCTGGAGGACCCGAACAAATATTAACTCGACATTAACCCAGGAATCCGTTAATTCACTGTTGTGACTTGGAGTTCCTCGTTGCCCTTATCGTGAGAAACCTGAATAAAATTGATATTGAATTGGACCCGCCAATTTATTCCACAACACAGAACCGAACCCGCCCCAGAAACGACTCGAAAAACCGTATCAGCCGAAATATGTAGTATACCCTAGAGGGAAAACCAACAGTTTCACAATTTGGTATGCGATATTTATATGTTGTAGCATTGACGGGTAGAATAGAGAAAGATACGATTACCATCTGATACTGATCCCGTTTCTAAAACTAAAAAACAACCCTCAAGTTAAATAAAAAGTTTGCTGAAATATTTTCAATTCTGGCATGTTGATAAAGATTGTTTGAAGTGTACTTTACGCCACTGCTGAGTTTATCTGTCCGGCTGGGGGACGGAAAAACCACTGACTGAATTGGACGAAATTTACGCCGGCAAAGGTTGTTCACAGTGTCTTGGAAATAAAACTTACTTTCTGTGAAGGTCTTCCTCACATCACAACATTGGTAATGGCGCAGAAATTGTACGTTCTATAGAGCAGATAGAGTTCCATTATTGAAAGCTGATGAAAGTTCAGATGGAACTATAAAATTGATCACACGAACTCTTCTCCACTGGCATCTGGCAGCTGAAAGATTGAAAGGTCTGTAAATATTTCCCAAAAAATTCCGTGGTTCTTTTAATCATGTTCAACTCACTCGATAGCATATTCGATTTCCTGTAACGGCGCATTTTTAGCCAAATCCAATAAACCCTCACTTTCCCGTTCACCACACTGGGTCAGACCAAATTTAGAGTTTCAAGGGTCCGTTGGGTATCATTGAGCATGGTAACATTAGTGTCGCATGGTTCACAAGACTCAGAGGGTGGTACAGTACATAACTTGGTTGAAGGCTGTCAAACTTTTGGGAATGAGAAGACGATTGTTGAATGATAACATCTGACAACGTCGGTCGGTACGTTTGACAATCTCTAAGTTTTTTTCTCAAAAAACAACACTTGATAGTTCATTCAAATAAGTTTGAACAAACAAAGTATGAAAGCAAATGGTTTTTTCACTGAGACTTTTCACTGATGAAGCCGTCAAGCTCACTAATACCATATCAGAATGGGGTTTTCGTAATGGCCAGAGAAGTTGAATAAATTGACTGACAATGGCAGAAACCCTAGAGCAACGCGTCAGGTCAACGCATCTGTGTCTCAAGTCAGGTTTCACACCTATGTACATACATAAGACCAACAGTTTCCGAGACTGGTGATCTGTGCACAAGACTAGACAGGCGACAATTTTTACGACATCAGAAAAAATGCACCACTTCATGTGGTACATTTTTCTGATGAACCTGATTGAACCTCAAATCACGCACATACTATACCAAAGTGTCGGCAAACAATGAGTCGTCAGTCATCATAATGGTGAACCTTGGTATGTACCTTACTGTACTAACATGTAGTTGTGGCACAAACTGACTGACTGACTGACTGACTGACTGACTGACTGACTGACTGACTGACTGACAAACTAGATAAAGAGACATAGATTATTGCCCCAGGTTCAAAGCTACAAAAATTGACGGTTAAATTACTATGATTCAAATACAAATTCATGAATTGAAGGTTAAAATACAGTAAGTCACGCCGTTCCGTGAATGAGAATGCATCCGTCCGTAAATACAGTACTCAGATTGACCATCGCATCCATCACCTGAAGTGGGGTAGGTGTTGGGGAGGAAAATACAGTTTGCGGTATTGACGGGTAGCACAAACGGACGAGAGAGGAACGAAAAGGTGAAATTCCCTTCACTTTGCCTGCTTCCAAACGTAGAATTTGTTCCTCCAGATATAGCCTGACTTATGTATGCGGAATTTCCCTTCTTTGAAAGTATTCCTTTCCCATTTCGTTGAGAAGGTTGGCCCAGTAAAGGGAGGGTGGTTTCAGGGATGATGGGTTGGACTGGACTTGACTGATGTTTGTCTTGACTGACGTTGTACATGTCCGAAAGAAGTTGTCCGTCTCCTGGTGACTGGCAAATTGACTGTCGTCCAGAGCTGTCACATGAGAACCAATCGAACGGACAGTCGGTCTTACCGATGTCTAAAGGGTTCTGGATGTTTCTTGACGGGTGTCAAAGATTTTCGGCCGACCCTTTCAGGGAGTTTACTTTGAAACAAAAATAACTAAATAATGAACTGTAAGAAACTTTTCTCGGATGTCTGGGAATATACATATGTTCTCGGATACTGATGTACGTCATCGAATCACACCATTACCACCACCAAACACATCAGCTCACACGATTAAAACTAGTATTTTTTTCCGGGTCTACGTCGCCTACGTCAAGCACGTACCTAAAATAGTAATGGCATGCTTACAGTATTTTATTTAGTCACGGTATGTACGTGATTGCGTGACTTAAAAGATGTCTCTAATTTCAGTGACGTTTGAATATGTTTCACATTTACATATGTAATTGCTGTTTTGATAAACTTCAGAAACCGACAATTTGAGTATTTTCAACTTTTTCAGGATTCGGACTATTGTATATTAAACGTACAGTAATGGCCAAGTATGTACCGTATTGAGAAACCTTATGTAAGTTAAAAAAACTCATCAATCTAGTGCCATGTTAAATACAAGTAATCCGAGTATGATAGATCCGTACCACAATGATACTACAATGGCTTATAGTATTACGGTAAGACTAAATATCTATATTGATTATTATCTCTTCCTACATAATATCATAGTTTAAACAAATCATCATTTCAAAGCAGATTACTTCACCATGTATATTGAGGATCCCCGTTACAGGATGAAAGTTTAGATGCCTCATGTCATGTAACCTGAACCGTTCGATGGTGTTTGAGGAAGGAAACAGTCACGAAGGAAACTGCCTCAGCAAATAAATGAACTGTAGTGGAGTATGTTTCATTGGTGTATTCATTACAATAAAAGTATCATGCACTGACTCACTCACTCACTCACTCACTCACTCACTCACTCACTCACTCACTCACTCACTCACTCACTCACTCACTCACTCACTCACTCACTCACTCACTCACTCACTCACTCACTCACTCACTCACTCACTCACTCACTCACTCACTCACTCACATCACTCACTCACTCACTCACTGACAACGAACATTGAACGGATACATCGTTATTGTTAATACGAGTACATGTAACGTAACATAATGGTGAGAAACCAGCATACGAAACCGACCCATGGGTTCGGAACCTAATTAGGAGGAACATAAACATAATGAGGGCCACGCGGAATCACGGTGAAAAATACTGATGTACAGTATGCCGTTGGATTCTAATGCCATTCTACAGTAGTTTTCTTGCTCTCGCTGAAGAGAGGATCATCAAAGATGTTTTTAACAACTATGTACAGGTTTTTTCCTAAATTAAAACAATTTTCACTAATTTGAGAGCAAATTGTAAAAAATCAGAAAACACTCTTATTCAGGGCGCTGTCTGTACTCAGTAGTATCTGGTATACAGTAGTTAGGAAATGAGAACCATCTTACGCCGGTAATGAAGGTTTCTTTGATGTACGATGTTGAAGACTAAATTGAGCC
>CAXIWR010000097.1:23340-56214 GCA_964036265.1 Daptonema setosum | reverse complement strand
CAAACGACGGGGCAGTAAAAATTCAAGTTGTCGATCTGCATTGATGAGCAAGTTAGTGAGTGAATAAGTAAGAGAGTTAGTGAGTGAGTGAGTGAGTGAGTGAGTGAGTGAGTGAGTGAGTGAGTGAGTGAGTGAATGAGTGAGTGAGTGAGTGAGTGAGTGAGTGAGTGAGTGAGTGAGTGAGTGAGTTGCGTGCGTGAGTGAGTGAATGAGTGAGTGAGTGAGTGAGTGAGTGAGTGCGTGAGTGAGTGAATGAGTGAGTGAGTGAGTGGGTGAGTGAGTGAGTGAGTGAGTGAGTGAGTGAGTGAGTGAGTGAGTGAGTGAGTGAGTGAGTGAGTGAGTGAATGAGTGAGTGAGTGAGAGAGTGAGTGAGTGAGTGAGTGGGTGAGTGAGTGAGTGATTAAGTGACTCAGTGTTGTTAACTCCAAAAATTGTCCGTCCATAGAAGTTGTTTGCAAAAAGTTGCTTCATATAGAATCCTTCCCTTCGAATCACTGACAATCGTGTGTTTGTGTTGTCAGCAGTCTTCAGGTTCAGGTAAGGTTCCAGTTGTTCATCTCCAAAGCCGTCGTCCTCACGGCCTGAGTGAGTGAGCGAGTGAGTGAGTGAGTGAGTGAGTGAGTGAGTGAGTGAGCGAGAGAGTGAGTGAGTGAGTGAGTGAGTGAGTGAGTGAGTGAGTGAGTGAGTGAGTGAGTGAGTGAGTGAGTGAGTGAGTGAGTGAGTGAGTGAGTGAGTGAGTGAGTGAGTGAGTGAGTGAGTGAGTGAGTGAATGAGTGAGTGAGTGAGTGAGTGAGTGAGTGAGTGAGTGAGTGAGTGAGTGAGTGAGTGAGTGAGTGAGTGAGTGAGTGAGTGAGTGAGTGAGTGAGTGAGTGAGTGAGTGAGTGAGTGAGTGAGTGAGTGAGTGAGTGAGTGAGTGAGTGAGTGAGTGAGTGAGTGAGTGAGTGAGTGAGTGAGTGAGTGAGTGAGTGAGTGAGTGAGTGAGTGAGTGAGTGAGTGAGTGAGTGAGTGAGTGAGTGAGTGAGTGAGTGAGTGAGTGAGTGAGTGAGTGAGTGAGTGAGTGAGTGAGTGAGTGAGTGAGTGAGTGAGTGAGTGAGTGAGTGAGTGAGTGAGTGAGTGAATGAGTGAGTGAGTGAGTGAGTGAGTGAGTGAGTGAGTGAGTGAGTGAGTGAGTGAGTGAGTGAGTGAGTGAGTGAGTGAGTGAGTGAGTGAGTGAGTGAGTGAGTGAGTGAGTGAGTGAGTGAGTGAGTGAGCGAGTGAGCGAGTGAGTGAATGAGTTAATACAAACCGGTGAACCGAAGTTCAAAATGATCCACATGTACAGGATGCCAAAGAAAAACGTCATCTCCCTCGAGATTCGGCCAAGCGGCGTCAACGGTGATCAGTACGCTGAGTATGACTATTACTGGACCATATTTTGGATTCAGTAAATATAAACACGCCATCACAATCTACTATTTTGCTATGGGCTGAAAATTTGTTTCTGTATAGAAAGAAAGTCGAAAAAAATTGCGAATTCTGAAGTGATTGAGGGTGGACGATTAATCAGATTTATCGAATGATTTCAGTCTATTTGGGATTCTGATAGATATGAACATTCCAATAAAAATTCTGAATATCCAACCTCTTTTGAAGTCAACTTAAGCATTTTACATTTTATAATTTTTCCCGTGGTTTTTCAACAACGTTACAGTACCTCAATATCCAAAAGAGACCTTCAAAATCCAAAATTCGATAGGAGAAAACACGTCAAACTTCCTAGACCCTCCTAATAACCAATTGTACACCCTGTAATAAATAAACTGCGTAATCATACACGTGGCCGAGAGTCTCATCACACTTTTTGATGACTGTTTACGAAAAAAAAAATTTGATAATGAAAATGAACGCCTCAATTTTTTTTAAACTAACAGAAAATTAAAAAAAAACATTGAATGAAGTAAAAAATTTTATGGAAAATGGTCATTTTTTTCAATGATTGATCTAGTTTGTCATTCAGTAAGTATTCTTATTCAATAATGGTTATTGTGTCAACCGACAACTAAAGAAACATGATTTCAACATTCATTACAAGAAGAAAACCATGAACTGGCTATTGAAACATTCAGTCAGGTGATTCAGTTCACATGATCTAACACGTTAACTGAAACCCATGGTTTATCGTCAGTTTTTCTAAAAACAACTATTTTTCCATTAGTCATTGAAATCTTGCGTTTCTGAGATTTTTAGAGAAAACAATAAAGTAGAACATCAGTCACTCGTTGATCGGCTCTGCAGACGATCATGACGCTGAAAATGATTAACTGAAAATTGGCTCGAAAAAGAGCGAATGCCGTGCTCGGGGCGAAAAGCTTCCAATTTATCACTTTCACTTTCTGAAAATCAATTGAGAATGCTAAAAACGTCGATTCAATTTTCGTGTGCTAAAGATCAGATACTTTGTAATTCGTGGTGATTAGTAAAGAAACTTGGCGAAAACTCAGGCTTACACAGAGTCAGAAACAGAACCGAACCGAAAAGGTAAGTTTTGCTAAAATTTATTCCCGAAACGAATTGCAGATATACAGGAAAGCGGATTCCATTAAGCTAAGTAAAATAATTGCACAACATTATTGCTCGGTTAAAGTAGCTTGTTATTAAATAATTTCCTGCAAACCCCGCACCACGAAAATTTTATGCAAAACCTTTCTAATGGGTCGGTCAGTTTCCTGAATACCTTTTCATCGAATTTCTTTTCACCGAAAGTATATGTACATAAGTTGGATGCATGTACTTTCTAATGTAAGGTGCCTGAAATTGACATAATTTTTTTTGAATGCGCGTCAAATTAATTTATGTGAGCGGAGAAGTTTGAAAAGCAGAAATTTATGACTAAAGCACATATGTTGTTTCTGCAAGCAGAAGTATATCTCAAAACGCCTGATAATGAAACATCACTAGCCTCGACTCAACTCGGTTGACAACAGAGTTTAACACAGTATAGCATGGGGTGATGATGATCGATAGTCGTGTTAACACTGATTGTCTAATGTTTCATTATCATAAGTTAAGGGCAATATTTTTGTTTGCAGAAACAACATAAGAGCTTTAGAAGAAAATCTGGACTGGTTTTATGATTCAAAATATAATGGAATGCATGTCGCTCCTAAGAAAACCACGTATGAGCAAAGAGACAACATAACTGGATAAGGGGAGACATGTTGTCTCTAAGGAAAACCATATTTGAACAAAGGGACACCATTAAGGAAGGCATGTAGTTTCTAAGGGAAACCCTATTTGAGCAAAGGGACACCATTACTGGATAAGAGAAGGCATGTTGTCTATAAGGGAAACCATATTTGAGCAAAAAGACACCATTACAGGAAAAGGGAAGGCATGTTGTCAGTAAGGGAAATCATATTTGAGCAAAGGGACACCATTACTGGATAAGGGAAGGCATGTTGTCTCTCAGCCTCAGGGAAACCATATTTGAGCAAAGGGAAACCATTACTGGATAAGGGAAGGCATGTTGTCTCTAAGGGAAACCATACTCGAGCAAAGGGACACCATTACTGGATAAGGGAAGGCATGTTGTCTCTAAGGGAAACTATATTTGAGCAAAGGGACACCATTACTGGATAAGGGAAGGCATGTTGTCTCTAAGGGAAACCACATTTGAGCTAAGGGACAACATCACTGAATAAGGGAAGGCATGTTGTCTCCAGGGGAAACCATATATGAGCAAAGGGACACCATTACTAGATAAGGGAAGGCATGTTGTCTCTAAGGGAAACCATATTTGAGCAAAGGGACACCATTACTGGATAAGGGAAGGCATGTTGTCTCTAAGGGAAACCATATTTGAGCAAAGGGACACCATAACTGGAGAAGGGAAGGCATGTTGTCTCTAAGGGAAACCATATTTGAGCAAAGGGACACCATTACAGGAAAAGGGAAGGCATGTTGTCACTAAGGGAAATCATATTTGAGCAAAGGGACAGCATTACTGGATAAGGGAAGACATGTTGTCTCTCAGCCTCAGGGAAACCATATTTGAGCAAAGGGACACCATTACTGGATAAGGGAAGGCATGTTGTCTCTAAGGGAAACTATACTCGAGCAAAGGGACACCATTACTGGATAAGGGAAGGCATGTTCTAAGGGAAACTATATTTGAGCGAAGGGACACCATTACTGGATAAGGGAAGGCATGTTGTCTCTAAGCGAAACCATATTTGAGCTCAGGGACAACATCACTGGATAAGGGAAGGCATGTTGTCTCTAAGGGAAACCATATTTGAGCAAAGGGACACCATTACTGGATAAGGGAAGACATGTTGTCTCTAAGGGAAACCATATTTGAACAAAGGGACACCATTACTGGATAAGGGAAGGCATGTTGTCTCTAAGGGAAACCATATTTGAGCAAAGGGACACCATTACTGGATAAGGGAAGGCATGCTGTCTCTAAGGGAAACCATATTTGAGCAAAGGGACACCATTACTGGATAAGGGAAGGCATGTTGTCTCTAAGGGAAACCATATTTGAGCAAAGGGACACCATTACTGGATAAGGGAAGACATGTTGTCTCTAAGGGAAACCATATTTGAGCAAAGGGACACAATAACTGGAGAAGGGAAGGCATGTTGTCTCTAAGGGAAACCATATTTGAGCAAAGGGACACCATTACAGGAAAAGGGAAGGCATGTTGTCACTAAGGGAAAATCATATTTGAGCAAAGGGACAGCATTACTGGATAAGGGAAGGCATGTTGTCTCTCAGCCTCAGGGAAACCATATTTGAGCAAAGGGACACCATTACTGGATAAGGGAAGGCATGTTGTCTCTAAGGGAAACTATACTCGAGCAAAGGGACACCATTACTGGATAAGGGAAGGCATGTTCTAAGGGAAACTATATTTGAGCGAAGGGACACCATTACTGGATAAGGGAAGGCATGTTGTCTCTAAGGGAAACCATATTTGAGCTCAGGGACAACATCACTGGATAAGGGAAGGCATGTTGTCTCTAAGGGAAACCATATTTGAGCAAAGGGACACCATTACTGGATAAGGGAAGACATGTTGTCTCTAAGGGAAACCATATTTGAACAAAGGGACACCATTACTGGATAAGGGAAGGCATGCTGTCTCTAAGGGAAACCATATTTGAGCAAAGGGACACCATTACTGGATAAGGGAAGGCATGTTGTCTCTAAGGGAAACCATATTTGAGCAAAGGGACACCATTACTGGATAAGGGAAGACATGTTGTCTCTAAGGGAAACCATATTTGAACAAAGGGACACCATTACTGGATGAGGGAAGGCATGTTGTCTCTAAGGGAAACCATATTTGAGCAAAGGGACACCATTACTGGATAAGGAAAGGCATGTTGTCTCTAAGGGAAACTATATTTGAGCAAAGGAACACCATTACTGGATAAGGGAAGGCATGTTGTCTCTGAGGGAAACCATATATGAGCTAAGGGACACCATTACCAGATAAGGGAAGGAATGTTGTCTCTAAGGAAAACCATACATGAGTAAAGGGACACCATTACTGGATAAGGGAAGGCATGTATGTTGTCTCTAAGGGAAACCATATATGAGCAAAGGGACACCATTACTGGATAAGGGAAGACATGTTGTCTCTAAAGGAAACCATATTTGAACAAAGGGACACCATTACTGGATGAGGGAAGGCATGTTGTCTCTGAGGGAAACCATATTTGAACAAAGAGACACCATTACTGGATAAGGGAAGGCATGTTGAGTCTAAGGGAAACCATATTTGAGCAAAAGGACACCATTACTGGATAAGGGAAGGCATGTTGTCTCTAAGGGAAACTATACTCGAGCAAAGGGACACCATTACTGGATAAGGGAAGGCATGTTGTCTCCAGGGGAAACCATATATGAGCAAAGGGACACCATTACTAGATAAGGGAAGGCATGTTGTCTCTAAGGGAAACCATATTTGAGCAAAGGGACACCATTACTGGATAAGGGAAGGCATGTTGTCTCTAAGGGAAACCATATTTGAGCAAAGGGACACCATAACTGGAGAAGGGAAGGCATGTTGTCTCTAAGGGAAACCATATTTGAGCAAAGGGACACCATTACAGGAAAAGGGAAGGCATGTTGTCACTAAGGGAAATCATATTTGAGCAAAGGGACAGCATTACTGGATAAGGGAAGACATGTTGTCTCTCAGCCTCAGGGAAACCATATTTGAGCAAAGGGACACCATTACTGGATAAGGGAAGGCATGTTGTCTCTAAGGGAAACTATACTCGAGCAAAGGGACACCATTACTGGATAAGGGAAGGCATGTTCTAAGGGAAACTATATTTGAGCGAAGGGACACCATTACTGGATAAGGGAAGGCATGTTGTCTCTAAGCGAAACCATATTTGAGCTCAGGGACAACATCACTGGATAAGGGAAGGCATGTTGTCTCTAAGGGAAACCATATTTGAGCAAAGGGACACCATTACTGGATAAGGGAAGACATGTTGTCTCTAAGGGAAACCATATTTGAACAAAGGGACACCATTACTGGATAAGGGAAGGCATGTTGTCTCTAAGGGAAACCATATTTGAGCAAAGGGACACCATTACTGGATAAGGGAAGGCATGCTGTCTCTAAGGGAAACCATATTTGAGCAAAGGGACACCATTACTGGATAAGGGAAGGCATGTTGTCTCTAAGGGAAACCATATTTGAGCAAAGGGACACCATTACTGGATAAGGGAAGACATGTTGTCTCTAAGGGAAACCATATTTGAGCAAAGGGACACAATAACTGGAGAAGGGAAGGCATGTTGTCTCTAAGGGAAACCATATTTGAGCAAAGGGACACCATTACAGGAAAAGGGAAGGCATGTTGTCACTAAGGGAAAATCATATTTGAGCAAAGGGACAGCATTACTGGATAAGGGAAGGCATGTTGTCTCTCAGCCTCAGGGAAACCATATTTGAGCAAAGGGACACCATTACTGGATAAGGGAAGGCATGTTGTCTCTAAGGGAAACTATACTCGAGCAAAGGGACACCATTACTGGATAAGGGAAGGCATGTTCTAAGGGAAACTATATTTGAGCGAAGGGACACCATTACTGGATAAGGGAAGGCATGTTGTCTCTAAGGGAAACCATATTTGAGCTCAGGGACAACATCACTGGATAAGGGAAGGCATGTTGTCTCTAAGGGAAACCATATTTGAGCAAAGGGACACCATTACTGGATAAGGGAAGACATGTTGTCTCTAAGGGAAACCATATTTGAACAAAGGGACACCATTACTGGATAAGGGAAGGCATGTTGTCTCTAAGGGAAACCATATTTGAGCAAAGGGACACCATTACTGGATAAGGGAAGGCATGTTGTCTCTAAGGGAAACCATATTTGAGCAAAGGGACACCATTACTGGATAAGGGAAGACATGTTGTCTCTAAGGGAAACCATATTTGAACAAAGGGACACCATTACTGGATGAGGGAAGGCATGTTGTCTCTAAGGGAAACCATATTTGAGCAAAGGGACACCATTACTGGATAAGGAAAGGCATGTTGTCTCTAAGGGAAACTATATTTGAGCAAAGGAACACCATTACTGGATAAGGGAAGGCATGTTGTCTCTGAGGGAAACCATATATGAGCTAAGGGACACCATTACCAGATAAGGGAAGGAATGTTGTCTCTAAGGAAAACCATACATGAGTAAAGGGACACCATTACTGGATAAGGGAAGGCATGTATGTTGTCTCTAAGGGAAACCATATATGAGCAAAGGGACACCATTACTGGATAAGGGAAGACATGTTGTCTCTAAAGGAAACCATATTTGAACAAAGGGACACCATTACTGGATGAGTGAAGGCATGTTGTCTCTAAGGGAAACCATATTTGAGCAAAGGGACACCATTACTGGATAAGGAAAGGCATTTTGTCTCTAAGGGAAACCATACTTGAGCAAAGGGACACCATTACTGGATAAGGGAAGGCATGTTGTCTCTAGGGGAAACCATATATGAGCAAAGGGACACCATTACTGGAAAAGGGAAGGCATGTTGTCTCCAAGGGAAACCATATTTGAGCAAAGGAACACCATTACTGGATAAGGGAAGGCATGTTGTCTCTGAGGGAAACCATATTTGAACAAAGAGACACCATTACTGGATAAGGGAAGGCATGTTGAGTCTAAGGGAAACCATATTTGAGCAAAAGGACACCATTACTGGATAAGGGAAGGCATGTTGTCTCTAAGGGAAACTATACTCGAGCAAAGGGACACCATTACTGGATAAGGGAAGGCATGTTCTAAGGGAAACTATATTTGAGCGAAGGGACACCATTACTGGATAAGGGAAGGCATGTTGTCTCTAAGGGAAACCATATTTGAGCTCAGGGACAACATCACTGGATAAGGGAAGGCATGTTGTCTCTAAGGGAAACCATATTTGAGCAAAGGGACACCATTACTGGATAAGGGAAGACATGTTGTCTCTAAGGGAAACCATATTTGAACAAAGGGACACCATTACTGGATGAGGGAAGGCATGTTGTCTCAAAGGGAAACCATATTTGAGCAAAGGGACACCATTACTGGATAAGGAAAGGCATGTTGTCTCTAAGGGAAACTATATTTGAGCAAAGGGACACCATTACTGGATAAGGGAAGGCATGTTGTCTCTGAGGGAAACCATATATGAGCTAAGGGACACCATTACCAGATAAGGGAAGGAATGTTGTCTCTAAGGAAAACCATATATGAGTAAAGGGACACCATTACTGGATAAGGGAAGGCATGTATGTTGTCTCTAAGGGAAACCATATATGAGCAAAGGGACACCATTACTGGATAAGGGAAGGCATGTTGTCTCTAAGGGAAACCATATATGAGCAAAGGGACACCATTACTGGATAAGGGAAGGCATGTTGTCTCTAAGGGAAACCATATTTGAGCAAAGGGACACAATTACTGGATAAGGGAATGCATTTTGTCTCTAAGGGAAACCATACTTGAGCAAAGGGACACCATTACTGGATAAGGGAAGGCATGTTGTCTCTAGGGGAAACCATATATGAGCAAAGGGACACCATTACTGGAAAAGGGAAGGCATGTTGTCTCCAAGGGAAACCATATTTGAGCAAAGGAAGACCATTACTGGATAAGGGAAGGCATGTTGTCTCTGAGGGAAACCATATTTGAACAAAGAGACAACATTACTGGATAAGGGAAGGCATGTTGTGTCTAAGGGAAACCATATTTGAGCAAAAGGACACCATTACTGGATAAGGGAAGGCATGTCGTCTCTAAGGGAAACCATATATGAGCTAAGGGACACAATTACTGGATAAGAGAAGGCATGTTGTTTCTAAGCGAAACCATATATGAGCTAAGGGACACAATTACTGGATAAGAGAAGGCATGTTGTATCTGAGCGAAACTAAATATGAGCAAAAGGACACCATTACTGGATAAGGGAAGGCATGTTGTCTCTAAGGGAAACCATATATGAGCCAAAGGACACCATTACTGGATAAGGGAGGCATGTTGTCTCTAAGGGAAACCATATTTGAGCAAAGGGACACAATTACTGGATAAGGGAATGCATTTTGTCTCTAAGGGAAACCATACTTGAGCAAAGGGACACCATTACTGGATAAGGGAAGGCATGTTGTCTCTAGGGGAAACCATATATGAGCAAAGGGACACCATTACTGGAAAAGGGAAGGCATGTTGTCTCCAAGGGAAACCTTATTTGAGCAAAGGGACATCATTACTGGATAAGGGAAGGCATGTTGTCTCTGAGGGAAGCCATATTTGAGCTAAGGGACACCATTACTGGATAAGGGAAGGCATGTTGTTTCTAAGCGAAACCATATATGAGCAAAGGGACACCATTACGGAATAAGGGAAGGCATGTTGTCTATAAGGGAAACCATATATGAGCGAAGGGATACCATTACTGGATAAGGGAATGCATGTTGTCTCTAAGCGAAACCATATATGAGCAAAGGGACACCATTACTGAATAAGGGAAGGCATGTTGTCTCTAAGCGAAACCATATATGAGCAAAGGGACACCATTACTGGATAAGGGAAGGCATGTTGTCTCTAAGGGAAACCATATCTGAGAAAAGGGACACGATTACTGGATAAGGGAAGGCATGTTGTCTCTAAGGGAAACCATATTTGAACAAAGGGAAACCATTACTGGAAAAGGGAAGGCATGTTGTCTCTAAGGGAAACCATATTTGAGCAAAGGGACACCATTACTGGATAAGGGAAGGCATGTTGTCTTTAAGGGAAACCATATATGAGCTAAGGGACACCATTACTGAATAAGGGAAGGCATGTTGTCTCTAAGGGAAACCATATATGAGCCAAGGGACACCATTACTGGATAAGGGAAGGCATGTTGTCTCTAAGGGAAACCATATATGAGCAAAGGGACACCATTACTGGATAAGGGAAGGCATGTTGTCTCTAAGGGAAACCATATTTGAGCAAAGGGACACCATTACTGGATAAGGGAAGGCTTGTTGTCTCTAAGGGAAACCATATATGAGGTAAGGGACACCATTACTGGATAAGGAAAGACATGTTGTCTCTAAGGGAAACCATATATGAGCAAAGGGACACCATTACTGGATAAGGGAAGACATGTTGTCTCTAAGGGAAACCATATTTGAACAAAGGGACACCATTACTGGATGAGGGAAGGCATGTTGTCTCTAAGGGAAACCATATTTGAGCAAAGGGACACCATTACTGGATAAGGGAAGGCATGTTGTCTCTGAGGGAAACCATATTTGAACAAAGAGACACCATTACTGGATAAGGGAAGGCATGTTGAGTCTAAGGGAAACCATATTTGAGCAAAAGGACACCATTACTGGATAAGGGAAGGCATGTTGTCTCTAAGGGAAACTATACTCGAGCAAAGGGACACCATTACTGGATAAGGGAAGGCATGTTCTAAGGGAAACTATATTTGAGCGAAGGGACACCATTACTGGATAAGGGAAGGCATGTTGTCTCTAAGGGAAACCATATTTGAGCTCAGGGACAACATCACTGGATAAGGGAAGGCATGTTGTCTCTAAGGGAAACCATATTTGAGCAAAGGGACACCATTACTGGATAAGGGAAGACATGTTGTCTCTAAGGGAAACCATATTTGAACAAAGGGACACCATTACTGGATGAGGGAAGGCATGTTGTCTCTAAGGGAAACCATATTTGAGCAAAGGGACACCATTACTGGATAAGGGAAGGCATGTTGTCTCTAAGGGAAACCATATTTGAGCAAAGGGACACCATTACTGGATAAGGTAAGACATGTTGTCTCTAAGGGAAACCATATTTGAACAAAGGGACACCATTACTGGATGAGGGAAGGCATGTTGTCTCTAAGGGAAACCATATTTGAGCAAAGGGACACCATTACTGGATAAGGAAAGGCATGTTGTCTCTAAGGGAAACTATATTTGAGCAAAGGGACACCATTACTGGATAAGGGAAGGCATGTTGTCTCTGAGGGAAACCATATATGAGCTAAGGGACACCATTACCAGATAAGGGAAGGAATGTTGTCTCTAAGGAAAACCATATATGAGTAAAGGGACACCATTACTGGATAAGGGAAGGCATGTATGTTGTCTCTAAGGGAAACCATATATGAGCAAAGGGACACCATTACTGGATAAGGGAAGGCATGTTGTCTCTAAGGGAAACCATATTTGAGCAAAGGGACACAATTACTGGATAAGGGAATGCATTTTGTCTCTAAGGGAAACCATACTTGAGCAAAGGGACACCATTACTGGATAAGGGAAGGCATGTTGTCTCTAGGGGAAACCATATATGAGCAAAGGGACACCATTACTGGAAAAGGGAAGGCATGTTGTCTCCAAGGGAAACCATATTTGAGCAAAGGAACACCATTACTGGATAAGGGAAGGCATGTTGTCTCTGAGGGAAACCATATTTGAACAAAGAGACAACATTACTGGATAAGGGAAGGCATGTTGTGTCTAAGGGAAACCATATTTGAGCAAAAGGACACCATTACTGGATAAGGGAAGGCATGTCGTCTCTAAGGGAAACCATATATGAGCTAAGGGACACAATTACTGGATAAGAGAAGGAATGTTGTTTCTAAGCGAAACCATATATGAGCTAAGGGACACAATTACTGGATAAAAGAAGGCATGTTGTATCTAAGCGAAACTAAATATGAGCAAAAGGACACCATTACTGGATAAGGGAAGGCATGTTGTCTCTAAGGGAAACCATATATGAGCCAAAGGACACCATTACTGGATAAGGGAGGCATGTTGTCTCTAAGGGAAACCTTATTTGAGCAAAGGGACATCATTACTGGATAAGGGAAGGCATGTTGTCTCTGAGGGAAGCCATATTTGAGCTAAGGGACACCATTACTGGATAAGGGAAGGCATGTTGTTTCTAAGCGAAACCATATATGAGCAAAGGGACACCATTACGGAATAAGGGAAGGCATGTTGTCTATAAGGGAAACCATATATGAGCGAAGGGACACCATTACTGGATAAGGGAAGGCATGTTGTCTCTAAGCGAAACCATATATGAGCAAAGGGACACCATTACTGAATAAGGGAAGGCATGTTGTCTCTAAGCGAAACCATATATGAGCAAAGGGACACCATTACTGGATAAGGGAAGGCATGTTGTCTCTAAGGGAAACCATATCTGAGAAAAGGGACACGATTACTGGATAAGGGAAGGCATGTTGTCTCTAAGGGAAACCATATTTGAACAAAGGGAAACCATTACTGGAAAAGGGAAGGCATGTTGTCTCTAAGGGAAACCATATTTGAGCAAAGGGACACCATTACTGGATAAGGGAAGGCATGTTGTCTTTAAGGGAAACCATATATGAGCTAAGGGACACCATTACTGAATAAGGGAAGGCATGTTGTCTCTAAGGGAAACCATATATGAGCCAAGGGACACCATTACTGGATAAGGGAAGGCATGTTGTCTCTAAGGGAAACCATATATGAGCAAAGGGACACCATTACTGGATAAGGGAAGGCATGTTGTCTCTAAGGGAAACCATATTTGAGCAAAGGGACACCATTACTGGATAAGGGAAGGCTTGTTGTCTCTAAGGGAAACCATATATGAGGTAAGGGACACCATTACTGGATAAGGAAAGACATGTTGTCTCTAAGGGAAACCATATATGAGCAAAGGGACACCATTACTGGATAAGGGAAGGCATGTTGTCTCTAAGGGAAACCATATATGAGCAAAGGGACACCATTACTGGATAAGGGAAGGCATGTTGTCTCTAAGGGAAACCATATTTGAGCAAAGGGACACAATTACTGGATAAGGGAATGCATTTTGTCTCTAAGGGAAACCATACTTGAGCAAAGGGACACCATTACTGGATAAGGGAAGGCATGTTGTCTCTAGGGGAAACCATATATGAGCAAAGGGACACCATTACTGGAAAAGGGAAGGCATGTTGTCTCCAAGGGAAACCATATTTGAGCAAAGGAACACCATTACTGGATAAGGGAAGGCATGTTGTCTCTGAGGGAAACCATATTTGAACAAAGAGACAACATTACTGGATAAGGGAAGGCATGTTGTGTCTAAGGGAAACCATATTTGAGCAAAAGGACACCATTACTGGATAAGGGAAGGCATGTCGTCTCTAAGGGAAACCATATATGAGCTAAGGGACACAATTACTGGATAAGAGAAGGCATGTTGTTTCTAAGCGAAACCATATATGAGCTAAGGGACACAATTACTGGATAAGAGAAGGCATGTTGTATCTAAGCGAAACTAAATATGAGCAAAAGGACACCATTACTGGATAAGGGAAGGCATGTTGTCTCTAAGGGAAACCATATATGAGCCAAAGGACACCATTACTGGATAAGGGAGGCATGTTGTCTCTAAGGGAAACCTTATTTGAGCAAAGGGACATCATTACTGGATAAGGGAAGGCATGTTGTCTCTGAGGGAAGCCATATTTGAGCTAAGGGACACCATTACTGGATAAGGGAAGGCATGTTGTTTCTAAGCGAAACCATATATGAGCAAAGGGACACCATTACGGAATAAGGGAAGGCATGTTGTCTATAAGGGAAACCATATATGAGCGAAGGGACACCATTACTGGATAAGGGAAGGCATGTTGTCTCTAAGCGAAACCATATATGAGCAAAGGGACACCATTACTGAATAAGGGAAGGCATGTTGTCTCTAAGCGAAACCATATATGAGCAAAGGGACACCATTACTGGATAAGGGAAGGCATGTTGTCTCTAAGGGAAACCATATCTGAGAAAAGGGACACGATTACTGGATAAGGGAAGGCATGTTGTCTCTAAGGGAAACCATATTTGAACAAAGGGAAACCATTACTGGAAAAGGGAAGGCATGTTGTCTCTAAGGGAAACCATATTTGAGCAAAGGGACACCATTACTGGAAAAGGGAAGGCATGTTGTTTCTAAGCGAAACCATATATGAGCTAAGGGACACAATTACTGGATAAGAGAAGGCATGTTGTATCTAAGCGAAACTAAATATGAGCAAAAGGACACCATTACTGGATAAGGGAAGGCATGTTGTCTCTAAGGGAAACCATATATGAGCCAAAGGACACCATTACTGGATAAGGGAGGCATGTTGTCTCTAAGGGAAACCTTATTTGAGCAAAGGGACATCATTACTGGATAAGGGAAGGCATGTTGTCTCTGAGGGAAGCCATATTTGAGCTAAGGGACACCATTACTGGATAAGGGAAGGCATGTTGTTTCTAAGCGAAACCATATATGAGCAAAGGGACACCATTACGGAATAAGGGAAGGCATGTTGTCTATAAGGGAAACCATATATGAGCGAAGGGACACCATTACTGGATAAGGGAAGGCATGTTGTCTCTAAGCGAAACCATATATGAGCAAAGGGACACCATTACTGAATAAGGGAAGGCATGTTGTCTCTAAGCGAAACCATATATGAGCAAAGGGACACCATTACTGGATAAGGGAAGGCATGTTGTCTCTAAGGGAAACCATATCTGAGAAAAGGGACACGATTACTGGATAAGGGAAGGCATGTTGTCTCTAAGGGAAACCATATTTGAACAAAGGGAAACCATTACTGGAAAAGGGAAGGCATGTTGTCTCTAAGGGAAACCATATTTGAGCAAAGGGACACCATTACTGGATAAGGGAAGGCATGTTGTCTTTAAGGGAAACCATATATGAGCTAAGGGACACCATTACTGAATAAGGGAAGGCATGTTGTCTCTAAGGGAAACCATATATGAGCCAAGGGACACCATTACTGGATAAGGGAAGGCATGTTGTCTCTAAGGGAAACCATATATGAGCAAAGGGACACCATTACTGGATAAGGGAAGGCATGTTGTCTCTAAGGGAAACCATATTTGAGCAAAGGGACACCATTACTGGATAAGGGAAGGCTTGTTGTCTCTAAGGGAAACCATATATGAGGTAAGGGACACCATTACTGGATAAGGAAAGACATGTTGTCTCTAAGGGAAACCATATATGAGCAAAGGGACACCATTACTGGAAAAGGGAAGACATGTTGTCTCTAAGGGAAACCATATTTGAACAAAGGGACACCATTACTGGATGAGGGAAGGCATGTTGTCTCTAAGGGAAACCATATTTGAGCAAAGGGACACCATTACTGGATAAGGAAAGGCATGTTGTCTCTAAGGGAAACTATATTTGAGCAAAGGGACACCATTACTGGATAAGGGAAGGCATGTTGTCTCTGAGGGAAACCATATATGAGCTAAGTTACACCATTACCAGATAAGGGAAGGAATGTTGTCTCTAAGGAAAACCATATATGAGTAAAGGGACCCCATTACTGGATAAGGGAAGGCATGTATGTTGTCTCTAAGGGAAACCATATATGAGCAAAGGGACACCATTACTGGATAAGGGAAGGCATGTTGTCTCTAAGGGAAACCATATATGAGCAAAGGGACACCATTACTGGATAAGGGAAGGCATGTTGTCTCTAAGGGAAACCTTATTTGAGCAAAGGGACACAATTACTGGATAAGGGAATGCATTTTGTCTCTAAGGGAAACCATACTTGAGCAAAGGGACACCATTACTGGATAAGGGAAGGCATGTTGTCTCTAGGGGAAACCATATATGAGCAAAGGGACACCATTACTGGAAAAGGGAAGGCATGTTGTCTCCAAGGGAAACCATATTTGAGCAAAGGAACACCATTACTGGATAAGGGAAGGCATGTTGTCTCTGAGGGAAACCATATTTGAACAAAGAGACACCATTACTGGATAAGGGAAGGCATGTTGTGTCTAAGGGAAACCATATTTGAGCAAAAGGACACCATTACTGGATAAGGGAAGGCATGTCGTCTCTAAGGGAAACCATATATGAGCTAAGGGACACAATTACTGGATAAGAGAAGGCATGTTGTTTCTAAGCGAAACCATATATGAGCTAAGGGACACAATTACTGGATAAGAGAAGGCATGTTGTATCTAAGCGAAACTAAATATGAGCAAAAGGACACCATTACTGGATAAGGGAAGGCATGTTGTCTCTAAGGGAAACCATATATGAGCCAAAGGACACCATTACTGGATAAGGGAAGGCATGTTGTCTCTAAGGGAAACCTTATTTGAGCAAAGGGACATCATTACTGGATAAGGGAAGGCATGTTGTCTCTGAGGGAAGCCATATTTGAGCTAAGGGACACCATTACTGGATAAGGGAAGGCATGTTGTTTCTAAGCGAAACCATATATGAGCAAAGGGACACCATTACGGAATAAGGGAAGGCATGTTGTCTATAAGGGAAACCATATATGAGCGAAGGGACACCATTACTGGATAAGGGAAGGCATGTTGTCTCTAAGCGAAACCATATATGAGCAAAGGGACACCATTACTGAATAAGGGAAGGCATGTTGTCTCTAAGCGAAACCATATATGAGCAAAGGGACACCATTACTGGATAAGGGAAGGCATGTTGTCTCTAAGGGAAACCATATCTGAGAAAAGGGACACGATTACTGGATAAGGGAAGGCATGTTGTCTCTAAGGGAAACCATATTTGAACAAAGGGAAACCATTACTGGAAAAGGGAAGGCATGTTGTCTCTAAGGGAAACCATATTTGAGCAAAGGGACACCATTACTGGATAAGGGAAGGCATGTTGTCTTTAAGGGAAACCATATATGAGCTAAGGGACACCATTACTGAATAAGGGAAGGCATGTTGTCTCAAAGGGAAACCATATATGAGCCAAGGGACACCATTACTGGATAAGGGAAGGCATGTTGTCTCTAAGGGAAACCATATATGAGCAAAGGGACACCATTACTGGATAAGGGAAGGCATGTTGTCTCTAAGGGAAACCATATTTGAGCAAAGGGACACCATTACTGGATAAGGGAAGGCTTGTTGTCTCTAAGGGAAACCATATATGAGGTAAGGGACACCATTACTGGATAAGGAAAGACATGTTGTCTCTAAGGGAAACCATATATGAGCAAAGGGACACCATTACTGGATAAGGGAAGGCATGTTGTCTCTAAGGGAAACCATATATGAGCTAAGGGACACCATTACTGGATAAGGGAAGGCATGTTGTCTCTAAGGGAAACCATATTTGAGCAAAGGGACACCATTACTGGATAAGGGAATGCATTTTGTCTCTAAGGGAAACCAAATTTGAGCAAAGGAACACCAATACTGGATAAGGGAAGGCATGTTGTTTCTAAGCGAAACTATATATGAGCAAAAGGACACCATTACAGGATGAGGGAAGGCATGTTGTCTCTAAGGGAAGCCATATTTGAGCTAAGGGACACCATTAGTCATTACTGGATAAGGGAAGGCATGTTGTCTCTAAGGGAAACCATATTTGAGCAAAGGGACACTATTACTGGATAAGGGAAGGCATGTTGTCTCTAAGGGAAACCATATTTGAGCAAAGGGCACCATTACAGGATAAGGGAAGGCATGCTGTCTCTAAGGGAAACCATATTTGAGCAGAGGGACACCATTACTGAATAAGGGAAGGCATTTTGTCTCTAAGGGAAACATTATTGGAGCTAAGGGACACCATTACTGGATAAGGGAAGGAATGTTGTCTCTAAGGAAAACCATATATGAGTAAAGGGACCCCATTACTGGATAAGGGAAGGCATGTATGTTGTCTCTAAGGGAAACCATATATGAGCAAAGGTACACCATTACTGGATAAGGGAAGGCATGTTGTCTCTAAGGGAAACCATATATGAGCAAAGGGACACCATTACTGGATAAGGGAAGGCATGTTGTCTCTAAGGGAAACCTTATTTGAGCAAAGGGACACAATTACTGGATAAGGGAATGCATTTTGTCTCTAAGGGAAACCATACTTGAGCAAAGGGACACCATTACTGGATAAGGGAAGGCATGTTGTCTCTAGGGGAAACCATATATGAGCAAAGGGACACCATTACTGGAAAAGGGAAGGCATGTTGTCTCCAAGGGAAACCATATTTGAGCAAAGGAACACCATTACTGGATAAGGGAAGGCATGTTGTCTCTGAGGGAAACCATATTTGAACAAAGAGACACCATTACTGGATAAGGGAAGGCATGTTGTGTCTAAGGGAAACCATATTTGAGCAAAAGGACACCATTACTGGATAAGGGAAGGCATGTCGTCTCTAAGGGAAACCATATATGAGCTAAGGGACACAATTACTGGATAAGAGAAGGCATGTTGTTTCTAAGCGAAACCATATATGAGCTAAGGGACACAATTACTGGATAAGAGAAGGCATGTTGTATCTAAGCGAAACTAAATATGAGCAAAAGGACACCATTACTGGATAAGGGAAGGCATGTTGTCTCTAAGGGAAACCATATATGAGCCAAAGGACACCATTACTGGATAAGGGAAGGCATGTTGTCTCTAAGGGAAACCTTATTTGAGCAAAGGGACATCATTACTGGATAAGGGAAGGCATGTTGTCTCTGAGGGAAGCCATATTTGAGCTAAGGGACACCATTACTGGATAAGGGAAGGCATGTTGTTTCTAAGCGAAACCATATATGAGCAAAGGGACACCATTACGGAATAAGGGAAGGCATGTTGTCTATAAGGGAAACCATATATGAGCGAAGGGACACCATTACTGGATAAGGGAAGGCATGTTGTCTCTAAGCGAAACCATATATGAGCAAAGGGACACCATTACTGAATAAGGGAAGGCATGTTGTCTCTAAGCGAAACCATATATGAGCAAAGGGACACCATTACTGGATAAGGGAAGGCATGTTGTCTCTAAGGGAAACCATATCTGAGAAAAGGGACACGATTACTGGATAAGGGAAGGCATGTTGTCTCTAAGGGAAACCATATTTGAACAAAGGGAAACCATTACTGGAAAAGGGAAGGCATGTTGTCTCTAAGGGAAACCATATTTGAGCAAAGGGACACCATTACTGGATAAGGGAAGGCATGTTGTCTTTAAGGGAAACCATATATGAGCTAAGGGACACCATTACTGAATAAGGGAAGGCATGTTGTCTCTAAGGGAAACCATATATGAGCCAAGGGACACCATTACTGGATAAGGGAAGGCATGTTGTCTCTAAGGGAAACCATATATGAGCAAAGGGACACCATTACTGGATAAGGGAAGGCATGTTGTCTCTAAGGGAAACCATATTTGAGCAAAGGGACACCATTACTGGATAAGGGAAGGCTTGTTGTCTCTAAGGGAAACCATATATGAGGTAAGGGACACCATTACTGGATAAGGAAAGACATGTTGTCTCTAAGGGAAACCATATATGAGCAAAGGGACACCATTACTGGATAAGGGAAGGCATGTTGTCTCTAAGGGAAACCATATATGAGCTAAGGGACACGATTACTGGATAAGGGAAGGCATGTTGTCTCTAAGGGAAACCATATTTGAACAAAGGGAAACCATTACTGGAAAAGGGAAGGCATGTTGTCTCTAAGGGAAACCATATTTGAGCAAAGGGACACCATTACTGGATAAGGGAAGGCATGTTGTCTTTAAGGGAAACCATATATGAGCTAAGGGACACCATTACTGAATAAGGGAAGGCATGTTGTCTCTAAGGGAAACCATATATGAGCCAAGGGACACCATTACTGGATAAGGGAAGGCATGTTGTCTCTAAGGGAAACCATATATGAGCAAAGGGACACCATTACTGGATAAGGGAAGGCATGTTGTCTCTAAGGGAAACCATATTTGAGCAAAGGGACACCATTACTGGATAAGGGAAGGCTTGTTGTCTCTAAGGGAAACCATATATGAGGTAAGGGACACCATTACTGGATAAGGAAAGACATGTTGTCTCTAAGGGAAACCATATATGAGCAAAGGGACACCATTACTGGATAAGGGAAGGCATGTTGTCTCTAAGGGAAACCATATATGAGCTAAGGGACACCATTACTGGATAAGGGAAGGCATGTTGTCTCTAAGGGAAACCATATTTGAGCAAAGGGACACCATTACTGGATAAGGGAATGCATTTTGTCTCTAAGGGAAACCAAATTTGAGCAAAAGGACACCATTACTGGATAAGGGAAGGCATGTTGTCTCTAAGGGAAACCATATATGAGCCAAAGGACACCATTACTGGATAAGGGAAGGCATGTTGTCTCTAAGGGAAACCTTATTTGAGCAAAGGTACATCATTACTGGATAAGGGAAGGCATGTTGTCTCTGAGGGAAGCCATATTTGAGCTAAGGGACACCATTACTGGATAAGGGAAGGCATGTTGTAGTAGAAGAGGGTGGCTATATGCTAGTGTAAAGTATAATCCGCACTTTGCATTCTACACAAATATTGCAGCAGTCAATCCCACATCTTGTTGATTTTCACCCATCTTATCATCCGCTAAACCCCCCCCCTTGCTGCTGATTTTGATTGGGTTGTTTTATTGATGTTCATGTGAAAGTATTGACGTATTAAAGTCATTAATGCTACTGTGACACACGCATACCAAATGTTTTTGTATTCAAAGAAATGATATAATGGAAATTGCAGTCCCACATTGTCTCATCCGCCAAAGTAATCCCCCCCCCCAAAGTTACGTCGGCGGTTAGCGGGCGTGCGAACGGCTCGCACTTCGTTGTACAGTTTATTTGTGCATGCACAAATAAACTGTACAACATTCAGTGCGGTGGAACATGCATGTAACTAGGTAGGCATGAAACATCTGCTCTTCGAAACGCGCATGTCCGATTGAAGTTTCAGCTGGCTAGGAAAATGTTGCTGATAATTAATTCAGTGAAACATTTGCTCTTCGAAATTGCTTTATCATCATAAGTTCAATTGTTCTAGAAACTTCCCTTCGGGTATAAAAGCAGCCCTCAAACGTTCTATCTGTCATTCGTTCTGTTTTTTTTGTTATCTCGTCATTTGTTTAACATCGGGTCGACTGATCCTGATCATGCAACCGTTGGCGGCGGACAGAACTATGGCGTGACGTCAGCGCTCGAAAGTGACGACGGGGCGACGAAGCTGTTGCGCGCGTGGTGACGTCAGCGCGAGGAAGTGACGACGTGACGTAACGCTGGCTCCTGCAGACATGGTCGAGGTGATAAAAAATAATGAAATGAATATTTGAATGATGCGTTCGGCTTTTATAGTCATCAGACAGTTCAGACAGATGATGCAATATTGCGAAATACTGTCTGAATGACTCATCATCTGTCCGTGCCAGTCTGTGTCTGTCTGTCTGGTGGGAAGTCCCCAACCGTCCGTCTGAATGACTTATCATCTGTCCGTGCCAGTCTGTGTCTGTCTGTCTGGTGGGAAGTCCCCAACCGTCCGTCTGAATGACTCATCATCTGTCCGTGCCAGTCTGTGTCTGTCTGTATGGTGGGAAGTCCCCAACCGTTCTGTCTGAATGACTCATCATCTGTCCGTGCCAGTCTGTGTCTGTCTGTCTGGTGGGAATTCCCCCAACCGGAGTCCTATAAATAAGCGGGTCATTCTTTCCAATTGTCATTTATTCTGTTTTTTTTTTGTTCTCTCTCCCTCTCTGAACTTGTTCATGCAGCTATCGGCGTCGGCGGCACCAGTAATCAGGTGTCCTTATTATTGGTTCGAAGATTAAAAGGCTTTGAGTATGGCGGTGGCACCATAGACACTGTAGATGAGTATATTACTCATGTGTCGGGTGTCTCTCCCAATATGGTACGTATTGGAAGGCTGCAATTACTGTAGTCATTTCTTTCTCGGTCCGTTCGGATATTGCATCCGTTAACACTTGACCGACGGGTGGTCGAGATACCAAATAGAGGGCCCCTGACACGTAAGTGTAAGGATGACTCTGCGCCCTCTGGTGTCGTAACCATCGTGCGTACCATTACTGGGGAGCCATTTCAAACAACTTAAATTCAATCAACCTAGTAAACTTCATATCATTATTTTTGTTTCATTATCGTTCCAGCTGTAAAACTTTGAAGACTTGCATCCTCATAATTATTTATATTCCAAAACTTGAAACTGTTTTTTTTAATTACCATAATGAACAAAATTTATTACGATATTAGTCATCCAGCCGGTTTTGGAGGCATCAAGAAGCTAGCTGAAGCTAGCAAAACTTCGATGACAACTGCTAAAAGGTTTTTAGACGCTCAACCTGTTTACCGCAAATACAAATCTCCTAAAACAAAGTTTAAACGGGCAGTTATAGAAGTTAGCACCCCTTTTCATCAGTTTCAAACTGATTTGCTTGACATGTCTAAATTGGCGAAGTTTAATTCTAATTATAAGTATATACTACTCGTGGTCGATGCATTTAGTAGATACATCAAGTGTCTACCTTTAAAATCCAAGTCTGGCCCCGTAGTTGCCAATGCAATGGACATGATCTTCACGGAACTCACTACCGAAAACCGTTTAGCACCCTATGTATTACTTGGTTCGGATTTGGGCTCGGAGTTCTATTCACAATATGCTACTAGAGTTTATCAAAAGTTTAACATAGGACATTTCTGTTTGCGCAGTCCAAAGAAAGCGCAACTTAGTGAGATTCAAATTCGATATTTGTGTGAAAAGTTGTTTAAATTCATGTCGTATAACAATACTAAACGGTGGTTAGACGTGCTTCCATTAGCAGTCAAAGCTAAGAATGCTCGAAAAAATCCGAAAACAGCAAATCTTTCGCCAAAAGATATAAACTTGGAAAACTTTAAAATTGTGTTTGACAGTCTTTATAAACTTAAAAAGTCAATTAAACCAACCTTAAAGGTCGGTGACCGAGTTCAAATACTTAAACAAGTTACCGTGTTTCATAAAAGTAGGTACGGATACTTTTCACCAACTATATATAAAATTCTTAAACGTCACAACCTCTCTGTGCCAAGGTACACGATTGTTGAAGAGGAAACTGGCAAAAGAATTGCAGGCACTTATTATGCCGATGAGCTATATAAGTTATGATGATTTGCTTCTTGCATGCGATTATAAAAAGAATAATTTTTACTAAAATTACATTATTTTGCATTCACCATGGATCTACCACCTGAAGGTATTCATTGTGTGGCTACAGGAAATAGTGATACAATAGTGCAAGCTATTATCAAGTTGCCATATCCCATGACTGTCCCCAAATCTGGTGCTGAAATCGCTGTAAAATATCTAGCCGTAACACCCAAGTGGAATATAGTTAAGGACACGAGTATCACAGTCTACAGTAATTACGATGACGTTCCAGTTGCATCAATTCCTTTAGCTGATTTTGAAACCGATGACAAGGAAGGAGTCATGTCAAAAATTCGTCAACAATTAGAAGCTGTTATCCCAAACTCCAAAGATGCTCCTTTAAGATTATTGAGAACCTCAGATAGGAAAAACTGGCAGTTCAGGCTAGCAAGTGATTTTGAATTAGTTCTGATTTGGCTAAAACTCTTGGCATTCGGCCAAGCTATAAAAATGTTGACGACGAAGATACTCGAATCCCTGTACTTTTCGAAGATAAAGAAATTACAACAGCAACAGATATTTATTTCCTCAAATGTGATCAGATTGTTGCCAATTTTTTCCTTGATGGGAAACAAGATCGTATACTTGAAATGTTTCATATATCAGGATATCAAACAGTTGACTTCAGACCAACTTTGACTTATTCACTTTTAGAAGACAAACCTCTTGAGTTCATTAGCCTAACTCTATATAACAGTAAGAGTGAGGTGGTCACATCATTTGATTCAGATATTTACATTGTGTGTCACATCAAACCGTTAGTATGAAGTCTTTGAAAGGAACGAAACGGCGTTATTCGCCTTTTTATTTGAATCCTAATTCTAATATTATCGATAAGTCGACCTGCGAATGGCGTAGAAAACATGCTCGATCTGTTGAAATTGAACAAGTTAAGCCTGAATCGTATCTACCTGTCACAACTGCATCTACCGGTCGCTCTCCTATTTGTTTCACTATCAAAAGTATACCAAACACTTTCATTGATGGAAATAACATTTTTATTGAAACAACGTTTAACGTCGAGAAGAAGACTGACGATGGCTGGATTAATGTTGAGATGGAAGATGAGGTCATGATTGAAGCTAATACCTATTGTAGTATATTTGAAGATGTAAATGTATATTTTAACGGTGTATTGGCTGAGAACACACAGCGAGAATATGCTCTTAGAGCCATATTACAAAACATGCTGTTCTCAACCGAAAATGATCGCCGAACGTGGATGACTAAGGGGATGCTTGAGGTGCACAACGGTGCGCCAAATATAATACCAAATAATGACCTTATGGACTCACGACCAGGTAACTATAAGCGTCGAGAATATATCACTGATGGTAAACTTACAGTTTGTGGCAAACTTCTTACTGATGTGCTTAACTGTAGTGAGCCACTATCTGATAACGTTGACATCACTATTAAGTTATTCCCTGCCAAATCAGAATCATGTTTGATCCATAGTAAAAGTGTAGATGGGGACACGCCCAGCATTTTTAGAGTCAATATCACTGATTGTACTCTGCATGTTCCTCGTATCTTGACATCCGTTGTATTAAAATCGGATAAAGTATATACGTTCACTAATTGGAAACTTTTTTCATATACCCACCAGTCTGGACAAACTAATTTCAAAAAAGATCTTGCAGTTGGTGAATTCCTACCTCAAAAAGCCATCGTTATCATGATGCCTGAGGAAAATTATAATGGAAGTTGGGGAAAGTCTAAACTTGGTTTTTATCATTCGAATGTTACTCGTGTTTTAATGAAATGTAATCAAAAACACGTCCCATATATGAACGGGTATACATGTGGTAACTGGGATGATAAAATATTGGTGCCAGACGCTTATACTGGACTAGTTACCGAATTAGGTGCCACAGACCACAGTATCACTCCAAACACTTTTGGACATGGATATACAATATTTGGATTTGACTTGACACCAAATAAGACCGGAGACGTTTCATTAGATGAACCTTTAAAAGGGGCACTTGATTTGGACATTACTTTCAATCCCACACCGCAAGAAAACCTCATCATTGTTGTGGCACTTTTGTACGCGGACAAGTTCGCTATTACTAAAAATGGTACATACATACACGATTGATGATTTTCCTCACCTAAATCGTTTATAAACATTGTTTTTTTTCTTCATTTTATCACATAATGAACAAACCTCTGAAAACCCCATGCTCCATGCTGATTGCGTCACATTCTATGTCGGGTAAAACTCGATTAGTTTGTGATATGTTGATTAATCATTATAGAACTTTTGATATACCATTAGATGAGATTGTTTGGTGTCATCACAAAAACGCATACGACAAAGAAGTGTTTGACAGACTACAAGCGGAACTCAATATTCCGCTAAAAATAGTGGAAGGTTTCCCATCAAATGATCTTTTTAATGGAAATTTATTCACTTTTAACAAAAAGAAGCTGAGGTGCATTGTTTTGGACGATGTTGTCACATCAGCCTTACGCTCTTCTTCTTTCATTGACCTATTTACAATTTTAACTCATCATGAGAGACTTGTTGTCATAGCCATTATTCAAAACATGGCTGGTGATACTGCCCACCAGAGGCAAATTATGAATAACATTATTCGTAATGTTTCGTATCTCGTCTTATTTCCTGATAGACGGCAATCTCAGGCATGTCGTCAGTTAGCACGAAACTATTTCAATTCAGAGGAGTACAAGCTTCTAAAACCTTTTAAAAGTCTCCTAAACAGTGGGGACAAATATATGTACATGATGATAGATTTTGTCGATGACGAATTGAATGTTCGATTCAACTGTTTACGACCAGATGATGAACCATTCATCTTCCATTTCTCCTCTTCTGGTTGGTATATATAAAACTTTTTTTTCTACACTTTCATTCAATATGGTTTCATCTCTTGTCTCTTCAAATTTGAGTAAAATTACCAGGTGTTGTGATTCTACAACACCAAAGCCTAAGGTTGCACTAATACTTAAAGCTGCGACCAAATCTTTAGCTGATGCATTTGGAGAAGTTTTGTTAAATTCTAACAGGGATAGAATAGATCAGCAAGCATACGATAGTTTAACAAAATTATCTGTTCCATTACAGCAGAAAAGAACGTTGTTACAAAAGAATTGGACACGAATAAGGAACGCCATAAGGCCAACCGTCAGGAAACTAAACAATGACAAAGCGGAAGCTAAGAAACGAAGAAATCGAAGATCTGATCAAAAGAAAGGTGTCAACAAACGAAGACGGTGATGTTGTTTATCCAGGCTTAACTGATGAAGCTGATAGAACGGGATCGAACATGAATGTATTGCTAGATTACTTATTTCGGAAAACTGGCGACAAACCTATTGATGCTGATTTATTTCGCGAACTGCTGATTAATGATTTAAAAATTCCTCCACATTTGTTATTCACTTCAAAACCAACATGGAAGATAATGAAGTAAAAATAATGATATGAAGTTTACTAGGTTGACTGAATTTAAGAAGAAAAAAAAGAAAACCAGAGGGTGCAGACTCAACTTTAGGGGGGGGGGATTACTTTGGCGGATGAGACAATGTGGGACTGCAATTTCCATTATATCATTTCTTTGAATACAAAAACATTTGGTATGCGTGTGTCACAGTAGCATTAATGACTTTAATACGTCAATACTTTCACATGAACATCAATAAAACAACCCAATCAAAATCAGCAGCAAGGGGGGGGTTTAGCGGATGATAAGATGGGTGAAAATCAACAAGATGTGGGATTGACTGCTGCAATATTTGTGTAGAATGCAAAGTGCGGATTATACTTTACACTAGCATATAGCCACCCTCTTCTACTTGTTGTTTCTAAGCGAAACCATATATGAGCAAAGGGACACCATTACGGAATAAGGGAAGGCATGTTGTCTATAAGGGAAACCATATATGAGCGAAGGGACACCATTACTGGATAAGGGAAGGCATGTTGTCTCTAAGCGAAACCATATATGAGCAAAGGGACACCATTACTGAATAAGGGAAGGCATGTTGTCTCTAAGCGAAACCATATATGAGCAAAGGGACACCATTACTGGATAAGGGAAGGCATGTTGTCTCTAAGGGAAACCATATCTGAGAAAAGGGACACGATTACTGGATAAGGGAAGGCATGTTGTCTCTAAGGGAAACCATATTTGAACAAAGGGAAACCATTACTGGAAAAGGGAAGGCATGTTGTCTCTAAGGGAAACCATATTTGAGCAAAGGGACACCATTACTGGATAAGGGAAGGCATGTTGTCTTTAAGGGAAACCATATATGAGCTAAGGGACACCATTACTGAATAAGGGAAGGCATGTTGTCTCTAAGGGAAACCATATATGAGCCAAGGGACACCATTACTGGATAAGGGAAGGCATGTTGTCTCTAAGGGAAACCATATATGAGCAAAGGGACACCATTACTGGATAAGGGAAGGCATGTTGTCTCTAAGGGAAACCATATTTGAGCAAAGGGACACCATTACTGGATAAGGGAAGGCTTGTTGTCTCTAAGGGAAACCATATATGAGGTAAGGGACACCATTACTGGATAAGGAAAGACATGTTGTCTCTAAGGGAAACCATATATGAGCAAAGGGACACCATTACTGGATAAGGGAAGGCATGTTGTCTCTAAGGGAAACCATATATGAGCTAAGGGACACGATTACTGGATAAGGGAAGGCATGTTGTCTCTAAGGGAAACCATATTTGAACAAAGGGAAACCATTACTGGAAAAGGGAAGGCATGTTGTCTCTAAGGGAAACCATATTTGAGCAAAGGGACACCATTACTGGATAAGGGAAGGCATGTTGTCTTTAAGGGAAACCATATATGAGCTAAGGGACACCATTACTGAATAAGGGAAGGCATGTTGTCTCTAAGGGAAACCATATATGAGCCAAGGGACACCATTACTGGATAAGGGAAGGCATGTTGTCTCTAAGGGAAACCATATATGAGCAAAGGGACACCATTACTGGATAAGGGAAGGCATGTTGTCTCTAAGGGAAACCATATTTGAGCAAAGGGACACTATTACTGGATAAGGGAAGGCTTGTTGTCTCTAAGGGAAACCATATATGAGCAAAGGGACACCATCACTGGATAAGGGAAGGCTTGTTGTCTCTAAGGGAAACCATATATGAGCAAAGGGACACCATCACTGGATAAGGGAAGGCATGTTGTCTCTAAGGAAAACCATATTTGAGCAAAGGGCACCATTACAGGATAAGGGAAGGCATGCTGTCTCTAAGGGAAACCATATTTGAGCAGAGGGACACCATTACTGAATAAGGGAAGGCATTTTGTCTCTAAGGGAAACATTATTGGAGCTAAGGGACACCATTACAGGATAAGGGAAGGCATGTTGTCTCTGAGGGAAACCATATTTGAGCAAAGGGACACCATTACTGGATAAGGGAAGGCATGTTGTCTTTAAGGGAAACCATATTTGAGCAAAGGAACACCATTACTGGATAAGGGAAAACATGTTGTCTCTAAGGGAAACCATATTTGAGCAAAGGAACACCATTACTGGATAAGGGAAGGCATGTTGTTTCTAAGGGAAACCATATATGAGTAAAGGGACACCATTACTGGATAAGGGAAGGCATGTTGTCTCTAAGGGAAACCATATTTGAGCAAAGGGACACCATTACTGGATAAGGGAAGGCATGTTGTCTCTAAGGGAAACCATATATGAGCAAAGGGACACCATTACTGGATAAGGGAAAACATTTTGTCTCTGAGGGAAGCCATTTTTGAGCTAAGGGACACCATTACTGGATAAGGGAAAACATTTTGTCTCTGAGGGAAACCATATTTGAGCAAAGGGACACCATTACTAGATAAGGGAAGGCATGTTGTCTCTAAGGGAAATCATATACAGGGAGGCCCAAAAGTCTCTACCCGCTGTTTGACGTCGAAATTCTCGAAAAAAATGTATTGGAAGATTGGTGTTCAAATATGCAGTTATAGGTAAAAACACCTGAAAAATTGAATTACGTTGTCAGATTTGACCTATTTCTCACCATAATATGGCTTTTTGTAAAAAAATCGGCAAAAATCAGGTTATTCCTGTATTTTTATGATCTTCAGTCGCATTTTTTTAATGTAAACGTGTTATAAGACTCAAGAGTTGAATAATTCTGCTTTATGATAATGTTTGAGCTGAAATTGTCACAAAATAAAAAATGTGTTGGCTTCGACCGGCGAAATAAAGCCAATTTGCGTATGTAATTTTTCGGACCAAAATCTTCAATTTGGCAGTTTTCAGCATTTATCTTGTTTTTATAGCCCTAAATGGGGTCTTATGACGTTACATTCGCACATTGGCAGTTGTTGAAGCATTATTATCTCGACTAGAAGTTATTTTACCGATTTTCAAATTTTTCGATTTTTCTCAAAAACTACGACTTTACTTTGGTTACCCTGACTTTTTTGTAGTAAATCACTATAATATCAACCTGTCTTTTTATACAGATATCATAAAAACCAAGTTAACATTTATTTTCAGCATCATAAATTTCTTTTACAATTATTTGAACAATTTATCGTATCATTTTGTCCAGTTTCCATAGTATTTTGGTCAGAATTGCTGAAAATACACGAAAAAGCCATCAATTTCGCACAAAAGTAAAATTTTAGCAATCCTATTAAAAAATAAACCCTATAATATGAAATTTCAGGTGTGATTACATATATTTAGGTTGTAAAAGGGAATCATGCAATTTAATAAATTTGAGAAATTCTTGGTCAAAGAGCGGGTAGAGACTTTTGGGCCACCCTGTATGAGCAAAGGGACACCATTACTGGATAAGGGAAGGCATGTTGTCTCTAAGGGAAACCATATTTGAACAAAGGGACACCATTACAGGATGAGGGAATTCATGTTGTGTCTTAGGGAAACCATATATGAGCAAAGGGACACCATTACTGGATAAGGGAAGGCATGTTGTCTCTAAGGGAAACCATATTTGAGCAAAGGGACACAATTACTGGATAAGGGAAGGCATGTTGTCTCTAAGGGAAACCATATTTGAGCAAAGGGACACCATTACTGGATAAGGGAAGGCATGTTGTCTCTAAGGGAAACCATATTTGAGCAAAGGGACACCATTACTGGATAAGGGAAGGCATGTTGTCTCTAAGGGAAACCATATTTGAGCAAAGGGACACCATTACTGGATAAGGGAAGGCATGTTGTCTCTAAGGGAAACCATATTTGAGCAAAGGGACACCATTACTGGATAAGGGAAGGCATGTTGTCTCTAAGGGAAACCATATTTGAGCAAAGGGACACCATTACTGGATAAGGGAAGGCATGTTGTCTCTAAGGGAAACCATATACATATGTACATATACTCGAATTTTTTGGTTACGCCTTTTTTTGGGAACTTTTTTTGTGTAAAACCTTTCCCTCACCCAGAAATTGGCGGTCGAAAGCAGCATTTTGGGGTTGATGAAAAGGTTTTACACACAGAAAAGTTCTTAAAAAGATGATTATGACTCTTGTTAGGAACTTTTTTGTGTGTAAAACCTTTTTTTCAACCCAAACTGCTGCTATCGACCGCCAATTTCTGGGTGAGGGAAAGGTTTTACACAAAAAAAAATTCCCGAAAAAAGGCGTAACCAAAAAATTGAAGTATATGAGCAAAGGGTCACCATCAATTTGTGCCTCCATTCTCACTTCATAACGAAAACAATTGGGAATGACTCCTGTAGTAGGCAACATATATCTCAAGATGTACATTTATTAGTTTTGAACTTCTAATTTACGGCAAACAAAACATCAGACTATGTGCTATCTAATGATGTAAAACTCATTATGTTAACAGCACAACAAAAATTTTGGTATTTGATTAAAATGCTGCAAGTTATGTGGGACACTCTATACATATATGTTACCCCAATGAAATTTCATTGTTTTTCTCCGTGAATATTATAAATGATATAAATCAATTGGAAAATAACAAAACAGACACCAGTAATTGAGATAGACCATGTTAAATTTGAATAAATTTCACGAAAAATAGTTTTCAAGGATTCTAGTATCTGAATCTGGCTGATTCCGCCGAATCCACTCATTCTGTTGGTTCAATCGGTGCCGAACCTCCGACGCCTTTTAGGCCATCGATTTTCACTACTATATGACCACAGTGACCACCAAGACAGTTTAGCCTGCGTTAAGTCACTCACTCACTCACTCACTCACTCACTCACTCACTCACTCACTCACTCACTCACTCACTCACTCACTCACTCACTCACTCACTCACTCACTCACTCACTCACTCACTCACTCACTCACTCACTCACTCACTCACTCACTCACTCACTCACTCACTCACTCACTCACTCACTCACTCACTCACTCACTCACTCACTCACTGATTCCTTTATTCACTAACCTCGGACTTTCCAAATGTGAAGCCTCGGATGTCGGAAGGCAAGCCACACCTGTGTCCCATTTAGCTGAAAGGAACAGGGTGAGTGAGTAAGTTAGTGAGTGAATGAGTGAGTGAGTTAGTGAGTCAGTGAGTCAGTGAGCCAGTCATTCGAGTATATTTTTATTAACCAAGTATGTCATGATAAGCGTTGTCTTCATCCCAAACATTTACAATGATATTGGTGCCGCTTTTGCATGTAAACTGATAGTTTCTTATCTGCGTTCATTAAGTAAGTGAGGGAGTCAGTGAGTGAGTGAGTTAGTAAGTGAGTGAGTGGGTGAGGAAGTGAGTTAGTGAGTCAGTGAGTTAATTAGTGAGTCAGTGAGTGAGTGAATGAGGGTGGTTGTAGTGCTTATGTAACCACAAAAGCATCTCCCTCTAGTGTTTTCGTACGATATCCTAATCGTTTCATTCTGTTTTCTTTCATCCACAAGAAGGGTTCAAGTTGTTTATCCAAGAGACCATCGTTCATTCCCCCTATGTGAATGAGTGAGTGAGTGAGTGAGTGAGTGAGTGAGTGAGTGAGTGAGTGAGTGAGTGAGTGAGTGAGTGAGTGAGTGAGTGAGTGAGTGAGTGAGTGAGTGAGTGAGTGAGTGAGTGAGTGAGTGAGTGAGTGAGTGAGTGAGTGAGTGAGTGAGTGAGTGAGTGAGTGTGGTCAGTGGTCACTACATACCTCCAATAATGACCTCAATGCTTGCCGTGGTTATGGTAACAGTTTCGGCAGTCGAGGTTTCGGCCACCACGCACAGGATCAGTAAGATTATTACCGCGTTCATGTTCTAATTTTTCATAAAGGTTCATACAATCTAAGGTTAAAATAATTTTTTTAATTGTGTCAAAGAGAAAGGTTACGGTATAAAGAAACAG
>CAXIWR010000097.1:0-20940 GCA_964036265.1 Daptonema setosum | reverse complement strand
AAAAGACAAATTGGGCTCTTATAGAAAGCTGCCTTCGAAAGCCGGAATACTTCGTGTTGTTTTTTCCTCAAAGAACTTTCACCGCCAATAAAATGGTATTGTTCCGAAGTTTAACGAAGTTTAGTCCGTTGCATTCACAATGGAATAAATAGTAGGCTTTCTGGGTTTCTTGTTTTACGCGTGTCTAATTTAATTGATTCGCTACAAAAATAAACTTTGACGAGCTGTTTGATTTCATAATTAGAATTGAAGTAATTTAAATTCAATTAAATTCAATTAAATCACAATTGATTTCATCATTAAACAAAAACTTACGCGTAATTTAATGTTAAATATAATAATTGGAAAACAAATTTTTTTGATAGTGACAAAGCAGCACTGAACGAATTGTGAACGCAGCTGTTGTAAAGTTTTACAAAATCATTCGTTACTGTTTTGAATAGATTGTTTTTGGTAAAGAACACCTGTATCTCTTTCAAAGATTAGGAATGTGAGAATGAATACTTTTCATCCTGGAAGATTTTCAGAAAATATGTTTCTATAAATAGATTGAATACCGTATTCAATTGAAACTTTTTTGACGGTGATTTTTCCAGTTGGTACAAAGTGAGTGAGTGAGTGAGTGAGTGGTTGAGCTAACGAATTAAAAAAATAACGTATGTGTAATACATCTTTATATGAAATATCAAATTACAAGGTTTTAACATACTGACTTGAATTTTTCATTAATAATTGTGCAAAACTGAATCGTCCAACATTCCTAATTTTCACCTTTCAAGTCAGTCAATCAGTTAGTCTGTCTGTCAGTCATTCAGTCAGACAGTATGCCATTCAGTTAGTCATTCAGTCAGTCAGTCAGTCAGAGAATCAGCCATTCAGTCAGTCAGTCAGTCAGTCAGTCAGTCACTCAGTCAGTCAGTCAGTCAGTCAGCGCATCGTATAGTAAAACGATTTCCTGACTTTACCAAGCGATACAGTAGAGCTTCGCAGATGCTTAACATTAAGCTTAGGTTTAGTCTTGTGCAAAAAACATTCCCAATGCTTAATGGAAATGCGCGTGCATTCAAATTCAGTTCACGAATCATTCATGTTAGGCTCAGTGGCGGACGAGCCAACCCTCCAAACGGAGGGGAATTTCGTCTTTTCCACCTTTGCGTCTTTACCAAAAGAGGGGGAATTCACTTTCCCACCCCTTATTGTACGCTTGTACGTTACCGAATCATTTATGTTGGGCTGATGTTCAGATGAAACAACTGAGGTATTCCTAACGGAACTTTAATATTCAGGTGCTCAATTACAGGGTGGTACGAAAAAGCACCTTAACTGTTTGACAGTTATGCACGCGGTATAAAAATAAAGTTATTATCTTCTTGGCGACATTTGAATCCCTGTTTTTTTGGTTCATCAAACGCATGCATTTTATTTTAAATTCATGAAATTCTCATCTCTTAAAAATAACTTAAATACACATGATTGTAAGGGATACCAGAATACAAAAAATTGGCCCACCCTGAAGGTAAAACCGTTTTTTTCTGGGCCACAATGAATGTATGAATGTTTTTCTCGCCCACCCTGTATATGTAAATGTTGTTTTCAGACAAAGTGAAGTGTACAATGGAACATTCACTTTCCTGAATCTGCTATAGCCTATCCAGAGTTTATTGTTACTTAGAAAGTGTTTGGCGCGCGTTCAAAATTTTGAAAAACTCTCATTTTTCCGCGTTGCAATTAGACGAACTCCTAGTCGTCGACGACACACATTATCACATAAAGTGGGGGTAAAAAGTAAAACAAACCTTTCGAGTGAAAGAAACTCTGAACAACTTATATCGGTATATTCATACTGTTACCACGAGTCAAGATTCAAAGAGAGGGGAATCTTCCCAAAGAAAGGGGAATTGGCAAAGTCAGGTCATTTTACCCACACCTTATATTTTGAAACCGCCGAAGAGGGGGAATTCCACTTTTCCCACCCATTCTCGTCCGCTAGTGACAGATCATACAACGGAATCGACGTCAGGAATAGATTTTCCAGATTGAATGATTCCATTAAGGCAGTATTTTTCATCGGCTCGCTTCTAGAATATAGTCCATAATGGTGGGTCTAGTTCGTTTGGACCCATGTTCGTTTGGACCCCACATTTTTTGTAACGATTGGACCCATATTTTGACCAGATTTATGGGTCCAAACAATACATTTTCAAATGTATCGTTCGGACCCATAAATCTGGTCAGAATTATGGGTCCAATCGTTACAAAATAATTGGGGTCCAAACGAACAAGGGTCCAATCGTGACGCAATCCATAATGGTTGCTATACGTTTCATAGTCGTTACGTTTCGTTTTCGTTACGTTTCATATTCGTTACGTTTCATATTCGTTATTTTCATATTCGTTACGTTTCATAGTCTTTACGTTTCATATTCGTTAAGTTCCATATTCGTTACGGTTCTGGTCATTACGTTTCATAGTCGTTACGTTTCATATCCGTTACGTTTCATATTCGTTACGTGTCATATTTGTCACGTTTCATAGTCGTTACGTTTCATATTCGTTACGTTTCATGTTCGGTCCTAAGAAGACAATATTGAATGTATACCGTATATACATAGATGTTAAACGTATGATAAGGAAATATGCTGTTTCTTTATACCGTAACCTTTCTCTTTGACACAATTAAAAAAATATTTCAACCTTAGATTGTATGAATCTTTATGAAAAAATAGAACATGAACGCGGTAATAATCTTACTGATCCTGTGCGTGGTGGCCGAAACCTCGACTGCCGAAACTGTTACCATAACCACGGCAAGCATTGAGGTCGTTATTGGAGGTAGTGACCACACTCACTCACCCACTCACTCATTCACTCACTCACCCACTCACTCACTCACTCACTCACTCACTCACTCACTCACTCACTCACTCACTCACTCACTCACTCACTCACTCACTCACTCACTCACTCACTCACTCACTCACTCACTAACTCACTCACTCACCCACTCACTCACTTACTAACTCACTCACTCACTGACTCCCTCACTTACTTAATGAACGCAGATAAGAAACTATCAGTTTACATGCAAAAGCGGCACCAATATCATTGTAAATGTTTGGGATGAAGACAACGCTTATCATGACATACTTGGTTAATAAAAATATACTCGAATGACTGGCTCACTGACTCACTGACTCACTAACTCACTCACTCATTCACTCACTAACTTACTCACTCACCCTGTTCCTTTCAGCTAAATGGGACACAGGTGTGGCTTGCCTTCCGACATCCGAGGCTTCACATTTGGAAAGTCCGAGGTTAGTGAATAAAGGAATCAGTGAGTGAGTGAGTGAGTGAGTGAGTGAGTGAGTGAGTGAGTGAGTGAGTGAGTGAATGAGTGAGTGAGTGAGTTAGTGAGTGAGTGAGTGAGTGAGTGAGTGAGTGAGTGAGTGAGTGAGTGAGTGAGTGAGTGAGTGAGTGAGTGAGTGAGTGAGTGAGTGAGTGAGTGAGTGAGTGAGTGAGTGAGTGAGTGAGTGAGTGAGTGAGTGAGTGAGTGAGTGAGTGAGTGAGTGAGTGAGTGAGTGAGTGACTTAACGCAGGCTAAACTGTCTTGGTGGTCACTGTGGTCATATAGTAGTGAAAATCGATGGCCTAAAAGGCGTCGGAGGTTCGGCACCGATTGAACCAACAGAATGAGTGGATTCGGCGGAATCAGCCAGATTCAGATACTAGAATCCTTGAAAACTATTTTTCGTGAAATTTATTCAAATTTAACATGGTCTATCTCAATTACTGGTGTCTGTTTTGTTATTTCCAATTGATTTATATCATTTATAATATTCACGGAGAAAAACAATGAAATTTCATTGGGGTAACATATATAACATGTACATACAGGTTGTCCCACAAATGTAACATGTGTAACAAATGTAACATGTGTAACAAATGTAACATGTGTAACAAAGGTAACATGTGTAACAAATGTGTAACAGGTTGTCCCACAAATGTAACATTTTGACCAAACACCAATTGTTTGCTGCGCTGTCAATATAATGAGTCGTATTCGTATATCGTTTGATAGCACATAGTCTGGTGTATTGTTTGCCGTATATTAGAAGTTCAGAACTAATAAATGTACATCTTGAGATATAGCCTACTACAGGAGTCATTCTCAATTGTTTTGCTATGCTATGCTATGAAGTGAGAATGGAGGCTCAAATTGATGGTGTCCCTTTGCTCATATGTATACTGCTCATGATTGATTATGCAAAAAATTCGAATGGGGTTTACAAGCAAAAAAACTCAAGGGTAAGATTTTTCCTTCAGTGTCAGTTGCATACGGGATTTCAAAATCTGAAAACGGCTCAAATTAAAAGAAATATTTTTATTCTGAAGTATTTTCATCTTCAGTATAATAACCTGTAATTCTTACAATTTTATGCATGTTTTTGAGTTAATTACAGGCCTTTTGCATCAAGGAGCCAATTTCCCCAGTAAGATTTTTCTCCTTCAACAATGATCGAAAGTGTTACAACGTATTGCATAATGAAATACGAGCAGTATATATGGTTTCCCTTAGAGACAACATGCCTTTCCTCATCCTGTAATGGTGTTCCTTTGCTCATATACAGGGTGGCTGTAAAGTAACGACGCGTTTTCCGGCCGTCTATTTCTCAAAACTATTGTAATGCATGATTAACTTTTACATGCCAATTATATGTATTCATACCTGAAATTTCAGATTATGAGGTTCATTTTAGTGTAAGACTGCTCAAATTAATTTTATTCCGAAAATTAACGGAAATTTCGTTATTTTTCAACAAAACTGACCGAACGAGATTTAGGTCCTAAGTAGGATTATAGTACTTCACATGGTATGATCATAAGACACCATTAAGAGTCATAAAAGCATGATAACTGGTGAAAAAAATGCAAAAATAGGATTCTGATGTAAAAAGTGACATGTGAAAGCTGGCTTAATTTTCACCATTACATAATACCAATAGTGTTATTTGGCGATGAGATTTTTAAAAAATCACTATTAAAATAATGTGTAAACTTTTAGATTCCTATAACGCTTTTATTTTGGAAAAAATTCCGTCTAGGACCCAAGAAGTAAAAAATTATGCTTTTTGACAGAAATTCCACAAAAGGCCTACAATTACATTAGAATACGTCAAATCTGACCACATAATTCGATTTTTCAGGTGTTTTTACGCAAGTTTGACTATAAAAACACTAATCACACAATATAATTTTTTTTGAGAAATGGGCGGCCGGAAAACGCGTCGTTACTTTACAGCCACTCTGTATAGTTTCGCTTAGAAACAACATGCCTTCCCTTATCCAGTAATGGTGTCCCTTTGCTCAAGTATGGTTTCCCTTAGACACAGACAACATGCCTTCCTTTATCCAGTAATGGTGTCTCTTAGCTCAAATATGGTTTCCCTTAGAGACAACATGCTTTCTCTTATCCAGTAATTGATGTCCCTTAGCTCAAATATGGTTTCCCTTAGAGACAACATGCCTTCCTTTATCCAGTAATGGTGTCCCTTAGCTCAAATATGGTTTCCCTTAGAGACAAAATGCTTTCCCTTATCCAGTAATGGTGTCCCTTTGCTCAAATATGGTTTCCCTTAGAGACAACATGCCTTCCTTTATCCAGTAATTGTTGTCCCTTAGCTCAAATATGGTTTCCCTTTGAGACAAAATGTCTTCCCTTATCCAGTAATGGTGTCCCTTTGCTCAAATATGGTTTCCCTTAGAGACAAAATGCCTTCCCTTATCCAGTAATGGTGTCCCTTTGCTCAAATATGGTTTCCCTTAGAGACAACATGCCTTCCCTTATCCAGTAATGGTGTCCCTTTGCTCAAATATGGTTTACCTTAGAGACAACATGCTTTCCCTTATCCAGTAATGGTGTACCTTTGCTCAAATATGGTTTCCTTTAGAGACAACATGCCTTCCCTTATTCAGTAATGGTGTCCCTTTGCTCAAATATGGTTTCCCTTAGAGACAACATGCCTTCCCTTATCCAGAAAAGGTGTCCCTTTGCTCATATATGGTTTCCCTTAGAGACAACATGCCTTCCCTTATCCAGTCATGGTGTTCCTTTGCTCAAATATGGTTTCCCTTAGAGACAACATGTCTTCCCTTATCCAGTACTGGTGTTCCTTTGCTCAAATATGGTTTCCCTTAGAGACAGACAACATGCCTTCCTTTATCCAGTAATGGTGTCTCTTAGCTCAAATATGGTTTCCCTTAGAGACAACATGCTTTCTCTTATCCAGTTATTGATGTCCCTTAGCTGAAACATGCTTTCCCTTAGAGACAACATGCCTTCCCTTATCCAGTAATGGTGTCCCTTTGCTCAAATATGGTTTCCCTTAGAGACAACATGCCTTCCCTTATCCAGTAATGGTGTCCCTTTGCTCAAGTATGGTTTCCCTTAGACACAGACAACATGCCTTCCTTTATCCAGTAATGGTGTCTCTTAGCTCAAATATGGTTTCCCTTAGAGACAACATGCTTTCTCTTATCCAGTTATTGATGTCCCTTAGCTCAAATATGGTTTCCCTTAGAGACAACATGCCTTCCTTTATCCAGTAATGGTGTCCCTTAGCTCAAATATGGTTTCCCTTAGAGACAAAATGCTTTCCCTTATCCAGTAATGGTGTCCCTTTGCTCAAATATGGTTTCCCTTAGAGACAACATGCCTTCCTTTATCCAGTAATTGTTGTCCCTTAGCTCAAATATGGTTTCCCTTTGAGACAAAATGTCTTCCCTTATCCAGTAATGGTGTCCCTTAGCTCATATATGGTTTCCCTCAGAGACATCATGCCTTCCCTTATCCAGTAATGGTGTCTTTTGGCTCAAATATGGTTTCTCTTAGAGAAAAAATGCCTTCCCTTATCCAGTAATGGTGTCCCTTTGCTCAAATATGGTTTCCCTTAGAGACAACATGCCTTCCCTTATCCAGTAATGGTGTCCCTTTGCTCAAATATGGTTTACCTTAGAGACAACATGCCTTCCCTTATCCAGTAATGGTGTCCCTTTGCTCAAATATGGTTTCCCTTAGAGACAACATGCCTTCCCTTATCCAGTAATGGTGTCCCTTTGCTCAAATATGGTTTCCCTTAAGGGCCTAACATACTCCACCATAACACCGTAATATAACATGTTATGCTACGGAGGCGGAGCCTGTTATGGTGGGTCAACATACTCGCCCATCGTAACATAACGTAACATAACAAATGCACGACCAAAACTCTGTTATGGTATGTTATTCCAATAAATTGGCCTAACATGCCATAACATAGAAGATAAATAAAATAATTTTGGCTTTTAAAAATACTAATTATAAGTGAATAATCATTTTATTATGTTTCAGACTCAGAAAATCTATATTCTGAAAGTTTCCGACCACGGAGCCATCATTTATTCGTCTTCCGACCATTTGTTAATGTAAATAAATTCAAGGTGTCTGTTCCACGACAGTTTGGCCGCCGAACAGACTCTGTGCCTTGCATGTGTGAAGAATCATCGACGATCTGATATTTGAGATTTTTGGGCGGCGGTTTGAATATGAGCGGCCAGCAGCAAATCTGGGCTCGTCGAAACCGGGTTAGTTTTTCTTCAGGTTCAGTATTCTGTGTGTGTGGTTTTTGAATTATTGGCAAAGCAGTGAGTTTCGTTGAATATATTTGTTTAGGTAAATAAGCATATTCTAAGGTTATTTCCGTATTAATATGTCGTTTTAACCAGGGTTGCTCCTTCAAACACGTGTTTGCCGTTAACCATTTCTTGTTTACAAACCCGTTTACTGGCTTCAAAAGTTCCTTGGTTCTGTCATCGATTTCCCTTTCGCTTCTGTTTTGCCCGCTAACTTGTTTTTACTTATGAAGCGCTTTTGCTGTTTATTACGGACGTTTTAGTTAGATCATGTCTACTAAAGGGTACGGACTATCGTCTGACCCTTGATCTGTGTTTCCTCTGCCGCTCTGCGTAATTTTTTCTGAATTAAATATGTATGAAGTTATTGACTTTCAGGTTCGTTACGATGGGTGGCAACGTGCAACAATTAAATATGAGGGCCGGAGGCCGGACCGTTGAAGTGCCATTCGGTCGCGACTGGCCACCCGACATTTGGTTAGTGATAAACTTAGTTTAGTTTAGTTTAACTTTACCGGTAATCGCGACTCGTCGACCGGTCAATTTAGAAGTCGATTAGGTTAGGCTCTAATTTAGATGTAACTGACAGGCTAGGCGTTACATTAAACTCAGTTTACTGTGTAGGTTCAAGCCTACATAGGTTTTCAAAGCTCAATCGTTCGTCCGGTCTTCACTCAAAACCTAAGCCTAAGCCTACACAAAAACTCGAGTTAGGCTAACGTCTAACTGTTGGTATTGAGTTCCAGAATAACTTCTGCTGATAATTTAAGTCGGTGCTAGAAAATTCAAACAAGAATTATTATTATCGGTTGACGGTTCAACCGGTCGAGTCAACCGGTCGCGATAACCGATTTTTACGGTCAAGTATCAGCATACAGCATATGATACTTTTTGTTCAAGCACTTCCCTGATTTTCTTATTTTGTCTCAAACGTGATAGCAGACAATTGAAAGAAAGAAAGTTTTTTTGAGATAAAGAAATCTGGTTGTGGCGCCGGCCGAGAATTTTTTGAAATTCCGTATTTGTTGTTTGTATGGCTCATTATTATATAATATTTTTAGGTGCAACGATTCATAGCCGTGCCCTATCTCATCTCTCACATCGCAATGGAAGTCGGCCGATTCTTTGGATGGAGGAAAAGAGCGTTGGTTTTTTATTTATCTTGGTTGCCACGCCAGTAATAAATATTGATTATTAGGTTCAATCTATATTTTACTTTAAAATCACACGTATGTATTTTTCTTTTGGTTTTCTACACCAGTTTCGTCTCACCAATACGAATTTTCTGTGCTAGTTTATTAGCTTATCAGTTTGATGCAATCTTCTACTTGAATAACACAATATTAACTTTTCAGGCTGATCAACGGTCGTCGCCGGACCTGATTCTCGGCCAACCGTGTTGCCGCCAAACTCGTGTCTTCAATTCCCGATTCCACTTGCTTTGCTCTAATTTATATTAATTTAAAACTGTTTTGTGTTAATTTTTCACAGTTATGTACTATTTTTTTCCTTTTCATCGTAGTTAATCAATTCAACTGTTTTAAGCAAATGATGTGATCTCTGATAAGATTTTTGATTTTTTCAAAGTAATGTTCCAAAGTAACTAGTGAATTTTCCCTGTTATGTGGTTACGTATTTATTTGTAAATAGTATTTATTTGTATTTGAACATATTTTATTGTGAACAATTATTTATTTTACTATAAACCTATGTATTTGTATATAATTATTTCTATTAAGACCATATTTTTTTATTATTGTTGAATTTGTGCAGGACTAATGGTAAATTCAATGAATAACTACATAAAATAAAATTCTTGGATTGGAATATGAAATAAACAAGAACAATCTAACTGTTTTCTTAATATAATTATACTTAGCTAATTAAGGGAAGTATCTCAACTAGTTCAATGAAACGAACTTAATCAGTCCGATAACCCCTGGTAGACGAGATGTAGTGCCAAAACTTTGATAAAAGAGTAAAGCTGTGCAAGTTCAGGAATCATTTTGGTCTCCATAGTTGAAACAAATTAAATTTCTTTATCGCAGAAAACGAAATGAATCACATTACACACTAGCGGACGAGAAGGGTAGGGAAAAGTGGAATTCCCCCTCTTTGGCGGTATCAAAAAGTAGAGTTTGTTCCTTAAGGTGTAGGTAAAATAACCAAATTTCAGCCAATTCCCCCCCTCTTTGATGAAATTCCCCTCCCTTTGGAAGATTGGCTCGTCCGCCAGTGACATTACACCGTCCCCCTTGGGCCGCGCGTTAAAAAGAACGGCGTTTTATATCGAGAATACATAAAAGCTTTTCAGTTCTAAAAAAATTAACAAACTGTTTTGTTTTGAGTGATAAAAAATTCTATGTTTTGCAAGTTACAAATTTAGCGACAAAAACATTCGTTTTTGAAATCTCTATTTTACTTTCTTCATGTTATGTTATGATTCGTTAACATACTCAACGTGACGTAACATAACATAACACGCCTTAACATAACTTGCTATGTTACGATGCCATGTTATGTTACGTGTTATGGTGGAGTATGTTAGGCCCTTTAGAGAAAACATTCCTTCCCTTATCCAGTAATGGTGTCCCTTTGCTCAAATATGGTTTCCCTTAGAGAAAACATGCCTTCCCTTATCCAGTAATGGTGTCCCTTTGCTCAAATATGGTTTCCCTTAGAGACAACATGCCTTCCCTTATCCAGTAATGGTGTCCCTTTGCTCAAATATGGTTTCTCTCAGAGACAACATGCCTTCCCTTATTCAGTAAAGGTGTCCCTTTGCTCATACATAGATGGTTTCCCTTAGAGACAACATGCCTTCCCTTATCCAGTAATGGTGTCCCTTTGCTCAAATATGGTTTCCCTTAGAGACAACATGCCTTCCCTTATCCAGTAAAGGTGTCCCTTTGCTCATATATGGTTTCCCTTAGAGACAACGTGCCTTCCCTTATCCAGTAATGGTGTCCCTTTGCTCAAATATGGTTTCCCTTAGAGAAAACATGCCTTCCCTTATCCAGTAATGGTGTCCCTTTGCTTAAATATGGTTTCCCTTAGAGACAACATACCTTCCCTAATCCAGCAATGGTGTCCCTTTGCTCAAATATGGTTTACCTTAGAGACAACATGCCTTCCCTTATCCAGTAATGGAGTCCCTTTGCTCAAATATGGTTTCCCATAGAGACAACATGCCTTCCCTTATCCAGTAATGGTGTCCCTATGCTCAAATATGGTTTCCCTTTGAGACAACATGCCTTCCCTTATCCAGTAATGGTGTCCCTCTGCTCAAATATGGTTTCCTTTAGAGACAACATGCCTTCCCTTATTCAGTAATGGTGTCCCTTTGCTCAAATATGGTTTCCCTTAGAGACAACATGCCTTCCCTTATCCAGAAAAGGTGTCCCTTTGCTCATATATGGTTTCCCTTGGAGACAACATGCCTTCCCTTATCCAGTAATGGTGTCCCTTTGCTCAAATATGGTTTCCCTTAGAGACAACATGCCTTCCCTTATCCAGTAATGGTGTCCCTTTGCTCAAATATGGTTTCCCTTAGAGACAACATGCCTTCCCTTATCCAGTAATGGTGTCCCTTTGCTCAAATATGGTTTCCCTTAGAGACAACATGCCTTCCCTTATCCAGTAAAGGTGTCCCTTTGCTCATATATGGTTTCCCTTAGAGACAACATGCCTTTCCTTATCCAGTAATGGTGTCCCTTTGCTAAAATATGGTTTCCCTTCGAGACAACATGCCTTCCCTTATCCAGTAATAGTGTCCCTTTGCTCATATATGGTTTCCCTTAGAGACAACATGCCTTCCCTTATCCAGTAATGGTGTCCCTTAGCTCATATATGGTTTCCCTCAGAGACATCATGCCTTCCCTTATCCAGTAATGGTGTCTTTTGGCTCATATATGGTTTCCCTTAGAGACAACATGCCTTCCCTTATCCAGTACTGGTGTCCCTTTGCTCTAATATGGTTTCCGTTAGAGACAACATGCCTTCCCTTATCCAGTAATGGTGTCCCTTTGCTCAAATATGGTTTCTCTTAGAGACAACATGCCTTCCCTTATTCAGTAAAGGTGTCCCTTTGCTTATACATATATGGTTTCCCTTAGAGACAACATGCCTTCCCTTATCCAGTAATGGTGTCCCTTTGCTCAAATATGGTTTCCCTTAGAGACAACATGCCTTCCCTTATCCAGTAATGGTGTCCCTTTGCTCAAATATGGTTTCCCTTAGAGACAACATGCCTTCCCTTATCCAGTAATAGTGTCCCTTTGCTCATATATGGTTTCCCTTAGAGACAACATGCCTTCCCTTATCCAGTAATGGTGTCCCTTTGCTCATATATGGTTTCCCTCAGAGACAACATGCCTTCCCTTATCCAGTAATGGTGTATTTGGCTCATATATGGTTTCCCTTAGAGACAACATGCCTTCCCTTATCTATTAATGGTGTACCTTTGCTCATATATGGTTTACCTTACAGACAACATGCCTTCCCTTATCCAGTACTGGTGTTCCTTTGCTCAAATATGGTTTCCCTTAGAGACAACATGTCTTCCCTTATCCAGTACTGGTGTTCCTTTGCCCAAATATGGTTTCCCTTAGAGACAACATGTCTTCCCTTATCCAGTACTGGTGTTCCTTTGCTCAAATATGGTTTCCCTTAGAGACAACATGCCTTCCCTTATCCAGTAATGGTGTCCCTTAGCTCATATATGGTTTCCCTTAGAGACAACATGCCTTCCCTTATCCAGTAATGGTGTCCCTTTGCTCAAATATGGTTTCCCTTAGAGACAACATACCTTCCCTAATCCAACAATGGTGTCCCTTTGCTCAAATATGGTTTACCTTTGAGACAACATGCCTTCCCTTATCCAGTAATGGTGTCCCTTTGCTCAAATATGGTTTCCCTTAGAGACAACATGGCTTTCCTTATCCAGTACTGGTGTCCCTTTGCTCATATATGGTTTCCCTTAGAGACAACATGCCTTCCCTTATCCAGTAATGGTGTCCCTTTGCTCAAATATGGTTTCCCTTAGAGACAACATGCCTTCCCTTATCCAGTACTGGTGTTCCTTTGCTCAAATATGGTTTCCCTTAGAGACAACATGTCTTCCCTTATCCAGTACTGGTGTTCCTTTGCTCAAATATGGTTTCCCTTAGAGACAACATGTCTTCCCTTATCCAGTACTGGTGTTCCTTTGCTCAAATATGGTTTCCCTTAGAGACAACATGCCTTCCCTTATCCAGTAATGATGTCCCTTAGCTCATATATGAATTCCCTTAGAGACAACATGCCTTCCCTTATCCAGTAATGGTGTCCCTTTGCTCAAATATGGTTTCCCTTAGAGACAACATACCTTCCCTAATCCAGCAATGGTGTCCCTTTGCTCAAATATGGTTTACCTTAGAGACAACATGCCTTCCCTTATCCAGTAATGGTGTCCCTTTGCTCAAATATGGTTTCCCTTAGAGACAACATGCCTTCCCTTATCCAGTACTGGTGTTCCTTTGCTCAAATACGGTTTCCCTTAGAGACAACATGTCTTCCCTTATCCAGTACTGGTGTTCCTTTGCTCAAATATGGTTTCCCTTAGAGACAACATATCTTCCCTTATCCAGTACTGGTGTTCCTTTGCTCAAATATGGTTTCCCTTAGAGACAACATGCCTTCCCTTATCCAGTAATGATGTCCCTTAGCTCATATATGGTTTCCCTTAGAGACAACATGCCTTCCCTTATCCAGTAATGGTGTCCCTTTGCTCAAATATGGTTTCCCTTAGAGACAACATACCTTCCCTAATCCAGCAATGGTGTCCCTTTGCTCAAATATGGTTTACCTTAGAGACAACATGCCTTCCCTTATCCAGTAATGGTGTCCCTTTGCTCAAATATGGTTTCCCTTAGAGACAACATGCCTTCCCTTATCCAGTAATGGTGTCCCTATGCTCAAATATGGTTTCCCTTAGAGACAACATGCCTTCCCTTATCCAGTAATGGTGTCCCTTTGCTCAAATATGGTTTCCTTTAGAGACAACATGCCTTCCCTGATTCAGTAATGGTGTCCCTTTGCTCAAATATGGTTTCCCTTAGAGACAACATGCCTTCCCTTATCCAGAAAAGGTGTCCCTTTGCTCATATATGGTTTCCCTTGGAGACAACATGTCTTCCCTTATCCAGTACTGGTGTTCCTTTGCTCAAATATGGTTTCCCTTAGAGACAACATGTCTTCCCTTATCCAGTACTGGTGTTCCTTTGCTCAAATATGGTTTCCCTTAGGGACAACATGCCTTCCCTTATCCAGTAATGATGTCCCTTAGCTCATATATGGTTTCCCTTAGAGACAACATGCCTTCCCTTATCCAGTAATGGTGTCCCTTTGCTCAAATATGGTTTCCCTTAGAGACAACATACCTTCCCTAATCCAGCAATGGTGTCCCTTTGCTCAAATATGGTTTACCTTAGAGACAACATGCCTTCCCTTATCCAGTAATGGTGTCCCTTTGCTCAAATATGGTTTCCCTTAGAGACAACATGCCTTCCCTTATCCAGTAATGGTGTCCCTATGCTCAAATATGGTTTCCCTTAGAGACAACATGCCTTCCCTTATCCAGTAATGGTGTCCCTTTGCTCAATTATGGTTTCCCTTAGACACAGACAACATGCCTTCCTTTATCCAGTAATGGTGTCTCTTAGCTCAAATATGGTTTCCCTTAGAGACAACATGCTTTCTCTTATCCAGTAATTGATGTCCCTTAGCTCAAATATGGTTTCCCTTAGAGACAACATGCCTTCCTTTATCCAGTAATGGTGTCCCTTAGCTCAAATATGGTTTCCCTTAGAGACAAAATGCTTTCCCTTATCCAGTAATGGTGTCCCTTTGCTCAAATATGGTTTCCCTTAGAGACAACATGCCTTCCCTTATCCAGTAATGGTGTCCCTTTGCTCAAATATGGTTTCCCTTAGAGAAAACATGCCTTCCCTTATCCAGTAATGGTGTCCCTTTGCTCAAATATGGTTTCCCTTAGAGACAACATGCCTTCCCTTATCCAGTAATGGTGTCCCTTAGCTCAAATATGGTTTCCCTTAGAGACAACATGCCTTCCCTTATCCAGTACTGGTGTTCCTTTGCTCAAATATGGTTTCCCTTAGAGACAACATGTCTTCCCTTATCCAGTACTGGTGTTCCTTTGCTCAAATATGGTTTCCCTTAGAGACAACATGCCTTCCCTTATCCAGTAATGATGTCCCTTAGCTCATATATGAATTCCCTTAGAGACAACATGCCTTCCCTTATCCAGTAATGGTGTCCCTTTGCTCAAATATGGTTTCCCTTAGAGACAACATACCTTCCCTAATCCAGCAATGGTGTCCCTTTGCTCAAATATGGTTTACCTTAGAGACAACATGCCTTCCCTTATCCAGTAATGGTGTCCCTTTGCTCAAATATGGTTTCCCTTAGAGACAACATGCCTTCCCTTATCCAGTACTGGTGTTCCTTTGCTCAAATATGGTTTCCCTTAGAGACAACATATCTTCCCTTATCCAGTACTGGTGTTCCTTTGCTCAAATATGGTTTCCCTTAGAGACAACATGCCTTCCCTTATCCAGTAATGGTGTCCCTATGCTCAAATATGGTTTCCCTTAGAGACAACATGCCTTCCCTTATCCAGTAATGGTGTCCCTTTGCTCAAATATGGTTTCCTTTAGAGACAACATGCCTTCCCTGATTCAGTAATGGTGTCCCTTTGCTCAAATATGGTTTCCCTTAGAGACAACATGCCTTCCCTTATCCAGAAAAGGTGTCCCTTTGCTCATATATGGTTTCCCTTGGAGACAACATGTCTTCCCTTATCCAGTACTGGTGTTCCTTTGCTCAAATATGGTTTCCCTTAGAGACAACATGTCTTCCCTTATCCAGTACTGGTGTTCCTTTGCTCAAATATGGTTTCCCTTAGGGACAACATGCCTTCCCTTATCCAGTAATGATGTCCCTTAGCTCATATATGGTTTCCCTTAGAGACAACATGCCTTCCCTTATCCAGTAATGGTGTCCCTTTGCTCAAATATGGTTTCCCTTAGAGACAACATACCTTCCCTAATCCAGCAATGGTGTCCCTTTGCTCAAATATGGTTTACCTTAGAGACAACATGCCTTCCCTTATCCAGTAATGGTGTCCCTTTGCTCAAATATGGTTTCCCTTAGAGACAACATGCCTTCCCTTATCCAGTAATGGTGTCCCTATGCTCAAATATGGTTTCCCTTAGAGACAACATGCCTTCCCTTATCCAGTAATGGTGTCCCTTTGCTCAAATATGGTTTCCCTTAGAGAAAACATGCCTTCCCTTATCCAGTAATGGTGTCCCTTTGCTCAATTATGGTTTCCCTTAGACACAGACAACATGCCTTCCTTTATCCAGTAATGGTGTCTCTTAGCTCAAATATGGTTTCCCTTAGAGACAACATGCTTTCTCTTATCCAGTAATTGATGTCCCTTAGCTCAAATATGGTTTCCCTTAGAGACAACATGCCTTCCTTTATCCAGTAATGGTGTCCCTTAGCTCAAATATGGTTTCCCTTAGAGACCAAATTGCTTTCCCTTATCCAGTAATGGTGTCCCTTTGCTCAAATATGGTTTCCCTTAGAGACAACATGCCTTCCCTTATCCAGTAATGGTGTCCCTTTGCTCAAATATGGTTTCCCTTAGAGACAACATGCCTTCCTTTATCCAGTAATTGTTGTCCCTTAGCTCAAATATGGTTTCCCTTTGAGACAAAATGTCTTCCCTTATCCAGTAATGGTGTCCCTTTGATCAAATATGGTTTCCCTTAGAGACAACATGCCTTCCTTTATTCAGTAATGGTGTCCCTTTGCTCAAATATGGTTTCTCTTAGAGAGAAAAAATGCCTTCCCTTATCCAGTAATGGTGTCCCTTTGCTCAAATATGGTTTCCCTTAGAGACAACATGCCTTCCCTTATCCAGTAATGGTGTCCCTTTGCTCAAATATGGTTTACCTTAAGGGCCTAACATACTCCACCATAACACCATAATATAACATGTTATGCTACGGAGGCGGAGCCTGTTATGGTGGGTCAACATACTTCCCCACCGTAACGTAACGTAACATAACATTTGTGGGAACAAACTGTGTTATGGTATGTTATTCCAATAAATCGGCCTAACATGCCATAACACGGAAGATAAAAAAAATAATTTAGGCTTCTAAAAATAATAAACGTAGGTGAATTATTATTTTATTGTGTTTCAGAAGCCGAAAGTCTCTATTCTGAAAGTTTCCGACCACAAACCCACCGTTTCTCAATCTTCCGGCTACTTGTTTTCAGGAATGAATTAAAGGAATGTCTTCTAAGTCAACTAAGACAGTAAAACTGATTCTGTGGTTTCTGAGTGATACAGAATCATCGATAATCATGCTGAAGATTCAATTATGATGAGCGGGAGTTTGAATATGAGCGGCCAGCAACAAAATCTGGGCTCGGCACCGCCCGGTTTGCTTTTCTTCACAGAGTGTGTCTGCCTGTGTCGGCTGATTAATTTATATCTATTGTAAAATTTTCTCTCCCAGTCAGCGTATTTTCAAGTTTCTTTGACGTATCGATCTGTCTTACTTAGATGTGTTGCACGTGTTTGCTGTCATATGATACCCGTTTTCTTTTAATGAATCTGTTGATTTGTTCTAGAACTGCTTGTGGTTTTCTGTTATCGATTGCTGTATTTACTTTTATTCTATGCTTTTGTCTGACCTGTTTGAACGTTTTCGTTGTCTGTTGTGCGCATTTACTTGAATGCTAGACCTGCCTATGAACATAACCGACCAAAAGTATTAATATCTCTAATTTCAGATTGATTTTAATTTATCGATGGGCAGAAAATGACGGCGAGCTAAACGCAGATGACCGGGACCGTATGGGAGGCGTAGAGAAGAAGGCGGTGGGACCGTGAAGGGCTCAGGCTGCTGCAAATTCGGATGCTAGAGGTTGGTGTTTCATGGTACATGGCACTGGCGGACGAGTGAATCTTCCAAAGGGAGGGGGGATTTTTTCAAAGAGGGGGAATTAGCCGTTTTGGAAAAATTTTACCCACACTTCAACAAACAAATTACACTTTTTGATACTGCCAAAGAGGGGGGAATTTCATTATTTTGGTTCTTCCCTAGTCCGCTTGTGGTACACGGAGTAAGGTGGTAATCTCGTCTGAACCCGTCGATCGAACCTGTTGAACGGTTCGAGGTATATTAGGCTGTAGGCTCGCTACATTAATGGACAAGTTTGGGATATTGGGTGGAGCTTAGGATTCTTTGTAAGCTGAAGCGTCTTTTTAGGCTTAAGCTTAGGTTTCCGTTTTCGGGAAGAGCTCGGGCGCCGACCTAAGTTGCTGCGCTTGCTGCCCAACTGTAAATATAGCACTTGAAAACAAAAGTTTTGAACTAAAGTCAGGGCTAAGCTAGGAATTAAGGCTCAGAGTAAGAAAAAACAAAATAGTTATAGTGTCGCTGTAACCGTAGCCGCGGTAGGGTTCAGGTCACATCAATGCCTGACGAGCCAATCCTTTTGAGGAGATTTTCTTCAAAGAGAGAGAATTAGCAGGTCTGAGGATATTTCACTTACACCTTAAGGAATAGATTATTTTTTTATAGAACTGCCACTTGCCAGAAAGGGTATTAAATTTTTTTGTTTCTCCCGTGTCGGCTAGAAAGTCGGCTTCGGCATGGATGTGTGTTTCAGTGGGTTCTTTTTTACACCAATATAAGCAATATTATTTTCAGTTGCATCAACCGTGACTGGATTCGACATCTCGGCTTCAGAAATATCCCACCACGGGTATCGGATTCATTTAAGAGGACGAGAGCGTAAGTTTGTTACATTACCCATTTGTCCGTATAATAAATTAATATTTTTGATTTTAACATAGCTTTATATGTTGAACAGTTTACTTTTAATTAGCGACTACGTGCCGTATAGTTTTCCTTTCCATACAACATAGTTTTCTAAGTTATTAATTCAAGTTCTTCAAGCTGTCGGTGCTGGACTGATAATTTATTATAAAAAAACTGATAATTGATTAACTTGATGTTTTCTTTTTAGGCTGATCAATTGCCCATTTCGACACCCGGACCCTAGGTCAGCAGTCAACTGCCAACCAACATGCCAACTGGTGTCTTATCGCCTCACCCAATTTTAGTTGCTTCTCCAAATTCATGATAGCATTTTTTAATTTGAAAAAAATTATTCGCGGTCTGGTGAGTTTAGGCTTTTTGTTCTCTCTACCACGTACATGTTTTCAAGATTTAAACGCAGTTAATCATGGATTATTGTAGTTTTTTATGTAATGTTTTGAGTAATTGGGCAATATTCAGATTTTTATGCATACTTATTTATTTGTAAATAGATTTGGATGTATGGATTTGTATTATGACCACATTTATTTGTATTTGTAAATAAGTTTTATTTGTCTAATATGATCGCATCTATATGTGAAAATGTTTTCAATCTGAAAATGATATTATTATTGTTATCGAATTTTTTAATGATCAATGAAGAATGTGAATAAATTATTAGCCTATTATTAAATTGTATGGCTTGGAATTGCGAAACAAATCAATATATTATTTAGAGTTTTTTCAATAAACTAGTTTCAAGATGCAAGACTTAATAGCCACCGGTAGCGATTACCTTATGGAGATAAGATAAAGAACTTGTAAAAAGAGGTTTGCAGTTCAGATGTATATCAATTGATGCCCACTGTCGAAGACGGTGTTCGGTTTTCTTATACGGTATTATATAGTCTATCATGCCATCCCCGGCATACGGGTTTTAATCCTCCAAAGGTAGGGGAATTTCTCCAAAGAGGGGGAATTGGGAGTTTTGAGACTGACTTACCTACACCGTAAGGAACAAACCACTTATAAAAAAATCGTCAAAAAAGGGGAATTCCACGTTCCCTCCGTTTCGCAGTACTGCCTCCGTTTCTCGTCCGCTAGTGATCCCTGCTTGGTCGCGCGTTGAAAGAACGTCTATCTGTATTGTCAATTCACTGATATTTCAGTGGCATAAAATTTACCAACTGATAAAATAGGAGTAAAAAATCATCTTTGCGAACCGGTGATTTTTCTGCATCAAAAAATCGTTTTCGAAATTCCCAGCTGAGTTTATTTTCTTCATGTTACGTTACGGTTAGTCAACATACTCCACGCGACGTAACATAACATAACACGCCGTACCATAACCAGCTATGTTATGGTGTTATGTTATGTTACGTGTTATGGTGAAGTATGTTAGGCCCTTTAGAGACAACATGCCTTCCCTTATCCAGTAATGGGGTCCCTTTGCTCAAATATGGTTTCCCTTAGAGACAACATGCCTTCCCTTATCCAGTAATGGTGTCCCTTTGCTCAAATATGGTTTCCCTTAGAGAAAACATGCCTTCCCTTATCCAGTAATGGTGTCCCTTTGCTCAAATATGGTTTCCCTTAGAGAAAACATGCCTTCCCTTATCCAGTAATGGTGTCCCTTTGCTCAAATATGGTTTCCCTTAGAGACAACATGCCTTCCCTTATCCAGTAATGGTGTCCCTTTTGCAACAACCCTGGGTTTCTATCTAATTTACGCGAACAGGGAAGTTTGTTCGTGTGTCCCAGCCCAAGAGGGGGTTGCGCTACTTGTGTGGATCGTTACTGTCTGATGTCTAAATCCGAGTATTCCAACAATGGTGTAAATAGATGTTTTATTAACAGTCATACATTTAGTCACCAATCATACAATTCTAGTTTTCGGGTTATGAACAACACTATAACCAGTCAGCTTATAGCTGTAAAGGTTATTTATACATAAATTACAATATAAAAGATAGAAACAGTGATTCACATAATATCAGCTTATCAACTATGCACTCGTGCAAGCCTCAGGTCTCAGGTCAGCACACTCTGGTCAAGCCTCAGGAATGCCTTCTTGTCGTTGATCATCTTCTTATATACGAACCGTCCTCGTGACATGGTAGCTGAAAGTATGTACATGGTATTGTTTACATTAAGATACAAAGTTCATCATGTCAGTCAAGTATGTGTAGTCAACTAATCCTGTTACCGATAACCGGTGTCACCTGATGGCCACGTCAGCGCTCTGCCCGGACATGCAACATCGACATGTACCAATCGGTGCAGATAAGAACGCTAACGGTGTTTGCTCCACCTACCTGTCCAAGACATTGCAACATCGGCAAGTACCATTTTGGAACAGATAAGG
>CAXIWR010000096.1:20843-41992 GCA_964036265.1 Daptonema setosum | reverse complement strand
TTCTCAGGCAAGGCGTTTTAAAACCGATTTCTGTTTCCCGTACATTAACAGGCGGCGGATCGGTCGTCAGCTACATAAAAACTGCACATCCAGCCAATCAACATAGAGAAAAGCAACGAGTATTAATTACTTGAATAGACTATACGACCACACTGCACGCTGGAACGGTTATTGTGGTACCTCAGCCCTGCTAATTTCCGGATTAGAACACAAAGCTACCACAATACACACATGTACACAAAACACTGTGACGTTATAAACGTGTTAGTGATGCTGATTTATTGTTACTGCACGTGGCCTTACATTGTCCCTGCGACAAACTTCCAACCCCCAAAAAAATTTCTATAATTTTTTTAAACGCCAAATTTATCTGTCACCAAAAATATATTCCATATGAAGTTTTACTGTCCGTTAACCCCCGATAACCTTTCGTGAGGCTTGCTTGTCCGAGCGGGAGCGAGGAAAAACGCGTTAGGCTTACGCAGCGGTGGTAATTCAGTGGGAACTTTAGTAGGCGCGCAAAAATTTCGTGTATGGGAAAAATTCTCGGAAAATTGTTCGGGTTCCTGCGCGTACGTGAAACATCAAGCCTTCATCAGGTTTTATAGTTGCTGATTCAACATCAAAACTTAACCCATCTCAAAACCTCCTAATAAGAATATAACATAGTTCATCGCCGGTCAAGTTGTTGTAAAATGTAACCGCGCTGCCAAAGTTGTTAATAATATTATTCCATAACCCAGCTCATAACGGTAGCCAATACAGTATGTCTGGTATTTGACGTATAAAAAAAAGTATATATATATATGTATATATAATATATACATATATATACATATATATATATATATATATATATATCTTATATGTATAATACAGTTTTGTAAATATAGTGCATTCAGGTCGCATTATGCGCGGAAAACAGACAGATGTCACTTCCGAAACGGTATGCGTTGCGTGTTTAGGGTGCCTTCATACATAGTACATTGCAATTTGTGTTGCAATTTGTGTTGCAATTTGTGTTGCAATTTGTGTTGCAATTTGTGTTGCAATTTGTGTTGCAACTTTGTTCGAAACACTTTTTGACGTTCCGAAACGTTTCGAAACGTCAAAAAGTGTTTCGAACAAAGTTGCACGGACTATGAAGACACCCTGAGCATTCTCAATTGGTTACGAGACTAAATTTGAATGCGCGCCTTTGTTGTACAATTATGCATAACAATTTGTTGATTTTCGTCGTCGTCGTCGACGTCGAAAACTATCGAATTCGAATTTTGTCCCGAATCTGAGACATTTTATTTTTTTGTCGTAAGACTATTCCCCGGTATGAACTGACATAGGCATGTACACACTTGATGGTAAAAATCTTATTCATTTGTTATAATGAATTACGGGGCTATATGTACATATTACGTGCATTCAGAACGTCCGAACCGTGTTTGCGGATATAATACAGTACCTTAGCTCTGCTAATATCCTGAGTATACAAAGGCTGCTGTTAACATCATGAGAACGGGAAATGCTGAAAACACATTGCAGCATGTGATCCATGACCGAATAATTACAGCATAAGTTTGGTCTCGTATGTACATACAGTACATACGGTTGTATGTTTGTTTGTAGGGCACCAGCCTCAAACACCGCTGGTCCTAGTTGCAGTCCGACACATGCTAGAACGATTCGCAAACAGCCACAATCGGATTACATACCTATGAAACATTAGGCTTTGAGCTCTGTTCGGGTTAGGTAAGGCATAAAGCTTAGGTTAGTTTCAAAATCACATTGTACCCGAGCCCACCCCAAAACGTCAGCCTAATTAATGACGAGTCCAATCAAAGAAGTGAAAAACATCCAGTTCTAGGTAGGCACCGCACCATCCACCTTCCGTTACACGTCATCATCATCATCGTCATCATCATCGTTACCATGATCATCAACATCAACATCATTATCCGAAAACGTCATCACCAGAACATTTCATTATACCACATCACGAGAGCATCTGAATATGGAGACATTCCATTAGATAGATTACGGTTCACATGATTTCTTGATCAGGTATGCATACTTTGACCAAGATGGTGTGATTGACGGTGTTTATAAACAAACCGCAAAAAGTATTCCCCATTTCATCATACTAGCTTCTTGATGTTTCTAGATGTTCTAGTTTTATTCATATAGATGTTCTAGTTCTAGTGTTCTAGAGGTTCTAGTAAACCGCCAAGAGTTTAAAATGATAACTGATCAAATTTTTTTTAATTTATTGGTAACTTTGTTTAACCTGAAAACTAGAGTTAAAACGAGGTTAGCCATGTACAAATACATATGCATATAGTAACATTCTTGATTCAAGAATCTTGATTGAGAAACATGTAAAAACGCGTTCGAGATTCTAGTGAAATGAGAAATACGATTTTCGCCCAGACCATGAAACATCAGGTTGAAAACATGTTGGGTGAAATCAACGCTAAATTTGGTAAAAGTTAAAGCAAGCATGAGCATACAAAGACAATACACCCACACTAGTTTACAAAAATTATCATAGCCCGTAAAATACCATCTTTTACACCGAACTCAAATGTTGGGCCACAAGCTAGTTCAGTGCACGTTACCCGAGTGTGTGGCTGTGGAACAAGAGAGAAAGCTAATGTTTCACGGTCTGAGCCAACTGGAATGTGCGTTATTCACTAGAATCTCGAAATCATTTTCAATATGGAATATTTTCGTGCGAAGCTAATGAGGTAACGAGTTCATCAAAAAAATAACGAAACTGTAATAAGAAGCTGAATGACGGAATCAAATTAAATGTTCTTCTCATACGAGAACTCTGCTTTATGATGGATTCCATTGATCAAATTTCGCAGATTAAGTTAAAAGAGAGGGATTTAACGAGAAGAATCTGGTAACTAATTTAAAGTTTTTTGTTCTAGTTCTTATATTTATTACTAATAGTTATGTAGTTTACAGTAATATTAGTTAGTCTTTAAGACTAGTGCTAAGTCAAGTCATTTAGTCAGAAAAGTGGCACGCTACGACGTTGATGTATCACGCTACCAAAATAGGATAGTAATAATAGTAGCAGTAATCTTGGAAGTTAATCACTTGTTTGGACGGCATGTTATGTATGTTACGCCAGGTTACGTTATGTTATGTTATATTATGTTATGTTATGTTATGGTATGGTATGTTATGTTATGTTATTTTTTGTTACGTTATGTTACATATGTTATTTTATGTTATTTTATTATTAGAAAAGCTAGGAAAATAACACAAGAGCATAAATGGGGCGTGGTATCTAACTTGGAAACAGAAAGAAATCTCAATTCAAGTTATGTTACGTTATGTTATGTTATGTCACTTCGAACTGATTTGAAGTACAGTACAGTATATCTATTAACACGATTTAGTAGCGTGACACAATTCACTACACCAAATTATGTGAACATTCTTCCTGAAAGATGGAAAATTGAAAAATATATTTGAATAATTGGTTTTGGTATAGTAGAACGAATCACGCGAGACCAAGAGGAACAAATGTAAGTTACGGTACGTTATGCTATGTTACATATGTTATGTTATGTCACGTTACTGCACTTGCGACTGGTTTGAAGTACAGTACTGTATATTAATGAACATGATTCCGTAGCGTGACACATCTCACTACACCAAATTATGTGAACATTCTTCGTGAAAGTTGGAAATTTTAAAATATATTTGAATAATTTGTATCGGTATAGTAGAAGGAGTCACGCGAGACGAATGTGTTTATAGACCAAAACAGGCAAAATGTCCAGGCACTGGCGGACAAACAAAATCTCCAAAGAAGGGGAATCTTTTCAAAGAGGGGAGAATCGGCAGTTCAGGCCATTTTACCCTTACCGTACGAAACAAACTCTACCATTTGAAACCTCCAAAGAGGCGGAAATACACTTTTTCCTCCTTTTCTCGTCCGATAGTGTGTCCTGGCCACGCAACTGTAATGAGTTGAGCCAAGCGTGGATTTCGTGACTTGAAAATGCAAGTTTGAGCTTCAAAATTTACCAGTCATGGTATAGTATATCCAGGGTTTCTTGTTACTGAGACACGTTTGGCGCGCAATTTGAAATCCAAACTGATTTGAGCATGCATTAAAAAAATTGAGAAAAAATATTTCACATCGACATTTGAGTAACATACAGTAAAAAATAAAGAGTCGAAAAAATAATTTTTGATAAAAAAACCTGATCAAGTTAGAAAATAAAATAAACATATAAAAATACTGCAATACATAAGAGCAAGAACATTATAAGTTGTTGTTCTCTTGCTAACTTATTTATAATAGATATTTAGTTTGAGAACGAAAAAATATTGACAATTTTTCTTTGTCCAGAAACATCGTACGCTTTTTTCTATCGGAGCCTGGACTCCTCAGGGGTGAGCTTGTGCTGTGCTGACTATCTTATAAATAAAAAAGTCACCATATGTGCATACTAATCATCTTGAGTCAAGTAGATTGGTTACAGTAAGCCAACATTTGTCATGTCGAGCGCATCGCATGACTTTGTATTTTGCTGAACGCAACCCTAATTCAACAGGCAACTGATGATTCTGTGATAGTCAGTAGCGGATGCATATTTCCAAACTCCCGAAAACTTTCTTAAAATTTTTCCCATAAACGAAATATTTTTTTATGTGCGCATATTAAGGTGAGTAACCGCTGAAATACCACCGCTGCGCTCGCCTAACGCGCTGGTCCTCGCTCCCGCTCGGATAAGCCGGCCCCACTATAGGTTATCGGGCGTTAACGAACAGTAAAACTTCGTATATGAAATATATTTCTGGTGACTGAAAACTTAGGCATTTAGAATTCGAAAAATTTGAGGAAAATTCTAGGATCCGCAGCAGGTGAGTAATTATTTTTAAAGAACGCACCGGGTTGTTTCGTTGGTGCAGATTAACATGCACGGCGCCTGTCTATTTATATCAGAGCCTTAGTTCCCCGTGACCAATGCGCAGAGACTGAGCGCCAGAAAATCAATCAAACGGAATTCCTCACAGATATAAGGGAACTGGCCGTACATGTAGGCGGGTTCAACAACATGAGTACAGAAATATAAGAATTTGATTTCGTTTGAATTAGAATTTGACTCTGAATTACCGAAAATGGGGGGATTCTCATATTTCTCTCATCCGCTAGTGAAGCAAAAGAAAATCTCATGCATACTAATTTAGCGTGACCCGGTGTCATTTCCAGTCATATAATTGAATCGTATAGCATATCCAGTTTTTTGTGTAGCAGAACAAGTTTTGGCGCGCGATCTGGATTCAAATCGGTTATGACTGACTGACTGACTGACTGACTGACTGACTGACTGACTGACTGACTGACTGACTGACTGACTGACTGACTGACTGACTGACTGACTGACTGACTGACTGACTGACTGACTGACTGACTGACTGACTGACTGACTGACTGACTGACTGACTGACTGACTGACTGACTGACTGACTGACTGACTGACTGACAGACTGACTGACTGACTGACTGTCTGACTGAACTTACATTACTGACTGACTACATAACTGACTGACTGATTGACTGACTGACGGACCAACTGACTGACTGGTTTACTGGAAATCTGATTGACTGACTGAATATTTGATTGACTGTAAGGACTGACTGACTGACTGACTGAACTTACTTACTGACTGACTAACTGCCTGACTGACTGACTGACTAACTGACTTACTGACTGACTGATTGGTTAACTGACTGACTGACTGACTGACTGACTGGCTGACTGACTGACTGAATGACTAACTAACTGACTGACTGACTGACCTAACTTACTTACTGACTAACTGACTGACTGACTGACTGACTGACTAACTTACTTATTGAGTGACTGATTGGCTAACTGACTGACTGACGGACTAAATGACTGACTGACTGACTGACTGACTGACTGACTGACTGACTGACTGACTAACTGACTGAATGACTGACTGACTGACTGACTGAGTGACTGACTGACTGACGGACTGACTGACTGACTGACTGACTGACTGACTGACTGACACTGACTGACTGACTGACTGACTGACTGACTGACTGACTGACTGACTGACTGACTGACTGACTGACTGACTGACTGACGGACTGACTGACTGACTGACTGACTGACTGACTGACTGACTGACTGACTGACTGACTGACTAACTGACTGACTAACTGACTGACTGACTGACTGACTGAATGACTGACTGACTGACTGACTGACTGACTGACTGACTGACTGCCTGACTGACTGACTGACTGACTGCTGAATGACTGACTGCCTGACTGACTGAAAGACTGTCTGAGAGACAGACTGGCTTACTGACTGACTGACTGACTGACCCACTGACTGACTAATTGACAGACTGACTTGACTGTCTTTCCGGTAGTTGACTCAGTAAAAACCTTTCACTTGCTTTCAATCAGACTCAAATGTAATCGGTTTCCGCTGTTAATGAACTTTTTAGATCATACATATGGATTTATGCAAAGTATAAAAAGCGTGCCTCATAAAGCTTGGTTATCCCATAGCTCGCATTTATTATCAGAAATTATCATTAATAAACCCGTTATGATCATTGAACTAAGAGCCAAATTTTGTGTGAGAAAAAACGTTTACTGAAAAACACCAGTAAAGAAAACACCATAAATGGATGGTGTTTTTCGAAACACCATATATGGAGAAACACCGACGTGTGCGGTTTTTTTAGCACAACATATATATGGATTCACACAGTATAAAACATAAAGATGAGGTCGACCGGCGACGCAAATAGACAGCAAGCTGTATGTCGTGCTCCATAACTGGTGCTGAGTAACCACCCCTGAAGTTTTAACTTGCAAACTCCTGAGTACAAAGTAATCTTGGAACAAGACACTGACATTTCAAAATCTGCAACGACAATTTCCCCAAGCTCTCCATACTTTCAGGTTTATCTTCATCGCAAGCGTACACCTTCATTTCAACCATGGTCATTGGTCAGAGAGGATTTACGTAAAGGGTCGTCCACCGATTCCACTTCAAAACAACCTACGGGTCGGATCCAGAAGAAGAAGAGGGAGGAGAGTCAGCCAAATAATCAGTTGATTGCTTTTCGTTAAACTTTTCTTGTCTTAGTTTTCATTTACAAGTCCATGACAGTACGACGTACCTTTGAATGGTAAACCATTGACAGGAATGTGAAATATTTGTCTATCGAAGAGTTGAATACTTATGAAGCACTAACTAGAATTCTGATGAAACCACTAACAGAATTATTTTCCCATGTTTTTTTTACATTATGAAGAATGCGAGCTATGTATGTATTTGTCTATCGAGCAATTGCACTAGTAAAGCGCTTAACAATTTGTCCACCCAACAAAGCAAGCCTTATAATGCACTTTTAGGGATTCTAGTGAAATCACTGACAGACATACGAGCTACATATTTGTCTATTGAACAATTTATCTTATAAATGGATTCTTTGGAATCTAGTGAATATGTATTGACGTACATATGTATGTTCTGTAGTTGACACGTGAGATTTTTCAACGTCAAGAACGTCAACTGAACTTAGAATCGCGTGCTGTTGAATAGGTTATGATTACCATGTTAAACATAATTAGATTTTTGTTGATATCTCGGATTTGCGTCAACACATGTACACATGTTTACTCAAATCTGTATCAATGCAATAACATATGTACGTACAAACAAGCTAAAAACTATTTATTGAAAGTGGGCCGAAAGGAATCATATGTATAAGTGACGCCTGTTGAAGCATAAGACTGACATAGCAGCAGAATCATATAAGCGACATATAAACTAAATTGAAAGGTAATACGATCAAAATCAAAGATGTCAATACATGCATTATATAAAGCCGTTATATTTAGAATCCAAAATTATTATATTTTACTTGGAATATCGCTGGAACGTAATTATATACTGTACGTGTTGAGTCAATCAATCAATCAGTCAGTCAGTATTTAAGTCGGACGGATCAGTTGGTGAGTATTTATCTATTTCTGACGAAATTCCTCTCCTTTGAATGTTTTGGTCGTCCTGCGAAAGAGAAACATGGCAAATTGACCTAAAAACGATGTCTGCTACTTGTTTACTTCAATTCATAAAAGTAAGAGCTCCATGTTCGATTAGATTAATTCTTTTTCAGATCACCTTCTCATTTATATAACGGAAGACGGATACACAAACTCACAGTAAGAAAAGGGTTGAACTAGAAAACAACGATTTCGAAAAATATTTCAGCAAAAAATGGTTCATCCAAATTTTTTTTACACACAAAATAGTTACACAGAAATTGAACTAAAAAATAGTTTTTCTTTTAAAAATAGTGGACTATTATTGTTGAACTAAAAAATAGTTTTCCAGTTCAAAAATAGTGGACTATTATTTTTGGAACAAAAATAGTTTTCCAATTGTGGAGTGGATTAAAAAATAGTAATTACTATTATTGATAATACGCTTGTCGACCGGATGTCTTTTCGACCAAAAATACACCCTTCATAGAAAAGGCGGTGGATAAACATACCATTATCCCGATCCGTCCCGGAAATCAGTATAGTTTATCCAGGATTTCTTTTTTGCCAGAAACTTTTTGGCGCGTAGTTTGAATTTGAATATGTTTTGGCGCGCTTTCAAATATTCGAGAAAGGAAATATTTTTCGCATTGAATAGAACAACATACGACATCCGAGTGAAAAATCCACTGAACTAATTTTTTAAAACAAGAAACAACCTTTTTTACCTATGGAAAACGAAAGCAATAACCTATCCAGGGTTCTGGCGCGCATTTTGAATTCGAAACTGATTTTTTCGGTTTCTTGTTGCTCTTGAAATTTTTTTTCATTCACGCTTTTAACATTTAACAAGTTTCGAAGAAAAATTATTTGTACATAACTGTTGAACAAATTACAAAATTCATACCGTACATACAGCATGTGCGTGACAGGTACATACATATAATTTTCGACAAAAAGATGACTATGCACTATTCATTCTTCAATTGCGAATATGCGATTTTGCGATTTAGCGATTTTGCGATATAGCGATTTTGCGTGTTGCGTGTCCTATTCCCACATGTTACAGAGCTGAAACATTAGCTTACGTATAAAACATGTGAAGGAAGGGAAACGCCACACGCAAAATCGCAGAATCGCAAGTGAAGTATGAATAGCGCCTAAGCGATACACAGATATAGGCTACCTACAGTATGCAGCAAGCCTAGACATCAGTACTGATCAAGAAATAATCTCTGAAATTGTAGGTCATACACCAAATTTAGAAAACATCAACGTATGTAAATATTAATGATTGCGAGAACTTTCCCGTTTAGTGTAATCAAGCTAATGCAACATCAACTAATAAGAACAGAACATCAACTAATAAGAACAGAACATCAGTGGCAGTTCGGCTTTACTTTACTGTCAACAACGAGAGCCCTGGCCGTTCGTTCCCAAAGTACGACTCGTGATCAAAGCTCTGCTTTTATAGAGGATAACGGTCATTTGATGGAAATGGTCGTCGGGAATGATACTCATCAAATACATTGAGATGATAACGATGAGGTCATCCCATAACAGTCTGTGCGAAGCGACTAACCTCCAAAGTCTCTTCTCCATTAATTGAAGCCATCGAGGCAAATTAATACCATATCAGAATGGTGTTTTCGTAGTGACAGGCGAGTTGAATAAACTGACGGACAATGGCGGAAACTCCGGAGCAACGCATCAGGATCGGTGTCTCAAGTCAGGTTTCGAACTTAGGACCGCCGGTCTTTAAGGCTGGCGTCCAACGCACTAGACTAGACAGGCGATTTCATACGTGGAAGCTGGTTTAGGATTTTAATTGTAAGGATCTCGTGTCGCATGATGAAGGCGTTAAAAACAAGGCGTAAAAACCAAGGCGTTAAAAACAAAGCGTGAAAACTAAGGCGTTAAAAAACAAGACGTTAAAAAAGGCGTTTAAAGACAAGGTGTACAAAAAATTTACGTATATAACAAGATACAAACTCTGACCGAGCTAAGTATAAGAACCTATACTTAGTACCAAAAGACGGTGACCCTTTTATTTCTAATTACCAATCTTCTATATATATAACGTGGAACCACTGGCGGACGAGCAAGAGCTCCAAAGGGAGGGGAATTTTTTCAAAGAGGTGGAATTGGCAGTCTTCAAGCCGTTTTACCTATACCTTGGGGAACAAAGTATACTTTTTGAAAACATCAAAGAAGGGAAACTCCACGTTTCCTACCCCTTCTCGTTCGATAGTGCGTGGAACCCGTGATTGGGCAGATGATTCTAGATGGTCAGTTTGATTTATTAACCATGACAACCATTAATAGGCCTAATTAGGTAAGCCGGAAAAAGAACTCATATATTTGGTTCTTTCACTCATTAGAGATGACCTTTTGGAGAGGTTAGCACCTACGTATTATTGTAGTGTAGACAAGCATGGTCCCATATGTAATAAGCAAACTATCCTACTATCAGGTAATATGAACATAAAGTTCCAACATCCTTGGTGGTGTCATGGTTAGCCTTGGTAATCATTGGCGGAATCTTGGCCCAAGCGTGGCCCAACCTTGGTTTTCCTTGGTGAGCATATCTCTATGTTTTAACACGCACCAAGGAAATTTTCTTGGGCCAACCTCAGTCCAAGCTTGGTGTGCCGTTTATTCTGTCAGGGACTGCGATGTGATGTTGAAAAAATGACAGTTTACAACAAGTTGCATACTCGGGCCGAGGAAAAAGAAAACAATAGAAGAACCAAAAAAAATGGCGCAATGTAACCAAAAAAACAATTCGAATTAATCAAAAAACCAATAGATCATACACCAAATTTAGAAAACATCAACGTATGTAAATATTAATGATTGCGAGAACATTCCCGATTAGTGTAATCAAGCTAATGCAACATCAACTAATAAGAACAGAACATCAACTAATAAGAACATAACATCAACTAATAAGAACAGAACATCAACTAATAAGAACAGAACACCAGTGGCAGTTCGGCTTTACTTTACCGTCAACAACGAGAGCCCTGGCCGTTCGTTCCTAAAGTACGACTCGTGATCATTAAGCTCTTTGCTTCTATAAAGGATAACGGTCATTTGATGTAGATAGCCGTCGGAAATGATTCTCAGCATCTATGTACGTTGAGATGATAACGAGGAGGTCCTCGCATACTAGTCTGTGCGGAGTGACTAACCTCCAAAGACAGAGTGCGATGTCTTTAACGCCCCTCACCAACAGGGCAGCTTTGTCACAGCTGGCGGTGTGAGTTTTCAACTCACGACCCCACGCTTCTTTATGAAGCGCGTTAACCAACTGAGCCACTTGGCTGACAAAGGATTTTTATGTTGATATACATCATCAGATCATCAGATCATCAGGGTTTGAGTGATAACGGCCACCAGGTGCTATCGAGCAGTAGCAAGCTACCGATAATTTGATAGGCGCCATACCGTCCCGGTTGAACCGTGTAACGCAGGAAGAAAGCCCTGCTCCTCATTTTGCGACCCCGAAGGGATGGAGGATGAGTGATCCTGGCTTGGTGTGCATACTTCTATCTTCAACACACCAGCTTATAGTGCAATGTCTTTAACGCCCCTCACCACCAGGGCAGCCAGTCTCAATCAGTGACCGCGGGAATCGAACCCACGACCTAACGCACTTGAGCGTAACCAATTGAGCCACGTGGCCGACGTTGGTTGATCGTTGTTTATATACATACAATATACATACATTGGTTGATCGTTGTTGATATGATTCGATCGTTTTTGGGAATAAAAGTTAATCGGTAGTCGGTCATATCTTACGGTAGAGCAATCTCAATCAATTAGAAGACTGAATTCAAATGATCACCAATCACCATGATACTTGACGATTCGCCAAAATCGATTTAATTTTTTTTATTTTCAACTGTAAGTTCAAATTTATCTGGTTGTTTTGCCATAATAGCAAAGTAGGATACCAAGTCACAAAAAGTGAAAGAACGGTCATCCGATTTACAAATGACAATCACCGATCATCAACAACGTTCTTGAATGCGCTGTATCTCAACCCGGGGCTCGAACCAGGAACGTCGGCGAGCGATGCCGGCACCTTAACTACTTGACAAGGGAAGCGACGAGGAACCTCAACTACTTGGACTTCTCCATTTACTGAATCCATCGATGCAAACTAATACCATATCAGAATGGTGTTTTCGTAGTGGCAAGCAAGTTGAATAAACTGACGGGCAATGGCAGAAACTCCAGAGCAACGCGTCAGGATCGGTGTTTCAAGTCTGGCTTCGAAATTATGACCGCCGGTTTTCGAGGCTGGCGTCCAACGCACTAGACTAGACTAGAGCGATTTCAAACGTGGGAGCTGGTTTAAGATTTTAATTTTTTAAATTAAAATGATCTCGTGTCGCATGATGAAGGCGTAAAAAAACCAAAAAAATTAGACGTTAAAAAATTCCGTATATGTATTAGGTCATTCAAAAAGTTCGTGACCTGAAATACGTTTAGCAGTCGTATAAGTAAGAAACTTGGTAGACTGAAACAATCTTATAATAATATGAAAAACCTTCATTCTTATGTTCATGAAGTTTCTCCACTTTGAGTTTTTCATAAAAGCAGGAAGTACCCCGAGGGTAGGTGAAAAACACGTGGTTAGGTTAATGTAACATTTTTTTCGACGTTTTACTTCACTGCAATGGCTTTATGCAATTCAACGTTGAATGTCCCAAAGTTGGAGCATTCGAAACGGTAGGCGACTTCCGCATTACACGTTCTATGTGCATTTAAACGGCTCAAATTTGAAAATTGCGAAAATTGCAAAAATCAGGGTAAAGCAGAGTTTTATTTTATTCTTCCCTAGATCAGTTTTGAAACTTGAAGTGGAGATATTGTTATGGCTAATAAGGTTTAAAAAAATCTAATTTAATTGATTGTTCGATTTTTTCGATTAAATGCAGAAAATTTTCAAATTTCGATGATCAACCGAAAAAATCGGGATGATTTCGAATTGAAGGGTCCTGGCGTTGCAAAAAACCCATACCATAACAACTGAGTACGGACTTTAATATACCGCACTATAGTCTAACTTTGTGCAAAAATTCGCTTGCTTACATTGGGTTTCAAAAAAATTATAGGTCACTCCCCATTCAAGGTGAGAAACGTCCAATTTCACAGATCTTGACTGTATGAAGCTAACGGCCCCATATAACAAAGCATAATCACACTATCCAGTTGAAAATGGGTGTGTGAAGTACCATTAACCTGTAGTATACGCACATACAGTGCCGATTGTCTGGGACCAATCAACTTATATTGGGTCACGAACTTTTTGAATGACCTAATATAACAAGTTAGTCTGACCGAGCTAAATATGAGAAACTATACTTAGTACCACAAGACGGTGACACTTTGATTTATAATTACCGATTTTCAATATATAAATCCACTCAAAAATTACTGAGACAAATCTATAATTAGCAAAGTAGGGTGGTGGTCTCCAGTTCTACTAGGAGCTCGATATCATTTACAATATGTGTGTAAACTAGAACATTACTTCTGTCATATGTTGTGAATAAAGGCCAACAATACTCAGCCTATCTATATATAAATTTGACAACGAAAACTTATGGGTCCGTCAACTATGTCCAAAGGTTTCAGTTCTGCATGAACAGGCAAAATGCTTGGTAAAATTTGAGTCGCGGATGATCAACCGGAAAACTCATAATTGAAGTTCCATCCTGCATGAAAGTTGTTCTCTAAATTCGATAATTTACCTTGAATTTTTTAAAAAGTTTATAGAACGGCTGAATAAATTAATTTTGTAAGTTTCCCAATGGTCATCTGCTACCAAAAATTTCTTGAGAAACTCACAAGACGGCTCTGAACGCGCCCTAACACTACTGTCAACTGTGGAACTGATTTTGACAGCAGCGGTATGAGCTTTATAAGGTAAGAAATTCCTCTGTTTAGCAACGGTTAAGTAGCTTTGTCGTTCAACGCGCCGAGTTAGTTGAAAAGTTCGAATCTTTATTCTCTTCATTTTTATGGTTGTCGTTTAAAGTTTTCTTATGCGAGAAATTTGGATACATTTTACATATTTTTTTCACACATTTTGATGGATAACGATGCTGCTATAATTTTTGATGATTGAATCATTCAATCTAATGTTTGTTCGAATCTTTATCTTCCATTTGTTTCAATTGAGATGTTTGTGTGGCTGTGCATGGAAGGAAAAATTCCCTTACTGTTCAACTAAAGTGCTGTAATTTAAAGTATTTGATGAAATAACTTATATTATACGGGTCGGGTCGGTCTAAGATATAACCAACGTTTAAGATTTTTATCCCTTGATTTCCTTTAACTGGATGGTTTCTGAGACGTTTGTTGACATGACGTTTGTTTTCTTCGAGATAAAGGGACATTCTTCTCGGTAGCAGTATCAGAGAGAATTTTCTTCATTTTGATGGTTGTCGTTTAATATTTTCTGCATAACGGCTGACCGACTATTTGACAGATTGACTGACTGACTAAATTACGATCCCGTAAACATTTGCGGAGTAGGGAACTGGCTTACCCGGATGCATATTTCCAGAAACTACAAAGCAAGCGGATGCATATTTAATAAAACGGTATTCAAAACCCGAGTTAGCTTACAAAAGTTTTCAAGTTCGATCATCTATTTTCTTCATTTTGATGGTTGTCGTGTAATATTTTTTGCATAAGTTTTTGTTGACCGACTATAGTTTGACATAATCGCCAGACAGTCATAATATTTTTTCGGTTTGACAGATTGACTGACTGACTGACTGACTGACTGACTAAATCACGATCCCGTAAACCTTTGTGGAGTTGGGAACTGGCTTACCCGGATGGCATCACTACGCTAGCCTATAGCTTGATACCTAATTGAGTTGTTTTCTGTTGACGGCAAACGATGCTGCTTTAAATTTTGATGGTTGATTATTGAACCTAATTTTTTTGTTAGAATGTTTACCTTCCATTTGTTTCAATTGATACGTTTCACGGCATGAAGAAGAAAACAAAACTATTCAGTTTAAACAAACCTGAAATTATGAAAAAAAATTCGTTATGTAACTTTAACGTATTTGAACTATAGTTAATTTATGTAAAAAACTTTTTTTATTTTGCACTTTTCATTCAATGACATAACTGACATATATACATATCTACTCAAACAACGGGTTCTGCTGAATAGAAAAGGATAATCTACCTCACTGTCCAAATGAAGTAGGTTCAAATATTTAATGATAAACTTAGTTCTAACGGGCCGGGTAAATCCAACAGAATGGAATTTTTGTTCAAAATTGGGAAACCACGATAAATAATGATTTCCTGTTAATGAGTGGTCCTAAGGTGACGTGGAATCCTTAATGGTAAGGTTTTTTGACATTTTTCTGTCTGGTGTGCTAAGTGAGAGGTTTAACAAGATGAGATAAAAAAATAAAAAGATTCAGCTATGGTATGTTTTTGAATGGACCGTTTTATACTTTGCATATTCTACTTACATAACTTCATAACTGACACGTATCTATGTACGTACGTACATACTGTGTTCACTCAAACAACTGGTTGTATGGCTGTGCATAGAAGGAGAAATTCTCTTACTGTTTAACTGAAGTACATGGTTTTATTTAATTCGATGGTTACTGTAGAACTTGAATCACAGTAGCCGGCAACGGGACTAATCACAGTTGCCGGCAACTACTTATACTGAATGCACATTGTGCTACTGTACTGCTGAACGTACATAATAAACCGTCTGAGCTGTTACATAATTGCTAACGGAAAACATGAATCAAAAGTCATGTCAAGCCTTTAATAACAGATGAAATATTTTTGCCTTTGACACGAGTGCAACGGGCTCTAAGGAAAAGATGTTTTTTTTTCATTATTTTCTTCTCAATCGCCGAAACGAGTTTAAAAATACTGAGGTAGCAAAAAATACATATTTCAACCAATTAATCTTTGGATAGGGTTGGGTTGGTTCAGTTTATCTTCACTTTTAATCATCGGATCCGGTCACGGATAAAATTTATCTTCGAAAGTTTTAACGGGACGAATGGAGTTTTTCGGAATGGAAGAGCAATATTGGGACGTGATGGTTGAGTCATTGATCACAATTTTTGTTGGAATATTTATCTCAATATTTATCGAAATTTTATGAGACGTTTCAGGGGATGAGTCAAAAAATAAAACTATTCATTTCCATTCAATCACATAAGGACATAACTGACATGTTTCTACTCAAACACAGGATTGTGTTGCTGAACAGTACGGAAGAATCTATCTTAATTTTCAACTGAAATAGTTTCGAATATTGGATGATACAAAAAAAATTTACGGGTCGGGTAAATGTCACAGAATGCAACTTTTGTCTAAACAGGAAAAACAAGATAAATCAATGGGTTTAGTATATGCATCTCATGATTTCCCGTGAAGCTTCGGTTCCTATAAAACTCGATCATACGTTGCTGGCAACGGGTAATCAACTAGTGTTTAAAAAGTGACACATTCATACATTATTTGGTGTGCGTTAACAACAGACAAATCGAATTCGTTGTGGAATGTACCAGAAGTACCTGACTGACTGGCTGACTTTCTGACTAACTGACTGGCAAGACGTTGAAATAACAAGACGTTAATAAAATTTCTGTATATAACAAGTTAGTCTGACTGAGCTAAATATAAGAAACTATACTTAGTACCAAAAGACGGTGACCCTTTGATTTCTAATCAGCAATCTTCTATAACGTGTTACCCATTATTCGGCAGAAGGTTCTAGATGGTCAGTTTAGTTTATTAACCATGACAACCACTAATGAGCGTAATTAATAACGCCGGAAAAATAATTCGTACTTTTGGTTCTTCCACTCATTAGAGATGACCTTTTTCAGAGATTAGCACCTACGTTTTATTGTAGGGAAGACATAGTTCTAAGTTCTCATATGAAATAGGCAAACTACAGGGTGGTTAAAAAATTGCCAACACATCGGCGTTGAATATCTTCTAATACAAAGCACTGATTCCATTGCGCTTCTCAGGGATTCACACCAACAAATCAACTTGGCGAACTCTTTAATATCAGAGAAATCGGTCGATCACAGCGGCCATAACGCCTGATTGCGTGGAAAACTGCGTGTGTAGGAAAAACCGCGGTTCGCGTTTTAGCGAATAGATGTGATAAATGGAACATTAATTGACAGAAAGCTATTAATTGAAATCAAAATATTTATATCTTACCTTTAGTTTTAGTAAATTTTGAAATGTTTTCTTAATTTTCTGCTCAACAATGGCACATTTTCCTGTTAGCCTGAAAAAAGTCATCTTATTGCTTTTGCAAAGAATTTAATGAACAAATAACTTTTTATACGGATATAAGCTAATTTAAGAATCAAAATTATTCCTCTACAATTATTTGGGCCCGTTCCCATCCGAAGAGAGTTCTAATATTACATGATTATGTGCCATAAAATTAAAGTGAACATGCATAAGAAAACATAAACGTGAAGCGAATTTATCAGTCAGTCAGGCATGATTACAAACCCCACAGATTTTTCGAATTTGGTTTTTCTCGAGCAACATTACAATTCCATGTAAAGTTTCAGCGAGGACAAGCGCGATAGGCCCCGCAGGGGAGATTTCAATATTTCCTCCTGCACGTGTTGTAGCATAGCCACGTGCTGTAGAAAGCATGCGAGCGTAGCGAGCCAGTTATAGTAGGGTATATGCAGTTCAGTTGCATCGGCTCAGTAGCACAGTGCAAGGGCGCTTGCCTAGCATGCGAGTGGCCCGGGGTTCGTTTCCCAGATTTTTGATAAAAACTGTAAACTTTAAAAAAATCTGTGGGGTCTGGAAAATTGCGTCAGTCAGTCAATCAGTCAGTCAATCAGTCGACTAGCAAGTAGGTCAGTCAGTCAGTCAATCAATCAGTCAATCAGTCAGTCAGTCAGTCAGTCAGTCAGTCAATCATTCAGTCAGATGAGGATATGACGCCCAAAACGTGTTCCAATGTTACATATATGTATGAACATACATAAAAAGTACATAACTCAGTCCCAACACGAAAAGCCAATTTATCAGTCCGTCAATCAGTCAGTTTCTAATGCTGCATTTGACATAACACTGAAGCTACTAATGCTTGGGACATACTACTTATAAAATGCTGAAGCGGCAGCCTGTCATCACTGGTGGACCAGTGAAACCTCCAAAGGGAGGGGAATTTTTCCAAAGAGGGGGGAATTGGCAAAATTTTGGTCTTTTTACCTACACTTTAAGGAACGAACTCTAATTTTGAAATTGCCAAAGAGGGGTAATTCCACTTTTCCCACCCCTTCTCGTCCGCTAGTGCCTGTCATTACCAGCGGAACATCGTGGAGATCAAAATGGATTTTTTCGTTCTAAATATGACCGTGACATTTCTATAATTAACTGTGCAATGCAGTGCAGCACTAGAAGCTGAGTTTTTTTACTAGGACCTTTGTATATTTTACTGAAGCCCACGAAGCACAGGAATACCATATCAGAATGGTCTCTTCGTAGTGGCCAGAAAGGATGAGTCAACTGACGGGCAGAACTGACTGACTGACTGACTGACTGACTGACTGACTGACTGACTGACTGACTGACTGACTGACTGACTGACTGACTGACTGAGTGTATTCGACGTTCCTGGGAACCAAGTAACAAGAAACTTGAATGACTATAATTGGTTTATCAGATTTTATACAGTATGACTTTTTTCATCTTGAGCTCATGAAATATATGTAGACTCGTTTCTTACCATGAGTGAGAAAAAGTGATAAAAAAAGTTTGGACAATAAGCAGCTGACTGACTGACTGACTGACTGACTGACTGACTGACTGACTGACTTGTTGACTGACTGACTGACTGACTGGCTGACTGACAGACTGGCTGACTGGTTCACTGTCTGAACTTTTTTTATTTGAACGTTTCCTAAAGGTTGCCCGAAGAATTTCTGGATACGCTATGAATAGTTTACCATAGTAAATATCTACAGAAACTGTTTTTCATAATAAAAACGCATCAAACATGTAAGCTTGTCATTTACCATAAGTGGGAAAAAGTAATATTCAGTTTTCTAGAAACCCGCAGAAGTTTCATCAAAAATGCCGCACTCGCACATCGCCTGCATTTAGTGCATGACTGACTGACTGACTGACTGACTGACTGACTGACTGATTGTTTATTTGACGTTCCTGGGAACCGAGTAACAAGAAACTTGAATGACTATAATTGGTTTATCAGATTTTATACAGTATGACTTTTTTCATCTTGAGCTCATGAAATATATGTAGACTCGTTTCTTACCATGAGTGAGAAAAAGTGATAAGAAAAATTTCGACAATAAGCAGCTGACTCACTGACTGACTGACTGACTGACTGACTGACTGACTGACTTGTTGACTGACTGACTGACTGACTGGCTGACTGACAGACTGGCTGACTGGTTCACTGTCTGAACTTTTTTTATTTGAACGTTTCCTAAAGGTTGCCCGAAGAATTTCTGGATACGCTATGAATAGTTTACCATAGTAAATATCTACAGAAACTGTTTTTCATAATAAAAACGCATCAAACATGTAAGCTTGTCATTTACCATAAGTGGGAAAAAGTAATATCCAGTTTTCTAGAAACCCGTAGAAGTTTCATCAAGAATGCCACACATCACCTGCATTTAGTGCATGACTGACTGACTGACTGACTGACTGACTGACTGACTGACTGACTGACTGACTGACTGACTGACTGACTGACTGACTGACTGACTGACTGACTGACTTACTGACTGACATAAATGGTTCCTTGTACCTTCAATTGGAACATGATACCGTATGTACATGTACATAAATATAAATTCAAACAGATTAAGATAAGAAACAGCGTCACAAAACAGACCTTCATTTACACACACTCACTTACTCACTCACTCACTCACTCACTCACTCACTCACTCACTCACTCATTCACTCACTCACTCACTCACTCACACACTCACTCATCCACTCACTCACTCACTCACTCACTCACTCACTCACTAACTCACTCACTCACTCACTCACTCACTCACTCACTCACTCACTCACTCACTCACTCACTCACTCACTCACTCACTCACTCACTCACGCGCACAGACTAGGTCAATGGCAAAATTAGTATCCAGATCTTTAGTTACGTCTTTTTTTATGGGAGACCGTCGCCGGCATCTTGATATCATGAGTACCTCGGGGGTTTCAGTGTCTAAAAAATTAGTAGCCAGCTCATGAAAAGATTTGATGTACATACAGGGTGGTCCAAAAAAAATGACAACACTTTGAAGCTGAATAACTCTCGGCACAGAGATCAGATTTGATTGAAAATTTCAGGTATTATCATCAACATACTAACTTAGAAAAATGTATAAAACCAAGTCGATCGGACAATCACAGCGGCCACCACGCATTAATGTTTGCAAAAATTCGCATGGGTCAAAAACCGCCTAATCTTGCATGCATATTCAAGGGATGATATGCACGTAATAAATGAAACATCAGATTTTTCTAGCCATTGGTAAAAACTCCACGTTTAATTAACTTTTATCGTTGGTTTTAAACATTTTGTTCAATTGGTTTTAATTTTTTCGTTTTAAATTAGCTAACTAAGCTCTTTTTCAATGTCAGAAGAAGATACACGCAGTTTTCACCTCAGAAACAAGATTTTATTGAATGAAAAATAAAATCTGAAAAATTTCAACTAAAAACGCTTTAGAATGAGTAAAAAAGACTTTTGATTGATTACAGGCTAAAATAACTGAGATTATTGTTTCACAAGTCACGGGTAAACCATGTCCTAAATGCTCATGTATGAATCGCTCGGTTTTTGACCCACACGCATTTTTGCAAACATTAATCCGTGGTGGCCGCTGTGATTGTCCGATCACTTTGATTTTATATATTTTTCTAAGTTAGTATGTTGATGATAATACCTGAAACTTTCAATCAAATTTGATTTCCGTGCCGAGAGTTATTAAATTTCAAAGTGTTGTCATTTTTTTTGGACCACCCTGTATATGTACCGTAT
>CAXIWR010000096.1:12500-20643 GCA_964036265.1 Daptonema setosum | reverse complement strand
TTTTTCTCACTTATGGTAAATGACAAGCTTACAGGTTTGATGAGTTTTTATTATTAAAAACAGTCACTGTAGATACTATGCTAAACTATTCTTAGCGTACTCAGAAATTCAAATTCAAATTCAACCTGTAGGAAACGTTCAAATAAAAAAAGTTCAGGCAATGAACCAGTCAGCCAGTCAGTCAGTCAGCCAGTCAGTCAAGTCAGTCAGTCAGTCAGTCAGTAAGCAAATTAGTCAGCAAGTCAGTTAGTCCGTTAGTTTCGAGAAATTTGTAAATTACTTACTCTGAATTATGGTAAGTGACGAGTTTGCATATTTCATGAGCTCAAAATGAAAAACAGCCATACTTTAGATACTCTGCTGAACCATTCATAGTCATTCAATGTTTCTCGAAACTAAGTTTCCAGAAAAGTTAAATAAAAAGTCCAGTCAGTGAATCTAACTGTCAGTCAGCCAGTCAGTAAATCCGTCAGTCAGTCAGTCAGTCAGTCAGTCAGTCAGTCAGTCAGTCAGTCAGTCAGTCAGTCAGTCAGTCAGTCAGTCAGTCAGTCAGTCAGTCAGTCAGTCAGTCAGTCAGTCAGTCAGTCAGTCAGTCAGTCAGTCAGTCAGTCAGTCAGTCAGTCAGTCAGTCAGTCAGTCAGTCAGTCAGTCAGTCAGTCAGTCAGTCAGTCAGTCAGTCAGTCAGTCAGTCAGTCAGTCAGTCAGTCAGTCAGTCAGTCAGTCACTCAGTCAGTCTGTCAGTCAGTCAGCCAGTCAGTCAGTTAGTCAGTCGGTAAATCTGTCAGACAGTCGTTCAGTCTTTTTCCAGATGGTTCTTCTAGTTTTTCTAGTTTTTCCTGAATGGGAAATGTATTCCTCCCACTTTACGTACAATGCTTAATTGTGTAGTAAGAGATTATTAAGGTTTCTCGTTAATCAGCTCACCGTCAAAAGTTTCATAGAGTTCATTCATTGAGTTCATTCATTGAGTTTGTGAGTGAGTGAGTGAGTGAGTGAGTGAGTGAGTAAGTGAGTGAGTGAGAGAGTGAGTGAGTGAGTGAGTGAGTGAGTGAGTGAGTGAGTGAGTGAGTGAGTGAGTGAGTGAGTGAGTGAGTGAGTGAGTGAGTGAGTGAGTGAGTGAGTGAGTGAGTGAGTGAGTGAGTGAGTGAGTGAGTGAGTGAGTGAGTGAGTGAGTGAGTGAGTGAGTGAGTGAGTGAGTGAGTGAGTGAGTGAGTGAGTGAGTGAGTGAGTGAGTGAGTGAGTGAGTGAGTGAGTGAGTGAGTGAGTGAGTGAGTGAGGGAGGGAGTGAGTGAGTGAGTGAGTGAGTGAGTCAGTCAGTCAGTCAGTCAGTCAGTAAGCCAGTCAGTCAGTCAGTAAATCAAGCAGTCAGTAAGTCAGTCAGTCAGTCAGTCAGTCAGTCAGTCAACCAGTCGGTAAATCAGTTGGTAAAGCAGTTGGGCCCGTCAATCTATGAAACATCTCTGACCCAGCGTAAACACCAATCTGGTATGGTATTAATGTGCTTTGAATTCTACAGTAATGATGAGCTCGTAGTAAGAGCTGCAGATCACACTGCTAAATATATAAATGTCTCGTTCATTTCTGAGCGGAAAAAGCAATACTGACCTCTACTAAGTTCCGCTGGCAATGACAGACTGTCACTCAAACATGTTATGTTGTGTCAGTGTTATTATTAGGAAATGCAGCACTAGATACTGACTGACTGACTGACTGACTGACTGACTGATAAATTAACTGATTGACTCATTGACCTACATACTTGCTGCCTGCTGGTTGACTGACTGACTGACTGACTGACGGACTGACGGACTGACTGTCACTCCAACATGTCTTTCCCAAGCATTAGTAGTGTCAGTGTTATTATTAGCAAATGCAGCATTAGAGACTGACTGACTGACTGACTGACTTATTGACCGAATACTTGATTGATTGACTGACTTGCCTACTTGCTGGTTGACTGGCTGACTGAATTACTGACTGGCTGACTGACTGACTGACTGACTGACTGACTGACTGACTGACTGACTGACTGACTGACTGACAGGCGCTAAAGCATGTTATGTGCGGTCTTTTCAAAGCATTAGTAGCTTCAGTGTTATTATTATCTTCGGCGTTTTGTTCCATCTTTTTGCCATGTGATATATGTAGGAGCATGTACACTGTTCGAATAAGTAAAAACCTACATCCAGTTCATTAAGCAAGACGTGAACTAATTGATTCAGTTTTTATCTAGAGCACATGATCTATTCTACAGAGAAAACCGATAGAGATACAGTACCGTTCCTAATTAGTGAATGAACCCGAAATACAAGTTTTCTTCTTTAGATATATCCAATAATAATGTGCAAGTTGTTTTTGTCAATCTCAAAAGAACTTTACGTGTGATTTTTCCAGATCACATAATTCGCCTTCAACACATTGGGTAACAGGAATCTGACTACCGTAGTGAAAACTAGCGGACAAGGACGGGAGGGGAAATGGAACTCCTTCTTTGGCGATTTTTAAATTGCAGTTTGTTCCTTAAGGAGTAGGTAAAATGGCTTAATTTCTGCCAATTCTCCCGTTTTCGGCTAAATTCTACTCACTTTCGAGGTTTGGCTTGTCCGGCAGTTGTAGTGAATGAGTGAGAGAACTGAAAATACTAAAAAAATACACCGAAAATACTAAAAATACACCGAAAATACTAAAAAAATACACCAAAAATACTAAAAATAAACCGAAAATTCTAAAAATACACCGAAAACACTAAAAATACACCGAAAATTCTCGGCATTCTTAATTAAGCCTATTGATGGTTGTCATGGTTGTGCCAAACTGACCATCTATATCTAGAAACAAGTAGCGGAATTTGGGTTCCACGTTGTAAAACCTTTCGATTAAGTCTGTACCATTTTTTGTTTAACCTTACCGTAATTTTGTTCAGTCGTACCGTACCTCTGGTTCTGAGTATAGTTTCTTATAGCTTGGTCGGAGTTTGTAACATAATGTATACTAACATTTGTTCAAGATCACATAGTTTGTCTATTACATATGAGTTTTTTAGGATCCTAATTTATCCTAATTTTACTCTTCTGAAGTGTTGTAATATATTTATATGCTCATTTTATTAGGACTCTGACGACTGCAAATAATATATAGGTGCTAACCTCTCAAAAAGGGCCTCTCTAATGAGTGGAAGAACCAAAAATACTAATAGTTCTTTTTCCGGCGTACCTTATTAGGCCTATTTATGGTTGTCATGGTTAATAAATCAAACTGACCATCTAGAATCATCTGCCCAATCACGGGTTCCACGCACTATCGGAGCGAGGACAAGCGCGTTAGGCCCGCGCAGCGGTGGTATTTCAGTGGTTACCCACCTTTGTATGTGCAAATATATAATCGCGTTTAAGAAAAATTCTAGGAAAACTTTTGGGTTTAGGAAATATGCCGGCCATCTCCATCAAATGACCGTTATCTTATATAAAAGCAAAGAGCTTAATGATCACCAGTCGTACGTTGGGAACGAACGGCCAGGGCCCTCGTTGTTGACGGTAAAGTAAAGCCGAACTGCCTCTGATGTTCTGTTCTTATTAGCTGATGTTGCATTAGCCTGATTACACTAATCGAGAAAGTTCATGCAATCATTAATATATACATACGTTGATGTTTCTAAATTTGGTGTATGACCTATTGGTCTTTTGATTAACTCGAATTGTTTTTTTGGTTACGTTGCTCCATTTTTTGGTTCTTCTATGGTTTCTTTTTCCTTGGCCCGAGTATGCAACTTGTTGTAAACTGTCATTTGTTCAACATCACATCGCAGTCCCTGACCTAATAAACGGCACATCAAGCTTGGACTGAGGTTGGCCCAAGAAAATTTCCTTGGTGCGTGTTGAAACATAGAGATTCGGTCACCAAGGAAAACACAGGTTGGGCCACGCTTGGGCCAAGAATCCGCCAATGATTACCAAATAATACGTAGGTGCTAACCTTTCAAAAAGGTCATCTCTAATGAGTGAAACAACCAAATATATGAGTTATTTTTCCGGCGTGCCTAATTAGGCTCATTAATGGTTGTCATGGTTAACAAATCAAACTGACCATTTCGAATCATCTGCCCAATCACGGGTTCCACGCAATATCGGACGAGAAGGGGTAGGAAACGTGGAATTCCCCCCTCTTTGATGTTTTCAAAAAGTATACCTTGTTCCTCCAAGGTATAGGTAAAACGGCCTGAAGACTGCCAATTCCCCCTCTTTGAAAAAATTCCCCTCCCTTTGCAGCCTTTGCTCGTCCGCCAGTGGTTCCTCGTTATATATATAGAAGATTGGTAATTAGAAATAAAAGGGTCACCTTCTTTTGGTACTAAGTATAGGTTCTTATACTTAGCTCGGTCAGAGTTTGTATCTTGTTATATAAGAATTTTTTTTGTACACATTGTATTTAAACGCCTTTTTTAAACGTCTTGTTTTTTAATGCCTTGGTTTTTACGCTTTGTTTTTTACGCCTTGTTTTTACGCCTTGTTTTTTATGCCTTGTTTTTGACGCCCTATTTTTTGCGACACGAGATCCTTAAAATTGAAATCCTAAACCAGCTTCTACGTATGAAATCGCCTGTCTAGTCTAGTGCGTTGGACGCCAGCCTGGAAAACCGGCAGTCTTAAGTTCAAAACCTGACTTGAGACACAAATCCTGACACCTTGCTCTGGAGTTTCCGCCATTGCCCGTGAGTTTATTCAACTCGCCGGCTCCTGCGAAAACACCATTCTGATATGGTATTGGTTTGCATCGATGGATTCAGTTAATGGAGAAGTCTAAGTAGCTGAGGTTCCTCGTCGCTTCCCTTGTCAAGTACATAGTTAAGGCGCCGGCATCGTTCGCCGGCGGTCCTGGTTCGAACACCGGGTTGAGACACAACGCATTTAAGAACGTTGTTGATGATCAGTGATTGTCCTTGGTAAATCGGGTGACCGTTATCTCACTATTTGTGACTTGGTAATCTACTTTGCTATTATGGCAAAACAACCGAATAAATTTGAACTTGAATTTGAAAATAAAACATAAAATGGATTTGAGAGAATTGTCAGGCATCATGGTGATTTGAATTCAATCTTTTAATTCATTGAGACTACTCTACGGTAAGATATGTAGGCTTAACCGACTACCGGTCAACTTTTATTCTAAAAAACTATCCAATCATATCAACAACGATCAACCAATGTACATCAACAAAAAAAACCTTTGTCGGCCACGTGGCTGCTCAGTTGGTTAACGCGGTTCGTAAAGTAGCGTGGGATCGTGAGTTGAAAACTTACACCGCCAGCTGTGACTACAAAGCTGCTCTGTTGGTGAGGTGCGTTAAAGACATCACTTCTGTCCTTGGAGGTTAGTCGCTCCGCACAGACTGGTATGCGAGGACCTCCTCGTTATGATCTCAACGTACATACACAGATGCTAAGAATCATTCCCGACGGCCATCTCCATCAAATGACCGTTATCCTACCTATATAAAAGCAAAGAGCTTAATGATCAGGAGTCGTATTTTGGGAACGAACGGCCAGGGCTCTCGTTGTTGACGGTAAAGTAAAGCCGAACTGCCTCTGATGTTCTGTTCTTATTAGTTGATGTTGTATTAGCTTGATTACACTAATCGAGAAAGTTCATGCAATCATTAATATTTACATACGTTGATGTTTTCTAAGTTTGGTGTATGAACTATTGGTCTTTTGATTAATTCGTATTGTTTTTTGGTTACATTGCGCCATTTTTTGGTTCTTCTATGGTTTCTTTTTCCTCGGCCCGAGTATGCAACTTGTTGTAAACTGTCAATTGTTCAACATCACATCGCAGTCCCTGACCTAATAAACGGCACATCAAGCTTGGACTGAGGTTGGCCCAAGAAAATTTCCTTGGTGCGTGTTAAAACATAGAGATACGCTCACCAAGGAAAACCAAGGTTGGGCCACGCTTGGGCCAAGAATCCGCCAATGATTACCAAGGATAACCATGTCACACCACCAAGGAAGTTGAAACATTATGTTCATATTACCTGATAGTAGGATAGTTTGCCTATTACAAATGGGACTATACTTGTCTACACTACAATAATACGTAGGTGCTAACCTCTCAAAAAGGTCATCTCTAATGAGTGAAAGAACCAAATATATGAGTTATTTTTCCGGCGTACCTAATTAGGCCCATTAATGGTTGTCATGGTTAACAAATCAAACTGACCATCTAGAATCATCTGCCCAATCACGGGTTCCACGCACTATCAGACGAGAAGGGGTAGGAAAAGTGGAATTCCCCCTCTTTGATGTTTTCAAAAAGTATACCTTTTTCCCCCAAGGTATAGGTAAAACGACCTGAAGACTGCCAATTCCCCCTCTTTGGAAAAATTCCCCTCCCTTTGGAGCTTTTGCTCGTCCGCCAGTGGTTCCACGTTATATATATAGAAGATTGGTAATTAGAAATAAAAGGGTCACCGTCTTTTGGTACTAAGTATAGATTAGTATAGTATATAAGTATACGTAAGTATAGGTTCTTATACTTCGCTCGGTCAGATTATGTATCTCGCTGTATACGGAAATTTTTTGTACACCTTGTCTTTTAACGCCTTTTTAACGTCTTGTTTTTAACGCCTTGGTTTTTACGCTTTGTTTTTTTACGCCTTGTTTTTAACGCCTTCTTTTTAACGCCTTCATCATGCGACACGAGATCCTTAAAATTAAATTCCTAAACCAGCTTCTACGTATGAAATCGCCAGTCTAGTCTAGTGCGTTGGACGCCAGCCTTGAAGACCGGCGGTCCTAAGTTTGAAACCTGACTTGAGACACCGATCCTGATGCGTTGCTCTGGTGTTTCCGCCATTGTCCGTCAGTTTATTCAACTCGCCTGTCACTACGATAACACCATTCTGATATGGTATTAATTTGCCTCGATGACTTCAGTTAATGGAGAAGTTCAAGTAGTTAAGGTTCCTCGTCGTTTCCCTCGTCAAGTAGTTAAGGCGCTGGCATCACTCTCCGACGCAATTTTCCAGACCCCACAGATTTTTTGAAAGTTTACAGTTTTTATCAAAAATCTGGGAAACAAACCCCGGGCCACTCGCATGCTAGGCAAGCGCTCTTGCACTGTGCTACTGAGCCGATGCAACTAAACTGCATATACCCTACTATAACTGGCTCGCTACGCTCGCGTGCTTTCTACAGCACGTGGCTATGCTACAACACGTGCAGGAGGAAATATTGAAATCTCCCCTGCGGGGCTTATCGCGCTTGTCCTCGCTCCGCTCGGACAAGCCAGCCTTACGATAGGTTATCGCGAGCTCGCAGACAGTAAAACTTTACATTGAATAGTAATGTTGCTCGAGAAAAACCAAATTCGAAAAATCTGTGGGGTTTGTAATCATGCCTCCCCGACGGTCCTGGTTCGAGCCCCGGGTTGAGACACAGCGCATTCAAGAACGTTGTTGATGATCAGTGATTGTCATTTGTAAATCGGATGACCGTTCTTTCACTATTTATGACTTGGTATCCTACTTTGCTAGTATGGCATAACAACCAAACAAATTTGAATTTGAATTTAAAAGTAAAAAAATGAAATTGATCTGGGCGAATCGTCAAGTATCATGGTGATTGGTGATCATTGGAATTCAGTCTTCCAATTCATTGAGATTACTCTACGGTAAGATATGTAGGCTTAACCGACTACCGGTCAACTTTTATTTAAAAAAAGATCGAACCATATCAACAACGATCAACCAGTGTATAGCGACATAAAAAATCTTATGTCGGCCACGTGGCTCAGTTGGTTAACGCGCTTCGTAAAGTAGTTCGGGTTCGTGAGTTCAAAACTCACACCGCCAGCTGTGACTACAAAACTGCCCTATTGGTGAGGGGCGTTAAAGACATCGCACTCTGTCTTTGGAGGTTAGTCGCTCAACACAGACTGATATGGGATGACCACCTCGTCATCATCTCAACGTACATACATAGATGCTGAGTATCATTCCCGACGGCCATCTCCATCAAATGACCGTTATCCTTTATAAAAGCAAAGAGCTTAATGATCACGACCACGAGTCGTACTTTGGGAACGAACGCCATGGCTCTAGTTGTTGACGGTAAAGTAAAGCCAAACTGCCACTGATGTTCTGTTC
>CAXIWR010000096.1:0-7500 GCA_964036265.1 Daptonema setosum | reverse complement strand
GTAACAAGAAACCCTGGATATACTATACCATGACTGGTAAATTTTCAAACTCAAATTAGCATTTTCAAGTCACGAAATCAGCGCTTGGCTCAACTCATTACAGTTGCGTGGCCAGGACACACTATCGGACGAGAAAAGGAGGGAAATTTTGAATTCCCCCTCTTTGGAGGCTTCAAATGGTAGAGTGTGTTTCTTACGGTAAGGGTAAAATGGCCTGAACTGCCGATTCCCCTTCTTTGGAGGTTTGGTTCGTCCACCAGTGCCAGGACATTTTGCCTGTTTTGGTCTATAACCACATTCGTCTCGCGTGACTCCTTCTACTATACCAATACAAATTATTCAAATATATTTTAAAATTTCCAACTTTCAGGAAGAATGTTCACATAATTTAGTGTAGTGAACTGTGTCACGCTACGGAATCATGTTCATTAATATACAGTACTGTACTTCAAACCAGTCGCAAGTGCAGTAACGTGACATAACATAACATATTTGACATAGCATAACGTACCGTAACTTACATTTGTTCCTCTTGGTCTCGCGTGATTCGTTCTAACATACCGAAAACATTTATTCAAATATGTTTTTCAAATTTCCATCTTTCAGGAAGAATGTTCACATAATTTGGTGTAGTGAATTGTGTCACGCTACTAAATCGTGTTCATAAATATACTGTACTGTACTTCAAATCAGTCCGAAGTGCAGTAACGTGACATAACATAACATATGTAACATAACATAACGTACCGTAACTTACTTTTGTTCCTCTTGGTCTCGCGTGATTCGTTCTACCATACCAAAACCACTTATTCAAATATGTTTTTCAAATTTCCATCTTTCAGTAAGAATGTTCACATAATTTGGTGTAGTGAATTGTGTCACGCTACTAAATCTTGTTCATAAATATACTGTACTGTACTTCAAATCAGTCCGAAGTGCAGTAACGTGACATACCATAACATAACGTAACATAACTTGAATTGAGATTTTTTTCTGTTTCTAAGTTAGATACCACGCCCCATTTATACTCCTGTGTTATTTTCCTAGCTTTTCCAATAATTAATTAACATAAAATAACATATGTAACATAACGTAACATAAAATAACACAACATAAAATACCATACCATAACATAACATAACATAATATAACATAACATAACGTAACCTGGCGTAACATAACATGCCGTCCCGTGCGTGCGTTTGGATACATTTCTCAATTCCAAACAAGTGATTAACTTCCAAGATTACTGCTACTATTAATACTATCCTATTTTGGTAGCGTGATACATCAACGTCGTAGCGTGCCACTTTTCTGACTAAATGACTTGACTTAGCACTAGTACTAAAGACTAACTAATATTACTGTAAACTACATAACTATTAGTAATAAATATAAGAACTAGAACAAAAAACTTTAAATTAGTTACCAGATTCTTCTCGGTAAATCCCTTTCTTTTAACTTAATCTGCGAAATTTGATCAATGGAATCATTCATAAAGCAGAGTTCTCGTATGAGAAGAACATTTAATTTGATTCCGTCATTCAGCTTCTTGTTACAGTTTCGTTTTTTTATGAACTCGTTACCTCATTAGCTACGCACGAAAATATTCCATATTGAAAATGCTTTCGAGATTCTAGTGAATAACGCACATTCCAGTTGGCTCAGACCGTGAAACATTAGCTTTCTCTCTTGTTCCACACTCTCGGGTAACGTGCACTGAACTAACTTGTGGCCCAACATTTGAGTTCGGTGTAAAAGATATTGTTTTACGGGCTATGATAATTTTTTACTAGTGTGGGTTTATTGTTTTTGTATGCTCATGCTTGCTTTAACTTTTATCAAATTTAGCGTTGAGTTCACCCAACATGTTTTCAACATGTTTTCATGTTTCATGGTCTGAGCGAAAATCGTATTTCTCATTTCACTAGAATCTCGAACGCGTTTTTACATGTTTCTCAATCAAGATTCTTGACTCAAGAATGTTACTCTATGCATACGTATTTGTACATGGCTAATCTCGTTATAACTCTAGTTTTCAGTTTGAACAAAGTTACCACTTCATTAAGAAAATAAATTTTTTTTGGAGCAGTTATCATCTTAAACTTTTCTTATTTGACAATCATTCACCTGAATCCTTTAACCTCTAGAACCAGAATCTCAAGAAGCATCATTCCGGGCGTCGAGCACCTCAAATCTTTTCAGACAAAATTAAAAGTACTGAGAACTCTTGGCGGTTTACTAGAACCTCTAGAACACTAGAACTAGAACACCTATATGAATAAAACTAGAACATCTAGAAACTTCAAGAAGCTCGTATGATAAAATGGGGAATACTTTTTGCGGTTTGTTTATAAACACCGTCAATCACACCATCTTGGTCAAAGTATGCATACCTGATCAGGTAATCATGTGAACCGTCATCTATCTAATGGAATGTCTCCAGATTCAGATGCTCTCGTGATGTGGTATAATGAAATGTTCTGGTGATGACGTTTTCGGATAATGATGTTGATGTTGATGATCATGGTTACGATGATGATGATGATGATGATGATGACGTGTAACGGAAGGTGGAGGGTGCGATGCCAACCTAGAACTGGATGTTTTTCACTTTTTTGATTGGACTCGTCATTAATTAGGCTGACGTTTTGGGGTGGGCTCGGGTACAATGTGCTTTTGAAACTACCCTGAAGCCAAAGCTTTATGCCTTACCTAGTCCGACAAGAGCTCAAAGCCGATTGTTTCAGAGGTATGTAATCCGATTGTGGCTGTTTGCGAATCGTTCTAGTACGTGTCGGACAGCAACAAGGACCAGCAGTATTTGAGGCTGGTGCCCGACATACTGTAAATTCATACAAAAACACATACATTCAAACTTTTCTTTCAGTAAGTTAGGAAGAAAAGAATGAACTATAATTTTACTTTTCTAATATGTTTTAATATATTTATATGTTCGTTCTATGTAACCGGTGTATATTTCGGTGTATGTACGTTTGTATGTACTGCCGAGACCAAACTTATGCTGTAATTATTCGGTCATGGATCACATGCTGCAATGTGTTTTCCGTATCTCCCGTTCTCATGATGTTAACAGCAGCCTTTGTATACTCAGGATATTAGCAGAGCTAAGGTACTGTATTATATCCGCAAACACGGTTCGGACGTTCTGAATGCACGTAATATGTATAGGGTGTCCCACATAACTTGCAGCATTTTGATCAAATACCAAAATTTTTGTTGTGCTGTTTACATAATGAGTCTTATATCATTAGATAGCATATAGTCTGATGTTTTGTTTGCCGTATATTAGAAGTTCAAACCTATCACATAGCTTCAGATATGGCCATTTTCGTGAAAGTAGTCAAAACCAGAAAAATATTCGTGTATGAATTTGATATTTTTTCACGATTTTTTTATTGTAAATATTCGTTGAAATAACCTATAAGGACCTGAAATCACTATAAATAAACAACGAAAAGATTTTTTGCGGCAATCCACAATGTTTCGAAAAGTTTTTCAAAAAAATGGACATGAGCCGTATCAGTCGCGTTCACGATTGCCACTCAGTTGTGACGAGTCGCTGTGCCAAAATGCGTCGAGATTGGTGAAATCCAGAGTTATAAACTGTAACTTTAAGCTTCTAAATTAGCTCAGAATCTGTAATTTTCTATTCTTTCAACGAAACGTTGTAATTTTGTGCATTCAAAGTCAGTTTAACACAAGAATAAAAGTTGAAAATGACTACTTTCAGGAAATGGGCTGTATCTCAAGCTGTATAATAGGTTTGAACTTCCAATATGCGGCAAACAAAACATCAGACTATATGCTATCAGACGATATAAGACTCGTTTTACTAACAGCACAACAAAAAAATTGGCGGTTGATTAGAATGCTGCAAGTTATGTGGGACACCCTATACATATACTGCTCGTGTTTCATTATGCAATAAATGGTAAGACTTTCGGACCTGGTTGAAAGAGAAAAATCTTACTAGGGGAATTGTCTGCGTTCAGTTGTTCGAGGCATAAGCCATGTAATTCTTTCGAAAACATGCATACATATTTGAATTGGAATTTGGTTTATTTTACTGCAGATGGAAAAACTTCAGATGAAATTGAAATATTTGCTTCATTTTGAGCCATTAACAAAACTCAAAATCTCGTATGCAACTGACATGAAGGAAAAAACGTGGATTTTCTTTGGTTGTTAACCCGATTCGGATTTTTGCATAATCAGTAATCCTGAGCAGTATACATGCAGCATGTCCTAGTCGTCGGTTAATATACGGGAAGCAGAAAAGTGTCGCTCTTGAAACCTTGTTGCGTGCAACGCAATTTTAAATTAAACGTGAGTCTGGCTCATGTTCAAACTTTGAAGAAACAGTTTTTTTCATATGATGTTTTTTTTCACAAATCTCGACAACATTCATTGCATACGAACATAAGGTCCAGTAAAACATTTCTTTGATAACAGGAAAATATAACCAAACTATACGGTTGAAGATGAGATCTGCCTTTTCTTATTTTTAGCATTCTCAATTGATTATGCGACTAAACGAAAACTTGCGCCAATAACCTCAGCATTTTTCACACGAGACAGAATCCTCACTAGGGATAATCTCGGAATCCCAGTAAAACCTCACTAGAGATAATCTCGGATACGAGCGTGTAGTTCTTCTCGAAAATCAACAAATTGTTATGCATAGAAAAGTTGTACACCAAAGGCGCGCATTCAAATTTGGTCTCGTAACCAACCGAGAATGCTTAGGGTGCCTTCATAGTCCGTTGCAACTTTGTTCGAAACACTTTTTGACGTTTCGAAACATTTCGGCACTTCAAAGAGGGAAGAAAATTTTCGAAACGAAACGTTTCGGAACGTCAAAAAGTGTTTCGAACAAAGTTGCAACACAAATTGCAACACAAATTGCAACACAAATTGCAACACAAATTGCAACACAAATTGCAACACAAATTGCAACACAACTTGCAATGTATTATGAAGGCACCCTAAACACGCAACGCAGACAGTTTCGGAAGTGACATCTGTCGGTTTTCCGCGCATAAAACGACCTGAATGCACTATAGTCGAATTTTTTGGTTACGCCTTTTTTGGGAACTTTTTTTGTGTAAAACCTTTCCCTCACCCAGAAATTGGCGGTGGAAAGCAGCAGTTTGGGTTGATGAAAAGGTTTTACACACAAAAATGTTCCTAAAAAGAATCATAATCATCTTTTTAAGAACTTTTCTGTGTGTGAAACCTTTTTATCAACCCCAAATTGCTGCTTCCGACCGCCAATTAAGGGAAAGGTTAAGGGAGTAAGGGAAAGGTTTTACACACGAAAAAATTCCCGAAAAAAGGCGTAACCAAAAAATTCGACTATACATGCGTCAAATACCAGACACACTGTATTGGCTATGTTATGACTCAAGGGACGGCCGCTAGGCCGTTCCCTTAATATGGTTCGATTGAGATAAGCTTTTTTGCGGATATCTCGATCTAGCCTCATCGTATCAACTTCTAGTCTATTTCATCGGTTTTCTCGTGCGATTCTACATCTCTTTGGCTATTTTTAACCCGACAGGGGAAAATTTTCATTTTTCAGGTCCGAAAATGATGAAAATGCGATTTTCCGTTTTTTTTTTCTCCACCCAAAACGGTGTCAGCAAGTTGGGCCGAACCGATAAAGCTGAAAATTGGTACATAGGTCAAACTCACGCCCAGGACACGATTTCCTGAGTGTCCCGCAGATCGGATGAAGCTTTCCACCATTTTTAGGGGATTTTTTGAAAAAAATGTCAAAAATCGCAGGCAAAATGGAGAAAGAATTGTTGTATGAGCGATAGGGTGGTCCGATCGAACTGAAATTTCAACTGGATGTGTATTACATATGCCGCAATACGATCCGCTAATTAATTCAGCTATTTATTGAAACACACAAAAAACGCCACGGGTTATGTAAGAGGCAAAATTAGCGAAAAATTTCACAAAAGCTCTATTTCTCGTGACAAACTTATCGAATGGCCATAAAAACTAGTCTATCATTCGTGGAATCAAATTTCATTATGACCTCTTTCCGACATATTTTCCGATAAAATCATCGTACTTTGACAAAAACTTGAAGAAACTGATGTAGAAAGTTTCAACGTTTTTGACGATTTTTGCTCTTTCGAAAATCAGATTATCTCCAGATTCAAAGCCTTGACACCCATTGTATTATCTGAATGTCTAGAATGACTGAAGTTGTATCGAATACAGAAAAGATGATTCTCTGCGCATTTTCAAAAAATATTCATGAGCCGCCAAAAACCGGTGAAAATTTAAGTTCACTTATTCACGCTGTTTCAGCCTCATTGGATTTCAAAATTTTTATTTATACAGAAACCGGAAAAACTTCATTTTCACAGGAAGTATAGGAAGAGTACATTTCTAATAGACTATATTTTTAAAACTTGATCAATCCCTTTAAATAATTTTTTATGATCAGTCAAAATGTACAGAAATGAAGAAAATGGGTCAAAATTTTTTTTCTAAGTACTTTCTACGTACTAAACACCTCAAAACCTTTTTATAAAGGTTCTGGAAGTAAGGAAAAAAATTCAAGAGTCACTTGGTAAATTTTTCCAAGTACAGCTCGGCGCTTACCTAATAATAGTCAACTTTTGAAGCTATTTTCACACTAGATAAAATGATAAATTTATGATTTGAAACAAGGTTTGATGAAGCAAATCAACTTTAAAAAAAATTTCGTAAAGGTAGTCAAGTGGATAGTGGGTTTGCAAGTTGAACGGTGCTGGGTTCAAAACCCCTGAAAATCTAAAACAACGAAAGTGTTAATTTGTTTTAAATTTGATATTATATACTTCTCCCGAACTTCAAATGTATATTTTAGATATAATAAGGCAGCTTTTAACTCTCTATATTACTAACCCAGGGATTTTTTTCATCATTACGTAATTTATTTAATGACTTCTTTTTACAAGCAAAAAATTGAAGGGGGCTCGCAAACGATCACTGTTCACAAATATTATTGTAATTCAATATTCGAAAATCTAAAGTTTTAAAAGGGCTGAAGTAGATGAATCTTATGAAAAAATTTTCAACTCATAGAGCATTTTTTTTTATTAGCATATATATGTATTTAGTCTACATACTGTACATGTGATTTGTTCACACATAAAAAAGTTATAGACAAGCAACTAAAAATGCCCTGAAGGCATGGGAAGTAACGAATATGGTTCGATCCTGGCTAGTCCAATCGTGAAAAAGTATGAGACAAGAAATTTTAATCTCATATTTTAAATAGTCTGATCGTGAAAAAGCAGGAAACAAGATTTGCGATGAATCACGAAAAAAGTTTGTACTTCATTAAGTCAAGAATCAAACCAAATTACACAAAACATATTTGGGACTTTTCGGTGAAACCCAAATCCTTTATTTCGTCTAGCTCGTTGTGAGCATGAGTCATTTTACTTCGGTTTGTGTGACAAGGCTGTCACG
>CAXIWR010000095.1:72437-93437 GCA_964036265.1 Daptonema setosum | reverse complement strand
TTCCCTTAGCCAATTACGTTGTCCCTTAGCCAAGATTTGGTTTCCCTTAGAAGAAATGTGTGCTCCCTTAACCAGTTACGTTGTCCCTTAGCCAAGATTTGGTTTCCCTTAGAAGAAATGTGTGTTACCTTAGCCAGTTACGTTGTCCCTTAGCCCAGATTTGGTTTCCCTTAGAAGAAATGTGTGTCCCATTGCCAGTTACGTTGACCCTTAGCCCAGATCTGGTTTCCCTTAGAAGAAATGTGTGTTCCCTTAGCCAATTACGTTGTCCCTTAGCCAAGATTTGGTTTCCCTTAGAAGAAATGTGTGCTCCCTTAACCAGTTACGTTGTCCCTTAGCCAAGATTTGGTTTCCCTTAGAAGAAATGTGTGTTCCCTTAGCCAGTTACGTTTTCCCTTAGCCCAGATTTAATTTCCCTTAGAAGAAATGTGTGTTCCCTTAGCCAGTTACGTTGTCCCTTAGCCCAGATTTGGTTTCCCTTAGAAGAAATGTGTATTCCCTTAGCCAGTTACGTTGTCCCTTAGCCCAGATTTGGTTTCCCTTAGAAGAAATGTGTATTCCCTTAGCCAGTTACGTTGTCCCTTAGCCCAGATTTGGTTTCCCTTAGAAGAAATGTGTGTCCCATAGCCAGTTACGTTGTCCCTTAGCCAAGATTTGAATTCCCTTAGAAGAAATGTGTGTTCCCTTAGCCAATTACGTTGTCCCTTAGCTAAGATTTGGTTTCCCTTAGAAGAAATGTGTGTTCCCTTAGCCAGTTACGTTGTCCCTTAGCCCAGATTTGGTTTCCCTTAGAAGAAATGTGTGTTCCCTTAGCCAGTTACGTTGTCCCTTAGCCCAGATTTGGTTTCCCTTAAGCCCCGTTTATACTCACACCGAAACAACAACCGAAACAGAGACCGCAATCTCACCGAAACAGAACAGCGAAACTGACAACGAAACGATACCGAAACAACCATGAACACTTTTCAAAACAGCGCAACAAAAATTCGAAAATTCTGAAGAAAATGTTATTTTGTGATGGAATACCTAAGAAAAACCGTGGAATTTATTTTTGTTATATTTTTTCTGGGTCCGCTGACTCGGCCCGTCCCACTACTGTTGATTTTTTTTAATACTAGCGCGTGTTATAATGCATGCACGTGTATTAGCCCCTGTGTTATAGTGCACGCAGTCCCCGCGAGCTATTGACGTCGGTGGCAGACTATGCGATAACATTAACCTTATGAAAACTTTTCAGGGGGTTTATTGACTTCCTGAAAACATCTGTGATTTTTTTTATTTCGAGAAACGGATTATTTTTGGTTGAATTCAGCTCGGCGGCCGGGCGGCGTTTCTTCAGATGCTTTCTTCAGAATTTTGCACGGCGGAGGGGCGAACAATCGAAATGATTTTACTTCAATAACTTTATCTAAGAGTTTTCTACAATGGTGAAAAGACCTCTGATCTTTTCGAATGTCAGAAACCGCTTAAATCAGCTTGATTTGGCCGATACAGGGAGTTAAAGAAGAATGAAGGCTTGAAGACCCTAACACCTTATTGGTGTGTTTGAACCCAAAAAACTAGTTATATTGACTCAAATTAGCAAAAACAACTTCAAGAATATCATTTTAATTTTTTCAAAGTTCTTTTTTAATTTTCTCATCATGTTGCGGTATGCAAATATCAAAAAAATTTGATATTGGCGCAACAGGAACAAACTGTTTCGCTATCCGTTGCGGTGTTGGTTGCGGTGTTCGTTTCGGCGAAACGAGTATAAACGTGTTTCTGTTGCGGTGCGTGTTTCGCCGTACGTTTCGCCGAAACGAGGGAGTATAAACGGGGCTTTAGAAGAAATGTGTGTCCCATAGCCAGTTACGTTGTCCCTTAGCCAAGATTTGGTTTCCCTTAGAAGAAATGTGTGTTCCCTTAGCCAATTACGTTGTCCCTTAGCCAAGATTTGGTTTCCCTTAGAAGAAATGTGTGTTCCCTTAGCCAGTTACGTTGTTCTTAGCCCAGATTTGGTTTCCATTAGAAGAAATGTGTGTCCCATAGCCAGTTACGTTGTCCCTTAGCCCAGATTTGGTTTCCCTTTTAAGAAATGTGTGTTCCCTTAGCCAATTACGTTGTCCCTTAGCCAATATTTTATTTCCCTTAGAAGAAATGTGTGCTCCCTTAACCAGTTACGTTGTCCCTTAGCCAAGATTTGGTTTCCCTTAGAAGAAATGTGTGTTCCCTTAGCCAGTTACGTTGTCCCTTAGCCCAGATTTGGTTTCCCTTAGAAGAAATGTGTGTTCCCTTAGCCAATTACGTTGTCCCTTAGCCAAGATTTGGTTTCCCTTAGAAGAAATGTGTGCTCCCTTAGCCAGTTACGTTGTCCCTTAGCCCAGATTTGGTTTCCCTTAGAAGAAATGTGTGTCCCATAGCCAGTTACGTTGTCCCTTAGCCCAGATTTGGTTTCCCTTAGAAGAAATGTGTATTCCCTTAGCCAATTACGTTGTCCCTTAGCCAAGATTTGGTTTCCCTTAGAAGAAATGTGTGTTCCCTTAGCCAATTCCGTTGTCCCTTAGCCAAGATTTGGTTTCCCTTAGAAGAAATGTGTGTTCCCTTAGCCAGTTACGTTGTCCCTTAGCCTTAGCCCAGATTTGGTTTCCCTTAGAAGAAATGTGTGTCCCATTGCCAGTTACGTTGACCCTTAGCCCAGATTTGGTTTCCCTTAGAAGAAATGTGTGTTCTCTTAGCCAATTACGTTGTCCCTTAGCCAAGATTTGGTTTCCCTTAGAAAAAATGTGTGCTCCCTTAACCAGTTACGTTGTCCCTTAGCCAAGATTTGGTTTCCCTTAGAAGAAATGTGTGTTCCTTTAGCCAGTTACGTTGTCCCTTAGCCCAGATTTGGTTTCCCTTAGAAGAAATGTGTGTCCCCTTAGCCAGTTACGTTGTCCCTTAGCCCAGATTTTATTTCCCTTAGAAGAAATGTGTGTTCCCTTAGCCAGTTACGTTGTCCCTTAGCCCAGATTTGGTTTCCCTTAGAAGAAGTGTGTGTTCCCTTAGCCAGTTACGTTGTCCCTTAGCCCAGATTTGGTTTCCCTTAGCAGAAATGTGTGTTCCCTTAGCCAATTACGTTGTCCCTTAGCCAAGATTTGGTTTCCCTTAGAAGAAATGTGTGTTTCCTTAGCTAATTCCGTTGTCCCTTAGCCAAGATTTGGTTTCCCTTAGCAGAACTATGTGTTCCCTTAGCCAGTTACGTTGTCCCTTAGCCCAGATTTGGTTTCCCTTAGAAGAAATGTGTGGCCCCTTAGCCAGTTACGTTGTCCCTTAGCCCAGATTTAATTTCCCTTAGAAGAAATGTGTGTTCCCTTAGCCAGTTACGCTGTCCCTTAGCCCAGATTTGGTTTCCCTTAAGCCCCGTTTATACTCCCTCGTTTCGGCGAAACGTACGGCGAAACACGCACCGCAACAGAAACACGTTTATACTCGTTTCGCCGAAACGAACACCGCAACCAACACCGCAACGGATAGCGAAACAGTTTGTTCCTGTTGCGCCAATATAAATTTTTTTTGATATTTGCATACCGCAACATGATGAGAAAATTAAAAAAGAACTTTGAAAAAATTAAAATGATATTCTTGAAGTTGTTTTTGCTAATTTGAGTCAATATAACTAGTTTTTTGGGTTCAAACACACCAATAAGGTGTTAGGGTCTTCAAGCCTTCATTCTTCTTTAACTCCCTGTATCGGCCAAATCAAGCTGAATTAAGCGGTTTCTGACATTCGAAAAGATCAGAGGTCTTTTCACCATTGTAGAAAACTCTTAGATAAAGTTATTGAAGTAAAATCATTTCGATTGTTCGCCCCTCCGCCGTGCAAAATTCTGAAGAAAGCATCTGAAGAAACGCCGCCCGGCCGCCGAGCTGAATTCAACCAAAAATAATCCGTTTCTCGAAATAAAAAAAATCACAGATGTTTTCAGGAAGTCAATAAACCCCCTGAAAAGTTTTCATAAGGTTAATGTTATCGCATAGTCTGCCACCGACGTCAATAGCTCGCGGGGACTGCGTGCACTATAACACAGGGGCTAATACACGTGCATGCATTATAACACGCGCTAGTATTAAAAAAATCAACAGTAGTGGGACGGGCCGAGTCAGCGGACCCAGAAAAAATATAACAAAAATAAATTCCACGGTTTTTCTTAGGTATTCCATCACAAAATAACATTTTCTTCAGAATTTTCGAATTTTTGTTGCGCTGTTTTGAAAAGTGTTCATGGTTGTTTCGGTATCGTTTCGTTGTCAGTTTCGCTGTTCTGTTTCGGTGAGATTGCGGTCTCTGTTTCGGTTGTTGTTTCGGTGTGAGTATAAACGGGGCTTTAGAAGAAATGTGTGTTCCCTTAGCCAGTTACGTTGTCCCTTAGCCCAGATTTGGTTTCCCTTAGCAGAAATATGTGTTCCCATAGCCAATTACGTTGTCCCTTACCCCAGATTTGGTTTCCCTTAGAAGAAATGTGTGTTCCCTTAGCCAGTTACGTTGTCCCTTAGCCAAGATTTGGTTTCCCTTAGAAGAAATGTGTGTCCCATAGCCAGTTACGTTGACCCTTAGCCCAGATTTGGTTTCCCTTAGAAGAAATGTGTGTTCCCTTAGCCAATTACGTTGTCCTTTAGCCAAGATTTGGTTTCCCTTAGAAGAAATGTGTGCTCCCTTAACCAGTTACGTTGTCCCTTAGCCAAGATTTGGTTTCCCTTAGAAGAAATGTGTGTTCCCTTAGCCAGTTACGTTGTCCCTTAGCCCAGATTTGGTTTCCCTTAGAAGAAATGTGTGTTCCCTTAGCCAGTTACGTTGTCCCTTAGCCCAGATTTGGTTTCCCTTAGCAGAAATGTGTGTTCCCATAGCCAATTACGTTGTCCCTTAGCCCAGATTTGGTTTCCCTTAGAAGAAATGTGTGTCCCATAGCCAGTTACGTTGTCCCTTAGCCCAGATTTGGTTTCCCTTAGAAGAAATGTGTGTTCCCTTAGCCAATTACGTTGTCCCTTAGCCAAGATTTGGTTTCCCTTAGAAGAAATGTGTATTCCCTTAGCCAGTTACGTTGTCCCTTAGCCCAGATTTGGTTTCCCTTAGAAGAAATGTGTATTCCCTTAGCCAGTTACGTTGTCCCTTAGCCCAGATTTGGTTTCCCTTAGAAGAAATGTGTGTCCCATAGCCAGTTACGTTGTCCCTTAGCCAATATTTGGTTTCCCTTAGAAGAAATGTGTGCTCCCTTAACCAGTTACGTTGTCCCTTAGTCAAGATTTGGTTTCCCTTAGAAGAAATGTGTGTTCCCTTAGCCAGTTACGTTGTCCCTTAGCCCAGATTTGGTTTCCCTTAGAAGAAATGTGTGTTCCCTTAGCCAATTACGTTGTCCCTTAGCCAAGATTTGGTTTCCCTTAGAAGAAATGTGTGCTCCCTTAACCAGTTACGTTGTCCCTTAGCCCAGATTTTATTTCCCTTAGAAGAAATGTGTGTTCCCTTAGCCAGTTACGTTGTCCCTTAGCCCAGATTTGGTTTCCCTTAGAAGAAATGTGTGGCCCCTTAGCCAGTTACGTTGTCCCTTAGCCCAGATTTAATTTCCCTTAGAAGAAATGTGTGTTCCCTTAGCCAGTTACGCTGTCCCTTAGCCCAGATTTGGTTTCCCTTAGAAGAAATGTGTGTTCCCTTAGCCAGTTACGTTGTCCCTTAGCCCAGATTTGGTTTCCCTTAGCAGAAATATGTGTTCCCATAGCCAATTACGTTGTCCCTTACCCCAGATTTGGTTTCCCTTAGAAGAAATGTGTGTTCCCTTAGCCAGTTACGTTGTCCCTTAGCCAAGATTTGGTTTCCCTTAGAAGAAATGTGTGTCCCATAGCCAGTTACGTTGACCCTTAGCCCAGATTTGGTTTCCCTTAGAAGAAATGTGTGTTCCCTTAGCCAATTACGTTGTCCTTTAGCCAAGATTTGGTTTCCCTTAGAAGAAATGTGTGCTCCCTTAACCAGTTACGTTGTCCCTTAGCCAAGATTTGGTTTCCCTTAGAAGAAATGTGTGTTCCCTTAGCCAGTTACGTTGTCCCTTAGCCCAGATTTGGTTTCCCTTAGAAGAAATGTGTGTTCCCTTAGCCAGTTACGTTGTCCCTTAGCCCAGATTTGGTTTCCCTTAGCAGAAATGTGTGTTCCCATAGCCAATTACGTTGTCCCTTAGCCCAGATTTGGTTTCCCTTAGAAGAAATGTGTGTCCCATAGCCAGTTACGTTGTCCCTTAGCCCAGATTTGGTTTCCTTTAGAAGAAATGTGTGTCCCATAGCCAGTTACGTTGTCCCTTAGCCCAGATTTGGTTTCCCTTAGAAGAAATGTGTGTTCCCTTAGCCAATTACGTTGTCCCTTAGCCAAGATTTGGTTTCCCTTAGAAGAAATGTGTATTCCCTTAGCCAGTTACGTTGTCCCTTAGCCCAGATTTGGTTTCCCTTAGAAGAAATGTGTATTCCCTTAGCCAGTTACGTTGTCCCTTAGCCCAGATTTGGTTTCCCTTAGAAGAAATGTGTGTCCCATAGCCAGTTACGTTGTCCCTTAGCCAATATTTGGTTTCCCTTAGAAGAAATGTGTGCTCCCTTAACCAGTTACGTTGTCCCTTAGCCAAGATTTGGTTTCCCTTAGAAGAAATGTGTGTTCCCTTAGCCAGTTACGTTGTCCCTTAGCCCAGATTTGGTTTCCCTTAGAAGAAATGTGTGTTCCCTTAGCCAATTACGTTGTCCCTTAGCCAAGATTTGGTTTCCCTTAGAAGAAATGTGTGCTCCCTTAACCAGTTACGTTGTCCCTTAGCCAAGATTTGGTTTCCCTTAGCAGAAATATGTGTTCCCTTAGCCAGTTACGTTGTCCCTTAGCCCAGATTTGGTTTCCCTTAGAAGAAATGTGTGGCCCCTTAGCCAGTTACGTTGTCCCTTAGCCCAGATTTAATTTCCCTTAGAAGAAATGTGTGTTCCCTTAGCCAGTTACGCTGTCCCTTAGCCCAGATTTGGTTTCCCTTAGAAGAAATGTGTGTTCCCTTAGCCAGTTACGTTGTCCCTTAGCCCAGATTTGGTTTCCCTTAGCAGAAATATGTGTTCCCATAGCCAATTACGTTGTCCCTTACCCCAGATTTGGTTTCCCTTAGAAGAAATGTGTGTTCCCTTAGCCAGTTACGTTGTCCCTTAGCCAAGATTTGGTTTCCCTTAGAAGAAATGTGTGTCCCATAGCCAGTTACGTTGACCCTTAGCCCAGATTTGGTTTCCCTTAGAAGAAATGTGTGTTCCCTTAGCCAATTACGTTGTCCTTTAGCCAAGATTTGGTTTCCCTTAGAAGAAATGTGTGCTCCCTTAACCAGTTACGTTGTCCCTTAGCCAAGATTTGGTTTCCCTTAAAAGAAATGTGTGTTCCCTTAGCCAGTTACGTTGTCCCTTAGCCCAGATTTGGTTTCCCTTAGAAGAAATGTGTGTTCCCTTAGCCAGTTACGTTGTCCCTTAGCCCAGATTTGGTTTCCCTTAGCAGAAATGTGTGTTCCCATAGCCAATTACGTTGTCATTTAGCCCAGATTTGGTTTCCCTTAGAAGAAATGTGTGTCCCATAGCCAGTTACGTTGTCCCTTAGCCCAGATTTGGTTTCCCTTAGAAGAAATGTGTGTTCCCTTAGCCAATTACGTTGTCCCTTAGCCAAGATTTGGTTTCCCTTAGAAGAAATGTGTATTCCCTTAGCCAGTTACGTTGTCCCTTAGCCCAGATTTGGTTTCCCTTAGAAGAAATGTGTATTCCCTTAGCCAGTTACGTTGTCCCTTAGCCCAGATTTGGTTTCCCTTAGAAGAAATGTGTGTCCCATAGCCAGTTACGTTGTCCCTTAGCCAATATTTGGTTTCCCTTAGAAGAAATGTGTGCTCCCTTAACCAGTTACGTTGTCCCTTAGCCAAGATTTGGTTTCCCTTAGAAGAAATGTGTGTTCCCTTAGCCAGTTACGTTGTCCCTTAGCCCAGATTTGGTTTCCCTTAGAAGAAATGTGTGTTCCCTTAGCCAATTACGTTGTCCCTTAGCCAAGATTTGGTTTCCCTTAGAAGAAATGTGTGTCCCATAGCCAGTTACGTTGACCCTTAGCCCAGATTTGGTTTCCCTTAGAAGAAATGTGTGTTCCCTTAGCCAATTACGTTGTCCCTTAGCCAAGATTTGGTTTCCCTTAGAAGAAATGTGTGTTCCCTTAACCAGTTACGTTGTCCCTTAGCCAAGATTTGGTTTCCCTTAGAAGAAATGTGTGTTCCCTTAGCCAGTTACGTTGTCCCTTAGCCCAGATTTGGTTTCCCTTAGAAGAAATGTGTGTTCCCTTAGCCAATTACGTTGTCCCTTAGCCCAGATTTGGTTTCCCTTAGAAGAAATGTGTGTCCCCTTAGCCAGTTACGTTGTCCCTTAGCCCAGATTTAATTTCCCTTAGAAGAAATGTGTGTTCCCTTAGCCAGTTACGTTGTCCCTTAGCCCAGATTTGGTTTCCCTTAGAAGAAATGTGTGTTCCCTTAGTCAGTTACGTTGTCCCTTAGCCAAGATTTGGTTTCCCTTAGAAGAAGTGTGTATTCCCTTAGCCAGGTACGTTGTCCCTTAGCCCAGATTTGGTTTCCCTTGGAAGGAATGTGTGTCCCATAGCCAGTTACGTTGTCCCTTAGCGCAGATTTGGTTTCCCTTAGAAGAAATGTGTGTTCCCTTAGCCAATTACGTTGTCCCTTAGCCAAGATTTGGTTTCCCTTAGAAGAAATGTGTGTTCCCTTAGCCAATTACGTTGTCCCTTAGCCAAGATTTGGTTTCCCTTAGAAGAAATGTGTGTTCCGTTCCCTTAGCCAGTTACGTTGTCCCTTAGCCCAGATTTGGTTTCCCTTAGAAGAAATGTGTGTCCCATTGCCAGTTACGTTGACCCTTAGCCCAGATTTGGTTTCCCTTAGAAGAAATGTGTGTTCCCTTAGCCAATTACGTTGTCCCTTAGCCAAGATTTGGTTTCCCTTAGAAGAAATGTGTGCTCCCTAACCAGTTACGTTGTCCCTTAGCCAAGATTTGGTTTCCCTTAGAAAAAATGTGTGTTCCCTTAGCCAGTTACGTTGTCCCTTAGCCCAGATTTGGTTTCCCTTAGAAGAAATGTGTGTCCCCTTAGCCAGTTACGTTGTCCCTTAGCCCAGATTTAATTTCCCTTAGAAGAAATGTGTGTTCCCTTAGCCAGTTACGTTGTCCCTTAGCCCAGATTTGGTTTCCCTTAGAAGAAATGTGTGTTCCCTTAGCCAGTTACGTTGTCCCTTAGCCCAGATTTGGTTTCCCTTAGCAGAAATGTGTGTTCCCATAGCCAATTACGTTGTCCCTTAGCCCAGATTTGGTTTCCTTTAGAAGAAATGTGTGTCCCATAGCCAGTTACGTTGTCCCTTAGCCCAGATTTGGTTTCCCTTAGAAGAAATGTGTGTTCCCTTAGCCAATTACGTTGTCCCTTAGCCAAGATTTGGTTTCCCTTAGAAGAAATGTGTATTCCCTTAGCCAGTTACGTTGTCCCTTAGCCCAGATTTGGTTTCCCTTAGAAGAAACGTGTATTCCCTTAGCCAGTTACGTTGTCCCTTAGCCCAGATTTGGTTTCCCTTAGAAGAAATGTGTGTCCCATAGCCAGTTACGTTGTCCCTTAGCCAAGATTTGGTTTCCCTTAGAAGAAATGTGTGTTCCCTTAGCCAATTACGTTGTCCCTTAGCTAAGATTTGGTTTCCCTTAGAATAAATGTGTGTTCCCTTAGCCAGTTACGTTGTCCCTTAGCCCAGATTTGGTTTCCCTTAGAAGAAATGTGTGTTCCCTTAGCCAGTTACGTTTTCCCTTAGCCCAGATTTGATTTCCCTTAGCAGAAATGTGTGTTCCCATAGCCAATTACGTTGTCCCTTAGCCCAGATTTGGTTTCCCTTAGAAGAAATGTGTGTCCCATAGCCAGTTACGTTGTCCCTTAGCCCAGATTTGGTTTCCCTTAGAAGAAATGTGTGTTCCCTTAGCCAATTACGTTGTCCCTTAGTCAAGATTTGGTTTCCCTTAGAAGAAATGTGTATTCCCTTAGTTAGTTACGTTGTTCCTTAGCCCAGATTTGGTTTCCCTTAGAAGAAATGTGCATTCCCTTAGCCAGTTACGTTGTCCCTTAGCCCAGATTTGGTTTCCCTTAGAAGAAATGTGTGTCCCATAGCCAGTTACGTTGTCCCTTAGCCAAGATTTGGTTTCCCTTAGAAGAAATGTGTGTTCCCTTAGCCAATTACGTTGTCCCTTAGCCAAGATTTGGTTTCCCTTAGAAGAAATGTGTGTTCCCTTAGCCAGTTACGTTGTCCCTTAGCCCAGATTTGGTTTCCCTTAGAAGAAATGTGTGTCCCATAGCCAGTTACGTTGTCCCTTAGCCCAGATTTGGTTTCCCTTTTAAGAAATGTGTGTTACCTTAGCCAATTACGTTGTCCCTTAGCCAATATTTGGTTTCCCTTAGAAGAAATGTGTGCTCCCTTAACCAGTTACGTTGTCCCTTAGCCAAGATTTGGTTTCCCTTAGAAGAAATGTGTGTTCCCTTAGCCAGTTACGTTGTCCCTTAGCCAAGATTTGTTTTCCCTTAGAAGAAATGTGTATTCCCTTAGCCAGTTACGTTGTCCCTTAGCCCAGATTTGGTTTCCCTTAGAAGAAATGTGTATTCCCTTAGCCAGTTACGTTGTCCCTTAGCCCAGATTTGGTTTCCCTTAGAAGAAATGTGTGTCCCATAGCCAGTTACGTTGTCCCTTAGCCAAGATTTGGTTTCCCTTAGAAGAAATGTGTGTTCCCTTAGCCAATTACGTTGTCCCTTAGCTAAGATTTGGTTTCCCTTAGAAGAAATGTGTGTTCCCTTAGCCAGTTACGTTGTCCCTTAGCCCAGATTTGGTTTCCCTTAGAAGAAATGTGTGTTCCCTTAGCCAGTTACGTTGTCCCTTAGCCCAGATTTGATTTCCCTTAGCAGAAATGTGTGTTCCCATAGCCAATTACGTTGTCCCTTAGCCCAGATTTGGTTTCCCTTAGAAGAAATGTGTGTCCCATAGCCAGTTACGTTGTCCCTTAGCCCAGATTTGGTTTCCCTTAGAAGAAATGTGTGTTCCCTTAGCCAATTACGTTGTCCCTTAGCCAAGATTTGGTTTCCCTTAGAAGAAATGTGTATTCCCTTAGTTAGTTACGTTGTTCCTTAGCCCAGATTTGGTTTCCCTTAGAAGAAATGTGCATTCCCTTAGCCAGTTACGTTGTCCCTTAGCCCAGATTTGGTTTCCCTTAGAAGAAATGTGTGTCCCATAGCCAGTTACGTTGTCCCTTAGCCAAGATTTGGTTTCCCTTAGAAGAAATGTGTGTTCCCTTGGCCAATTACGTTGTCCCTTAGCCAAGATTTGGTTTCCCTTAGAAGAAATGTGTGTTCCCTTAGCCAGTTACGTTGTCCCTTAGCCCAGATTTGGTTTCCCTTAGAAGAAATGTGTGTCCCATAGCCAGTTACGTTGTCCCTTAGCCCAGATTTGGTTTCCCTTTTAAGAAATGTGTGTTCCCTTAGCCAATTACGTTGTCCCTTAGCCAATATTTGGTTTCCCTTAGAAGAAATGTGTGCTCCCTTAACCAGTTACGTTGTCCCTTAGCCAAGATTTGGTTTCCCTTAGAAGAAATGTGTGTTCCCTTAGCCAGTTACGTTGTCCCTTAGCCCAGATTTGGTTTCCCTTAGAAGCAATGTGTGTTCCCTTAGCCAATTACGTTGTCCCTTAGCCAAGATTTGGTTTCCCTTAGAAGAAATGTGTGTTCCCTTAGCCAGTTACGTTGACCCTTAGCCCAGATTTGGTTTCCCTTAGAAGAAATGTGTGTTCCCTTAGCCACTTACGTTGTCCCTTAGCCAAGATTTGGTTTCCCTTAGCAGAAATATGTGTTCCCATAGCCAATTACGTTGTCCCTTAGCCCAGATATGGTTTCCCTTAGAAGAAATGTGTGTTCCCTTAGCCAGTTACGTTGTCCCTTAGCCAAGATTTGGTTTCCCTTAGAAGAAATGTGTATTCCCTTAGCCAGTTACGCTGTCCCTTAGCCCAGATTTGGTTTCCCTTAGAAGAAATGTGTGTTCCCTTAGCCAGTTACGTTGTCCCTTAGCCCAGATTTGGTTTCCCTTAGCAGAAATGTGTGTTCCCATAGCCAATTACGTTGTCCCTTAGCCCAGATTTGGTTTTTCTTGGAAGAAATGTGTGTCCCATAGCCAGTTACGTTGTCCCTTAGCCCAGATTTGGTTTCCCTTAGAAGAAATGTGTGTTCCCTTAGCCAATTACGTTGTCCCTTAGCCAAGATTTGGTTTCCCTTAGAAGAAATGTGTGTTCCCTTAGCCAATTACGTTGTCCCTTAGCCAAGATTTGGTTTCCCTTAGAAGAAATGTGTATTCCCTTAGCCAGTTACGTTGTCCCTTAGCCCAGATTTGGTTTCTCTTAGAAGAAATGTGTATTCCCTTAGCCAGTTACGTTGTCCCTTAGCCGAGATTTGGTTTCCCTTAGAAGAAATGTGTGTTCCCTTAGCCAGTTACGTTGTTCCTTAGCCCAGATTTGGTTTCCCTTAGAAGAAATGTGTGTCCCATAGCCAGTTACGTTGTCCCTTAGCCCAGATTTGGTTTCCCTTTTAAGAAATGTGTGTTCCCTTAGCCAATTACGTTGTCCCTTACCCAATATTTGGTTTCCCTTAGAAGTAATGTGTGTCCCATAGCCAGTTACGTTGTCCCTTAGCCAAGATTTGGTTTCCCTTAGAAGAAATGTGTGTTCCCTTAGCCAATTACGTTGTCCCTTAGCCAAGATTTGGTTTCCCTTAGAAGAAATGTGTATTCCCTTAGCCAGTTACGTTGTCCCTTAGCCCAGATTTGGTTTCCCTTAGAAGAAACGTGTATTCCCTTAGCCAGTTACGTTGTCCCTTAGCCCAGATTTGGTTTCCCTTAGAAGAAATGTGTGTCCCATAGCCAGTTACGTTGTCCCTTAGCCAAGATTTGGTTTCCCTTAGAAGAAATGTGTGTTCCCTTAGCCAATTACGTTGTCCCTTAGCTAAGATTTGGTTTCCCTTAGAAGAAATGTGTGTTCCCTTAGCCAGTTACGTTGTCCCTTAGCCCAGATTTGGTTTCCCTTAGAAGAAATGTGTGTTCCCTTAGCCAGTTACGTTTTCCCTAAGCCCAGATTTGATTTCCCTTAACAGAAATGTGTGTTCCCATAGCCAATTACGTTGTCCCTTAGCCCAGATTTGGTTTCCCTTAGAAGAAATGTGTGTCCCATAGCCAGTTACGTTGTCCCTTAGCCCAGATTTGGTTTCCCTTAGAAGAAATGTGTGTTCCCTTAGCCAATTACGTTGTCCCTTAGCCAAGATTTGGTTTCCCTTAGAAGAAATGTGTATTCCCTTAGTTAGTTACGTTGTTCCTTAGCCCACATTTGGTTTCCCTTAGAAGAAATGTGCATTCCCTTAGCCAGTTATTAGGTCATTCAAAAAGTACGTGACCCAATATGCATTGATTGGTCCCAGACAATCCGCACTATATATGCGTTTACTACAGGTCAATGGTATTTCACACACCCATTTTCAACTGGATAGTGTGATTATGCTTTGTTATATGGGGCCGTTAACTTCATACAGTCAAGATTTGTAAAATTGGTCGTTTCTCACCTTGAATGGTAAGTGACCTATAATTTTTTTGAAACCCAACGTAAGCAGGCGAATTTTTGCACAAAGTTAGACTATAGTGCGGTATATTAAAGTACGTACTCAGTTGTTCTGGTATGGGTTTTCTGCAACGCCAGGACCCTTCAATTCGAAATCATCCCGATTTTTTCGTTTGATCATCGAAATTTGAAAATTTTCTGTATTTAATTAAAAAAATCAAACAATCAATTAAATTAGATTTTTTTAAACCTTATCAGCCATAACAATATCCCTACTTCAAGTTTCAAAACTGATCTAGAGAAGAATAAAATAAAACTCTGCTTTACCCTGATTTTTGCAATTCTCGCAATTTTAAATTTCAAGCCGTTTAAATGCACATAGAACGTGTAATGCGGAAGTCGCCTACCGTTTCAAATGCTCCAACTTTGGGACATTCAACTTTGAATTGCATAAACCCATTGCAGTGAAATAAAACGTGGAAAAAAATGTTACATCGGCCTAACCACGTGTTTTTCACCTACCCTCGGGGTACTTCCTACATTTATGAAAAACTCAAAGTGGAGAAACTTCATGAACATAAGAATGGAGGTTTTTCATATTATTAAAAGGTTGTTTCAGTCTACCAAGTTTCTGGCTTATACGACTGCTAAACGTATTTCAGGTCACGAACTTTTTGAATGACCTAATACGTTGTCCCTTAGCCCAGATTTGGTTTCCCTTAGAAGAAATGTGTGTCCCATAGCCAGTTACGTTGTCCCTTAGCCAAGATTTGGTTTCCCTTAGAAGAAATGTGTGTTCCCTTAGCCAATTACGTTGTCCCTTAGCCAAGATTTGGTTTCCCTTAGAAGAAATGTGTGTTCCCTTAGCCAGTTACGTTGTCCCTTAGCCCAGATTTGGTTTCCCTTAGAAGAAATGTGTGTCCCATAGCCAGTTACGTTGTCCCTTAGCCCAGATTTGGTTTCCCTTTTAAGAAATGTGTGTTCCCTTAGCCAATTACGTTGTCCCTTAGCCAATATTTGGTTTCCCTTAGAAGAAATGTGTGCTCCCTTAACCAGTTACGTTGTCCCTTAGCCAAGATTTGGTTTCCCTTAGAAGAAATGTGTGTTCCCTTAGCCAGTTACGTTGTCCCTTAGCCAAGATTTGGTTTCCCTTAAAAGAAATGTGTATTCCCTTAGCCAATTACGTTGTCCCTTAGCCAAGATTTGGTTTCCCTTAGAAGAAATGTGTGTTCCCTTAGCCAGTTACGTTGTCCCTTAGCCCAGATTTGGTTTCCCTTAGAAGAAATGTGTGTCCCATAGCCAGTTACGTTGTCCCTTAGCCCAGATTTGGTTTCCCTTTTAAGAAATGTGTGTTCCCTTAGCCAATTACGTTGTCCCTTAGCCAATATTTGGTTTCCCTTAGAAGAAATGTGTGCTCCCTTAACCAGTTACGTTGTCCCTTAGCCAAGATTTGGTTTCCCTTAGAAGAAATGTGTGTTCCCTTAGCCAGTTACGTTGTCCCTTAGCCAAGATTTGGTTTCCCTTAGAAGAAATGTGTATTCCCTTAGCCAGTTACGTTGTCCCTTAGCCCAGATTTGGTTTCCCTTAGAAGAAATGTGTATTCCCTTAGCCAGTTACGTTGTCCCTTAGCCCAGATTTGGTTTCCCTTAGAAGAAATGTGTGTCCCATAGCCAGTTACGTTGTCCCTTAGCCAAGATTTGGTTTCCCTTAGAAGAAATGTGTGTTCCCTTAGCCAATTACGTTGTCCCTTAGCTAAGATTTGGTTTCCCTTAGAAGAAATGTGTGTTCCCTTAGCCAGTTACGTTGTCCCTTAGCCCAGATTTGGTTTCCCTTAGAAGAAATGTGTGTTCCCTTAGCCAGTTACGTTGTCCCTTAGCCCAGATTTGATTTCCCTTAGCAGAAATGTGTGTTCCCATAGCCAATTACGTTGTCCCTTAGCCCAGATTTGGTTTCCCTTAGAAGAAATGTGTGTCCCATAGCCAGTTACGTTGTCCCTTAGCCCAGATTTGGTTTCCCTTAGAAGAAATGTGTGTTCCCTTAGCCAATTACGTTGTCCCTTAGCCAAGATTTGGTTTCCCTTAGAAGAAATGTGTATTCCCTTAGTTAGTTACGTTGTTCCTTAGCCCAGATTTGGTTTCCCTTAGAAGAAATGTGCATTCCCTTAGCCAGTTACGTTGTCCCTTAGCCCAGATTTGGTTTCCCTTAGAAGAAATGTGTGTCCCATAGCCAGTTACGTTGTCCCTTAGCCAAGATTTGGTTTCCCTTAGAAGAAATGTGTGTTCCCTTAGCCAATTACGTTGTCCCTTAGCCAAGATTTGGTTTCCCTTAGAAGAAATGTGTGTTCCCTTAGCCAGTTACGTTGTCCCTTAGCCCAGATTTGGTTTCCCTTAGAAGAAATGTGTGTCCCATAGCCAGTTACGTTGTCCCTTAGCCCAGATTTGGTTTCCCTTTTAAGAAATGTGTGTTCCCTTAGCCAATTACGTTGTCCCTTAGCCAATATTTGGTTTCCCTTAGAAGAAATGTGTGCTCCCTTAACCAGTTACGTTGTCCCTTAGCCAAGATTTGGTTTCCCTTAGAAGAAATGTGTGTTCCCTTAGCCAGTTACGTTGTCCCTTAGCCCAGATTTGGTTTCCCTTAGAAGCAATGTGTGTTCCCTTAGCCAATTACGTTGTCCCTTAGCCAAGATTTGGTTTCCCTTAGAAGAAATGTGTGTTCCCTTAGCCAGTTACGTTGACCCTTAGCCCAGATTTGGTTTCCCTTAGAAGAAATGTGTGTTCCCTTAGCCACTTACGTTGTCCCTTAGCCAAGATTTGGTTTCCCTTAGCAGAAATATGTGTTCCCATAGCCAATTACGTTGTCCCTTAGCCCAGATATGGTTTCCCTTAGAAGAAATGTGTGTTCCCTTAGCCAGTTACGTTGTCCCTTAGCCAAGATTTGGTTTCCCTTAGAAGAAATGTGTATTCCCTTAGCCAGTTACGCTGTCCCTTAGCCCAGATTTGGTTTCCCTTAGAAGAAATGTGTGTTCCCTTAGCCAGTTACGTTGTCCCTTAGCCCAGATTTGGTTTCCCTTAGCAGAAATGTGTGTTCCCATAGCCAATTACGTTGTCCCTTAGCCCAGATTTGGTTTTCCTTGGAAGAAATGTGTGTCCCATAGCCAGTTACGTTGTCCCTTAGCCCAGATTTGGTTTCCCTTAGAAGAAATGTGTGTTCCCTTAGCCAATTACGTTGTCCCTTAGCCAAGATTTGGTTTCCCTTAGAAGAAATGTGTGTTCCCTTAGCCAATTACGTTGTCCCTTAGCCAAGATTTGGTTTCCCTTAGAAGAAATGTGTATTCCCTTAGCCAGTTACGTTGTCCCTTAGCCCAGATTTGGTTTCTCTTAGAAGAAATGTGTATTCCCTTAGCCAGTTACGTTGTCCCTTAGCCGAGATTTGGTTTCCCTTAGAAGAAATGTGTGTCCCCTTAGCCAATTACGTTGTCCCTTAGCCAAGATTTGGTTTCCCTTAGAAGAAATGTGTGTTCCCTTAGCCAGTTACGTTGTTCCTTAGCCCAGATTTGGTTTCCCTTAGAAGAAATGTGTGTCCCATAGCCAGTTACGTTGTCCCTTAGCCCAGATTTGGTTTCCCTTTTAAGAAATGTGTGTTCCCTTAGCCAATTACGTTGTCCCTTACCCAATATTTGGTTTCCCTTAGAAGTAATGTGTGTCCCATAGCCAGTTACGTTGACCCTTAGCCCAGATTTGGTTTCCCTTAGAAGAAATGTGTGTTCCCTTAGCCAATTACGTTGTCCCTTAGCCAAGATTTGGTTTCCCTTAGCAGAAATATGTGTTCCCATAGCCAATTACGTTGTCCCTTAGCCCAGATATGGTTTCCCTTAGAAGAAATTTGTGTTCCCTTAGCCAGTTACGTTGTCCCTTACCCAAGATTTGGTTTCCCTTAGAAGAAATGTGTGTTCCCTTAGCCAGTTACGTTGTTCCTTAGCCCAGATTTGGTTTCCCTTAGAAGAAATGTGTGTCCCATAGCCAGTTACGTTGTCCCTTAGCCCAGATTTGGTTTCCCTTTTAAGAAATGTGTGTTCCCTTAACCAGTTACGTTGTCCCTTAGCCCAGATTTGGTTTCCCTTAAAAGAAATAAGTGTCTCATAGCCAGTTACGTTGTCCCTTAGCCCAGATTTGATTTCCCTTAGAAGAAATGTGTGTTCCCTTAGCCAATTACGTTGTCCCTTAGCCAAGATTTGGTTTCCCTTAGAAGAAATGTGTGCTCCCTTAACCAGTTACGTTGTCCCTTAGCCAAGATTTGTTTTCCCTTAGAAGAAATGTGTGTTCCCTTAGCCAGTTACGTTGTCCCTTAGCCCAGATTTGGTTTCCCTTAGTGTGTCACCTTAGCCAGTTACGTTGTCCCTTAGCCCAGATTTAATTTCCCTTAAAAGAAATGTGTGTTCCCTTAGCCAGTTACGCTGCCCCTTAGCCCAGATTTGGTTTCCCTTAGAAGAAATAAGTGTCTCATAGCCAGTTACGTTGTCCCTTAGCCCAGATTTGGTTTCCCTTAGAAGAAATGTGTGTCCCCTTAACCAGTTACGTTGTCCCTTAGCCCAGATTTGGTTTCCCTTAGAAGAAATGTGTGTACCCTTAGCCAGTTACGTTACGTTGTCTTATTACTCAGTAAAGTTATTGGCACGAAATTTGATTTCAAAACTGATTATTGGCGCGCGTTGAAAACTTTTCGAGAAGAGAACTCGAACTCCAATGACTCCAAATCAACATTTAGCCTATCCAGGGTTTCTTGTTACTAATGAAAGTTTTTTGGCGCGCAGTTTGAATTCAAATCTGTTTTTGGAACGCTTTCAAATTTTCAGGAATTAAACTCTTTTGCACATAATAACTTTTGATAGCAAGAAGTTCTGGCCGAGCTACAACCCACAAAATCGGAAAACAAACAAAAAATTGATTTATTCATATTGGCAGAAATTACTAGGCTTGATCATACTGTGTGCAGTGTGTCAGGTCTTTTGTAAAATACCGCGCAGACCAAGCGCCTGTTTCAAAAATAGATATAAAAACTACATATAAAATAAAGAATTTGTATGAATAGGAGCGTAACCTCTCGTTTTGCTCAATGGTTCTTAGTCTTCTAGCAACGGATATTGTTTTTTATTCAACTGTATATTTATACTTGGTATGTAGTTTGGTTGAGATACATATAATGTACAGGGTGTCCCGGCGAGGTGTGATTCAATAACTGTTTCATCGTTCCAGATACAAACCCGAAATTTCAAACCAGACATTCTTCGCCAGATACGCTGAATCTTAAAAACATCGATGTGGTTTGCGTGTTTGACAGCCAATCCAACACACTGCCTTTATATGTTCTCAACGTAAACCGCAATTCGGGGCCATTTCATTAGAAATTAAATAGTGATACAAAAGACCGAATTTCAGTTTAGATTTGTCTTTAATTAAAACCGGTTGGACTGTTTGCTTTCCTTAAGAATGTAAGAATGTGATAAACCTCAGGCCAAAGTGAAGTGATCGAAAAAGCTTGGAAAAGTGTTACCAAGGTAAATATCATTAACTTTGCTCATAAATTTTTTTTACTTTAGTTTAAAAAAAATTAGAAAGCTATAATGGTGCGGAGGATAACCGTGGTCATATCCATTGTGACCGCAGCCTTTTTACTGATACATGGTGGAGCCTGTCGAAGCAAAGGCGAGGGTCCTCTGGTTTGCAATTCAGTGAGTGTGTGAGTGAGTGAGTGAGTGAGTGAGTGAGTGAGTGAGTGAGTGAGTGAGTGAGTGAGTGAGTGAGTGAGTGAGTGAGTGAGTGAGTGAGTGAGTGAGTGAGTGAGTGAGTGAGTGAGTGAGTGTGTGAGTGAGTGAGTGAGTGAGTGAGTGAGTGAGTGAGTGAGTGAGTGAGTGAGTGAGTGAGTGAGTGAGTGAGTGAGTGAGTGAGTGAGTGAGTGAGTGAGTGAGTGAGTGAGTGAGTGAGTGAGTGAGTGAGTGAGTGAGTGAGTGAGTGAGTGAGTGAGTGAGTGAGTGAGTGAGTGAGTGAGTGAGTGAGTGAGTGAGTGAGTGAGTGAGTGAGTGAGTGAGTGAGTGAGTGAGTGAGTGAGTGAGTGAGTGAGTGAGTGAGTGAGTGAGTGAGTGAGTGAGTGAGTGAGTGAGTGAGTGAGTGAGTGAGTGAGTGAGTGAGTGAGTGAGTGAGTGAGTGAGTGAGTGAGTGAGTGAGTGAGTGAGTGAGTGAGTGAGTGAGTGAGTGAGTGAGCGAGTGAGTGAGTGAGTGAGTGAGTGAGTGAGTGAGTGAGTGAGTGAGTGAGTGAGTGAGTGAGTGAGTGAGTAGGTGAGTGAGTGAGTGAGTGAGTGATTGAGTGAATGAGTGAGTGAGTAAGTGAGTGAGTGAGTGAGTGAGTGGTCAGTCAGTCAGTCAGTCAGTCAGTCAGTCAGTTCGTCACTCATTCTCTCATTATGTCAGTCAACAACAACAACAACAACAACAACAACAACAACAACAACAACAACAACAACAACAACAACAACAACAACCGCAGCACCACCTAATGCGTCACAGGAAGACGACATGGAGGTCAAAGATGACGAAGTTAAAGACTGACTGACTTACTGACTGACTGACTGACTGACTGACTGACTGACTGACTGACTGACTGACTGACTGACTGACTGACTGACTGACTGACTGACTGACTGACTCAAACAAGGAAGGACCTGCTGGTTAAACCCGACAATCCCGTGCATGACGAGCTCGAGTCAATAAAAGATGAAGTCAGTCAGTCATTCAGTCGGTCAGTCAGTCAGTCAGTCAGTATGTAAGTAATTCAGGCAGGCAGTCAGTTAGTCAGCCACTAAATTAGTCAGTCAGTCAAACAGTCAGTCAGTCAGTCAGTCAGTCAGTCAGTCAGTCAGTTAGTCAGTAAATCAGTCAGTCAGTCAAACAGTCAGTCAGTCAGTCAGTCAGTCAGTCAGTCAGTCAGTCAGTCAGTCAGTCAGTCAGTCAGTCAGTTAGTCAGTAAATCAGTCAGTCAGTAATTTTCTCATTCTGTCAGTCAATCGGTCAGTCAACAACAACAATAAAAACCGCAGCACCAGCAGTGGTGTCGCAGGAAAAAGACACGGAGGTCATGTATGACGAAGTTAAAGACTGACTGACTGACTGTCTGACTGACTGACTGACTGAGGGAGGAGTGACTGACTGACTCGAACCAGAACCTGCAGGTTAAACCCGGCCCTCCTGTGCATGACCAGCTCAAATCAATAATAGATGAAGTCAGTCAGTCAGTCAGTCAGTCAGTCAGTCAGTCAGTCAGTCAGTCAGTCAGTCAGTCAGTCAGTCAGTCA
>CAXIWR010000095.1:22774-70274 GCA_964036265.1 Daptonema setosum | reverse complement strand
TAGCTTGGCCAGAACTTCTTGCTATCAAAAGTTATTATGTGCAGAAGAGTTTAATTCCTGAAAAAACTTTCGTGAGTAACAAGAAACCCTGGATAGGCTATATGTTAATTTGGAGTCATGTAAAAAACTATTCTCTTCTCGAAAAGTTTTTAACGCGCGCCAACAATCAGTTTTGAATTCAAGTTTCGCGCCCATAACTTTACTGAGTAATAAGACAACGTAACTGGTTAAGGAATCACACATTTCTTCTAAGGGAAACCAAATCTGGGCTAAGGGACAACGTAACTGGCTAAGGGAACACATATTTCTTCTAAGGGAAACCAAATCTGGGCTAAGGGACAACGTAACTAGTTAAATGAACACACATTTCTTCTAAGGGAAACCAAATCTTGGAAAAGGGACAACGTAACTGGTTGAGGGAAGACGCATTTCTTCTAAGGGAAATCAAATCTTGGCTAAGGGACAACGTAACTGGTTAAGGGAACATACATTTCTTCAAAGGGAAACCAAATCTTGGAAAAGGGACAACGTAACTGGTTAAGGGAACTTATATTTCTTCTAAGGGAAACCAAATCTTGGCAAAGGGACAACGTACATACCTGGTTAAGGGAACACACATTTCTTGTAAGGGAAACCAAATCTTGGCAAAGGGAAAACGTAACTGGTTAAGGGAACATACATTTCTTTTAAGGGAAATCAAATCTTGGCAAAGGGATAACGTAACTGGTTAATGGAACATAAATTTTTTTAAGGGAAACCAAATCTTGGCTAAGGGACAACGTAACTGGTTAAGGGAACACACATTTCTTCTAAGGGAAACCAGATCTTGGCAAAGGGACAACGTATCTGGTTAAGGGAACACACATTTTTTCTAAGGGAAACCAAATCTTGGCTAAGGGACAAATTAACTGGTTAAGGGAAGACACATTTCTTCTAAGGGAAACCAAATATTGGCAAAGGGACAACGTAACTGGTTAGATGATCACACATTTCTTCTAAGGGAAACCAAATCTTGGCTAAGGGACAACGTAACTGGTTAAGGGAACATACATTTCTTTTAAGGGAAATCAAATCTTGGCAAAGGGATAACGTAACTGGTTAATGGAACATAAATTTTTTTAAGGGAAACCAAATCTTGGCTAAGGGACAACGTAACTGGTTAAGGGAACACACATTTCTTCTAAGGGAAACCAGATCTTGGCAAAGGGACAACGTATCTGGTTAAGGGAACACACATTTTTTCTAAGGGAAACCAAATCTTGGCTAAGGGACAAATTAACTGGTTAAGGGAAGACACATTTCTTCTAAGGGAAACCAAATATTGGCAAAGGGACAACGTAACTGGTTAAGGGAAGACACATTTCTTCTAAGGGAAACCAAATATTGGCAAAGGGACAACGTAACTGGTTAAGGGAAGACACATTTCAGAGTGGCGAGAGTGACGAGAGTGGCGAGAGTGGCGAGAGTGGCGAGAGTGGCGAGAGTGGCGAGAGTGGCGAGAGTGGCGAGAGTGGCGAGAATGGCGAGAGTGGCGAGAGTGGCGAGAGTGGCGAGAGTGGCGAGAGTGAGTGAGTGAGTGAGTGACGAGAGTGGCGAGAGTGGCGAGAGTGGCGAGAGTGACAAGAGTGGTGAGAGTGGCGATAGTGGTGAGAGTGGCGAGAGTGGCGAGAGTGGCGAGAGTGGCGAGAGTGGCGAGAGTGGCGAGAGTGGCGAGAGTGGCGAGAGTGGCGAGAGTGGCGAGAGTGAGTGAGTGGCGAGAGTGGCGAGAGTGGCGAGAGTGGCGAGAGTGGCGAGAGTGACGAGAGTGGCGAGAGTGGCGAGAGTGGCGAGAGTGACGAGAGTGGCGAGAGTGGCGAGAGTGACGAGAGTGGCGAGAGTGGCGAGAGTGACGAGAGTGGCGAGAGTGGCGAGAGTGACAAGAGTGGCGAGAGTGGCGATAGTGGTGAGAGTGGCGAGAGTGGCGAGAGTGGCGAGAGTGGCGAGAGTGAGTGAGTGGCGAGAGTGGCGAGAGTGGCGAGAGTGGCGAGAGTGGCGAGAGTGGCGAGAGTGGCGAGAGTGAGTGAGTGGCGAGAGTGGCGAGAGTGGCGAGAGTGGCGAGAGTGGCGAGAGTGGCGAGAGTGGCGAGAGTGGCGAGAGTGGCGAGAGTGGCGAGAGTGGCGAGAGTGGCGAGAGTGGCGAGAGTGGCGAGAGTGGCGAGAGTGGCGAGAGTGGCGAGAGTGGCGAGAGTTGCGAGAGTGGCGAGAGTGGCGAGAGTGGCGAGAGTGACGAGAGTGGCGAGAGTGGCGAGAGTGACGAGAGTGAGGAGAGTGACGAGAGTGAGTGAGTGAGTGAGTGAGTGACGAGAGTGACGAGAGTGACGAGAGTGAAGAGAGTGAAGAGAGTGGCGAGAGTGGCGAGAGTGACGAGAGTGGCGAGAGTGGCGTGAGTGGCGAGAGTGGCGAGAGTGGCGAGAGTGGCGAGAGTGACGAGAGTGGCGAGAGTGGCGAGAGTGGCGAGAGTGGCGAGCGTGACGAGAGTGGCGAGAGTGGCGAGAGTGGCGAGAGTGACGAGAGTGGCGAGAGTGGCGAGAGTGGCGAGAGTGGCGAGAGTGACGAGAGTGAGTGAGTGAGTGAGTGGTGAGAGTGGCGAGAGTGGCGAGAGTGGTGAGAGTGGCGAGAGTGACGAGAGTGACGAGAGTGACAAGAGTGGCGATAGTAGCGAGAGTGGTGAGAGTGGCGAGAGTGGCGAGAGTGGCGAGAGTGGCGAGAGTGGCGAGAGTGACGAGAGTGGCGAGAGTGGCGAGAGTGGCGAGAGTGGCGAGAGTGGCGAGAGTGGCGAGAGTGGCGAGAGTGACGAGAGTGGCGAGAGTGGCGAGAGTGACGAGAGTGGCGAGAGTGGCGAGAGTGACGAGAGTGAGTGAGTGAGTGAGTGACGAGAGTGACGAGAGTGGCGAGAGTGGCGAGAGTGGCGAGAGTGGCGAGAGTGGCGAGAGTGGCGAGAGTGGCGAGAGTGGCGAGAGTGGCGAGAGTGGCGAGAGTGGCGAGAGTGGCGAGAGTGGCGAGAGTGGCGAGAGTGACGAGAGTGGCGAGAGTGGCGAGGAGTGGAGTGGTGTCACTGGAGTGGTGTCACTGGATCGTTGCCGCTCGATTGATGTCACTCGATTGATGTCACTCAATCGTTGTCACTGAATTTATGTCACTGGATCGTTGTCACTGGATTGATGTCACTCGATCGTTGTCACTGGATTGATGTCACTGGATTGATGTCACTGAATTGATGTCACTGGATTGATGTCACTCGATCGTTGTCACTGGATTGATGTCACTCGATCGTTGTCACTGAATTGATGTCACTGGATTGTTGTCACTGGATTGATGTCACTGATCATTGTCACTGGATTGATGTCACTCGTTTGTTGTCACTGGATTGATGTCACAGAATTGATGTCACTTGGTCGTTGTAACTGGATCGATGTCCCTGAATTGATGTCACTGAATCGTTGTCACTGTATTGATGTCACTCGACCGTTGTCACTGGATCGTTGTCACTGGATTGATGTCACTGGATTGATGTCACTGGATTGATGTCACTGGATTGATGTCACTGGATTGATGTCACTGGATTGATGTCACTGAATTGATGTCACTGGATTGATGTCACTGGATTGGTGTCACTCGGTCGTTGTCACTGGATTGGTGTCACTGAATTAATGTCACTTGATCGTTGTCACTGTATTGATGTCACTCGATCGTTGTGATTGTATTGATGTCACTCGATCGTTGTCACTCGATCGTTGTCACTGGATTGATGTCACTCGATCGTTGTCACTGAATTGATGTCACTGGATTGTTGTCACTGGATTGATGTTACTGGATCGTTGTCACTGGATTGATGTCATACGTTCGTTGTCACTAGATTGATGTCACTGAATTGATGTCACTTGGTCGTTGTAACTGGATTGATGTCACTGAATTGATGTCACTGGATCGTTGTCACTGTATTGATGTCACTCGATCGTTGTCACTGAATTGAAGTCACTGGATCGTTGTCACTCGATTGATGTCACTGGATTGATGTCACTCGATCGTTGTCACTGGATTGATGTCACTCGATCGTTGTCACTGAATTGATGTCACTGGATTGTTGTCACTAAATTGATTTAACTGGATCGTTGTCACTGGATTGATGTCACTGGATCGTTGTCACTGGATTGTTGTCACTCGATCGTTGTCACTGAATTGATGTCACTGGATCGTTGTCATTCGATCGTTATCAGTGGATTGATGTATTGTTGTCACTGGATTGATGTTACTGGATCGTTGTCACTGGATTGATGTCATACGTTCGTTGTCACTAGATTGATGTCACTGAATTGAGGTCACTTGGTCGTTGTAACTGGATTGATGTCACTGAATTGATGTCACTGGATCGTTGTCACTGAATTGAAGTCACTGGATCGCTGTCACTCGATTGATGTCACTGGATTGATGTCACTCGATCGTTGTCACTGGACTGATGTCACTCGATCGTTGTCACTGGATTGATGTCACTCGATCGTTGTCACTGAATTGATGTGACTGGATTGTTGTCACTGGATTGATGTCACTGGATCATTGTCGCTGGATTGATGTCACTCGTTTGTTGTCACTGGATTGATGTCACAGAATTGATGTCACTTGGTCGTTGTAACTGGATCGATGTCCCTGAATTGATGTCACTGAATCGTTGTCCCTGTATTGATGTCACTCGACCGTTGTCACTGGATCGTTGTCACTGGATTGATGTCACATGATTGATGTCACTGAATTGATGTCACTGGATTGATGTCACTGGATTGATGTCACTGGATTGATGTCACTGAATTGATGTCACTGGATTGATGTCACTGGATTGGTGTCACTCAGTCGTTGTCACTGGATTGGTGTCACTGAATTGATGTCACTTGATCGTTGTCACTGTATTGATGTCACTCGATCGTTGTCATTGTATTGATGTCACTCGATCGTTGTCACTCGATCGTTGTCACTGGATTGATGTCACTCGATCGTTGTCACTGAATTGATGTCACTGGATTGTTGTCACTGGATTGATGTTACTGGATCGTTGTCACTGGATTGATGTCACTCGACCGTTGTCACTTGATCGTTGTCACTGGATTGATGTCACTGGATTGATGTCACTGAATTGGTGTCACTGGATTGATGTCACTGGATTGATGTCACTGGATCGTTGTCACTGTATTGATGTCACTCGATCGTTGTCACTGATTTGAAGTCACTGGATCGTTGTCACTCGATTGATGTCACTGGATAGATGTCACTCGATCGTTGTCACTGGATTGATGTCACTCGATCGTTTTCACTGAATTGATGTCACTGGATTGTTGTCACTAAATTGATTTCACTGGATCGTTGTCACTGGATTGATGTCACTGGATCGTTGTCACTGGATTGCTGTCACTCGATCGTTGTCACTGAATTGATGTCACTGGATCGTTGTCATTCAATCGTTATCACTGGATTGATGTCACTCGATCGTTGTCACTGAATTGATGTCACTGGATTGTTGTCACTGGATTGATGTTACTGGATCGTTGTCACTGGATTGATGTCATACGTTCGTTGTCACTAGATTGATGTCACTGAATTGATGTCACTTGGTCGTTGTAACTGGATTGATGTCACTGGATTGATGTCACTCGATCGTTGTCACTGGATTGATGTCACTCGATCGTTGTCACTGAATTGATGTCACTGGATTGTTGTCACTGGATTGATGTCACTGGATCGTTGTCACTGAATTGATGTCACTCGATCGTTGTCACTGAATTGATGTCACTGGATTGTTGTCACTGGATTGATGTTACTGGATCGTTGTCACTGGATTGATGTCACTCGACCGTTGTCACTTGATCGTTGTCACTGGATTGATGTCACTGGATTGATGTCACTGAATTGGTGTCACTGGATTGATGTCACTGGATTGATGTCACTGGATCGTTGTCACTGTATTGATGTCACTCGATCGTTGTCACTGATTTGAAGTCACTGGATCGTTGTCACTCGATTGATGTCACTGGATAGATGTCACTCGATCGTTGTCACTGGATTGATGTCACTCGATCGTTTTCACTGAATTGATGTCACTGGATTGTTGTCACTAAATTGATTTCACTGGATCGTTGTCACTGGATTGATGTCACTGGATCGTTGTCACTGGATTGCTGTCACTCGATCGTTGTCACTGAATTGATGTCACTGGATCGTTGTCATTCAATCGTTATCACTGGATTGATGTCACTCGATCGTTGTCACTGAATTGATGTCACTGGATTGTTGTCACTGGATTGATGTTACTGGATCGTTGTCACTGGATTGATGTCATACGTTCGTTGTCACTAGATTGATGTCACTGAATTGATGTCACTTGGTCGTTGTAACTGGATTGATGTCACTGGATTGATGTCACTCGATCGTTGTCACTGGATTGATGTCACTCGATCGTTGTCACTGAATTGATGTCACTGGATTGTTGTCACTGGATTGATGTCACTGGATCGTTGTCACTGAATTGATGTCACTCGATCGTTGTCACTGAATTGATGTCACTGGATTGTTGTCACTGGATTGATGTTACTGGATCGTTGTCACTGGATTGATGTCACTCGACCGTTGTCACTTGATCGTTGTCACTGGATTGATGTCACTGGATTGATGTCACTGAATTGATGTCACTGGATTGATGTCACTGGATTGGTGTCACTCGGTCGTTGTCACTGGATTGGTGTCACTGAATTGATGTCACTTGATCGTTGTCACTGTATTGATGTCACTCGATCGTTGTCATTGTATTGATGTCACTCGATCGTTGTCACTCGATCGTTGTCACTGGATTGATGTCACTCGATCGTTGTCACTGAATTGATGTCACTGGATTGTTGTCACTGGATTGATGTTACTGGATCGTTGTCACTGGATTGATGTCACTCGACCGTTGTCACTTGATCGTTGTCACTGGATTGATGTCACTGGATTGATGTCACTGAATTGGTGTCACTGGATTGATGTCACTGGATTGATGTCACTGGATCGTTGTCACTGTATTGATGTCACTCGATCGTTGTCACTGAATTGAAGTCACTGGATCGTTGTCACTCGATTGATGTCACTGGATAGATGTCACTCGATCGTTGTCACTGGATTGATGTCACTCGATCGTTTTCACTGAATTGATGTCACTGGATTGTTGTCACTAAATTGATTTCACTGGATCGTTGTCACTGGATTGATGTCACTGGATCGTTGTCACTGGATTGATGTCACTCGATCGTTGTCACTGAATTGATGTCACTGGATCGTTGTCATTCAATCGTTATCACTGGATTGATGTCACTCGATCGTTGTCACTGAATTGATGTCACTGGATTGTTGTCACTGGATTGATGTTACTGGATCGTTGTCACTGGATTGATGTCATACGTTCGTTGTCACTAGATTGATGTCACTGAATTGATGTCACTTGGTCGTTGTAACTGGATTGATGTCACTGGATTGATGTCACTCGATCGTTGTCACTGGATTGATGTCACTCGATCGTTGTCACTGAATTGATGTCACTGGATTGTTGTCACTGGATTGATGTCACTGGATCGTTGTCACTGAATTGATGTCACTTGATTGATGTCACTGGATTGATGTCACTCGATCGTTGTCACTGGACTGATGTCACTCGATCGTTGTCACTGAATTGATGTCACTGGATTGTTGTCACTGGATTGATGTCACTGGATCATTGTCGCTGGATTGATGTCACTCGTTTGTTGTCACTGGATTGATGTCATACGTTCGTTGTCACTAGATTGATGTCACTGAATTGATGCCAATTGGTCGTTGTAACTGGATTGATGTCACTGAATTGATGTCACTGGATCGTTGTCATTCGATCGTTATCACTGGATTGATGTCACTGGATTGATGTCACTGGATTGATGTCACTCGATCGTTGTCACTGGATTGCTGTCACTCGGTCGTTGTCACTGAATTGATGTCACTGGATTGTTGACACTGGATTGATGTCACTGGATCGTTGTCACTGGATTGATGTCACTCGATTGTTGTCACTGAATTGATGTCACTGAAATGATGTCACTCGATCGTTGTCACTGGATTGATGTCACTCGATTGTTGTCACTGGATTGATGTCACTCGATCGTTGTCACTGAATTGATATCACTGGGTCGTTGTCACTCGATTGATGTCACTGGATTGATGTCACTCGATCGTTGTCACTGTATTGATGTCACTCGATCGTTGTCACTGAATTGATGTCACTGGATTGTTGTCACTGGATTGATGTCACTGGATCATTATCGCTGGATTGATGTCACTCGTTTGTTGTCACTGGATTGATGTCACTGAATTGATGTCACTTGGTCGTTGTAACTGGATTGATGTCACTGAATTGATGTCATTGGATCGTTGTCACTGAATTGATGTCACTTGGTCGTTGTAACTGGATTGATGTCACTGAATTGATGTCACTGGATCGTTGTCACTGAATTGATGTCACTGGATCGTTGTCACTGAATTGATGTCACTTGGTCGTTGTAACTGGATTGATGTCACTGAATTGATGTCACTGGATCGTTGTCACTGAATTGATGTCACTTGGTCGTTGTAACTGGATTGATGTCACTGAATTGATGTCACTGGATTGTTGACACTGGATTGATGTCATTGAATTGATGTCATTGGATCGTTGTCACTGAATTGATGTCACTTGGTCGTTGTAACTGGATTGATGTCATTGAATTTATGTCATTGGATCGTTGTCACTGAATTGATGTCACTGGATTGTTGACACTGGATTGATGTCACTGGATCGTTGTCACTGGATTGATGTCACTCGATTGTTGTCACTGAATTGATGTCACTGAATTGATGTCACTCGATTGATGTCACTGGATAGGTGTCACTCGGTCGTTGTCACTGGATTGGTGTCACTGAATTGATGTCACTTGATCTTTGTCACTGTATTGATATCACTCGACCGTTGTCACTGGATTGATGTCATTTGATCGTTGTCACTGTATTGCTGTCACTGGATCGTTGTCACTGAATTGATGTCACTGGATCGTTGGTACTCGATTGATGTCACTGGATTGATGTCACTCGATCTTTGTCACTGGATTGATGTCACTCGATTGTTATCACTGAATAGATGTCACTGGATTGTTGTCACTGGATTGATGTCACTGGATCATTGTCGCTGGATTGATGTCACTCGTTTGTTGTCACTGGATTGATGTCACTGAATTGATGTCACTTGGTCGTTGTAACTGGATTGATGTCATTGAATTGATGTCAGTGGATTGGTGTCACTCGGTCGTTGTCACTGGATTGGTGTCACTGAATTGATGTCACTTGATCTTTGTCACTGTATTGATGTCACTCGACCGTTGTCACTGGATTGATGTCATTTGATCGTTGTCACTGTATTGCTGTCACTGGATTGACTTCACTCGATCGTTGTCACTGGATTGATGTCACTCGAACGTTGTCACTGGATTGATGTCACTCGATCGTTGTCACTGAATTGATGTCACTCGATCGTTGTCACTGAATTGATGTCACTGGATCGTTGTCACTCGACTGATGTCACTGGATTGATGTCACTCGATCGTTGTCACTGGATTGATGTCACTCGATCGTTGTCACTGAATTGATGTCACTGGATTGTTGTCACTGGATTGATGTCACTGGATCATTGTCGCTGGATTGATGTCACTCGTTTGTTGTCACTGGATTGATGTCACTCGGTCGTTGTCACTGAATTGATGTCACTGGATTGTTGACACTGGATTGATGTCACTGGATCGTTGTCACTGGATTGATGTCACTCGATTGTTGTCACTGTATTGCTGTCACTGGATTGACGTCACTCGATCGTTGTCACTGGATTGATGTCACTCGAACGTTGTCACTGGATTGATGTCACTCGATCGTTGTCACTGAATTGATGTCACTCGATCGTTGTCACTGAATTGATGTCACTGGATCATTGTCGCTGGATTGATGTCATTCGTTTGTTGTCACTGGATTGATGTCACTGAATTGATGTCACTTGGTCGTTGTAACTGGATTGATGTCATTGAATTGATGTCATTGGATCGTTGTCACTGAATTGATGTCACTTGGTCGTTGACACTGGATTCATGTCACTGGATCGTTGTCACTGGATTGATGTCACTCGATTGTTGTCACTGAATTGATGTCACTGAAATGATGTCACTCGATCGTTGTCACTGGATTGATGTCACTCGATCGTTGTCACTGGATTGATGTCACTCGATCGTTGTCACTGAATTGATATCACTGGATCGTTGTCACTCGATTGATGTCACTGGATTGATGTCACTCGATCGTTGTCACTGTATTGATGTCACTCGATCGTTGTCACTGAATTGATGTCACTCGATTGATGTCACTCGATCGTTGTCACTGAATTGATGTCACTGGATCGTTGTCATTCGATCGTTATCACTGGATTGATGTCACTGGATTGATGTCACTGGATTGATGTCACTCGATCGTTGTCACTGGATTGCTGTCACTCGGTCGTTGTCACTGAATTGATGTCACTGGATTGTTGACACTGGATTGATGTCACTGGATCGTTGTCACTGGATTGATGTCACTCGATTGTTGTCACTGAATTGATGTCACTGAAATGATGTCACTCGATCGTTGTCACTGGATTGATGTCACTCGATCGTTGTCACTGGATTGATGTCACTCGATCGTTGTCACTGAATTGATATCACTGGGTCGTTGTCACTCGATTGATGTCACTGGATTGATGTCACTCGATCGTTGTCACTGTATTGATGTCACTCGATCGTTGTCACTGTATTGCTGTCACTGGATTGACGTCACTCGATCGTTGTCACTGGATTGATGTCACTCGAACGTTGTCACTGGATTGATGTCACTCGATCGTTGTCACTGAATTGATGTCACTCGATCGTTGTCACTGAATTGATGTCACTGGATCGTTGTCACTCGACTGATGTCACTGGATTGATGTCACTCGATCGTTGTCACTGGATTGATGTCACTCGATCGTTGTCACTGAATTGATGTCACTGGATTGTTGTCACTGGATTGATGTCACTTGATCATTGTCGCTGGATTGATGTCACTCGTTTGTTGTCACTGGATTGATGTCACTCGGTCGTTGTCACTGAATTGATGTCACTGGATCGTTGTCATTCAATCGTTATCACTGGATTGATGTCACTCGATCGTTGTCACTGAATTGATGTCACTGGATTGTTGTCACTGGATTGATGTTACTGGATCGTTGTCACTGGATTGATGTCATACGTTCGTTGTCACTAGATTGATGTCACTGAATTGATGTCACTTGGTCGTTGTAACTGGATTGATGTCACTGGATTGATGTCACTCGATCGTTGTCACTGGATTGATGTCACTCGATCGTTGTCACTGAATTGATGTCACTGGATTGTTGTCACTGGATTGATGTCACTGGATCGTTGTCACTGAATTGATGTCACTCGATTGATGTCACTGGATTGATGTCACTCGATCGTTGTCACTGGACTGATGTCACTCGATCGTTGTCACTGAATTGATGTCACTGGATTGTTGTCACTGGATTGATGTCACTGGATCATTGTCGCTGGATTGATGTCACTCGTTTGTTGTCACTGGATTGATGTCATACGTTCGTTGTCACTAGATTGATGTCACTGAATTGATGCCAATTGGTCGTTGTAACTGGATTGATGTCACTGAATTGATGTCACTGGATCGTTGTCATTCGATCGTTATCACTGGATTGATGTCACTGGATTGATGTCACTGGATTGATGTCACTCGATCGTTGTCACTGGATTGCTGTCACTCGGTCGTTGTCACTGAATTGATGTCACTGGATTGTTGACACTGGATTGATGTCACTGGATCGTTGTCACTGGATTGATGTCACTCGATTGTTGTCACTGAATTGATGTCACTGAAATGATGTCACTCGATCGTTGTCACTGGATTGATGTCACTCGATTGTTGTCACTGGATTGATGTCACTCGATCGTTGTCACTGAATTGATATCACTGGGTCGTTGTCACTCGATTGATGTCACTGGATTGATGTCACTCGATCGTTGTCACTGTATTGATGTCACTCGATCGTTGTCACTGAATTGATGTCACTGGATTGTTGTCACTGGATTGATGTCACTGGATCATTATCGCTGGATTGATGTCACTCGTTTGTTGTCACTGGATTGATGTCACTGAATTGATGTCACTTGGTCGTTGTAACTGGATTGATGTCACTGAATTGATGTCATTGGATCGTTGTCACTGAATTGATGTCACTTGGTCGTTGTAACTGGATTGATGTCACTGAATTGATGTCACTGGATCGTTGTCACTGAATTGATGTCACTTGGTCGTTGTAACTGGATTGATGTCACTGAATTGATGTCACTGGATCGTTGTCACTGAATTGATGTCACTTGGTCGTTGTAACTGGATTGATGTCACTGAATTGATGTCACTGGATTGTTGACACTGGATTGATGTCATTGAATTGATGTCATTGGATCGTTGTCACTGAATTGATGTCACTGGGTCGTTGTAACTGGATTGATGTCATTGAATTTATGTCATTGGATCGTTGTCACTGAATTGATGTCACTGGATTGTTGACACTGGATTGATGTCACTGGATCGTTGTCACTGGATTGATGTCACTCGATTGTTGTCACTGAATTGATGTCACTGAATTGATGTCACTCGATTGATGTCACTGGATTGGTGTCACTCGGTCGTTGTCACTGGATTGGTGTCACTGAATTGATGTCACTTGATCTTTGTCACTGTATTGATATCACTCGACCGTTGTCACTGGATTGATGTCATTTGATCGTTGTCACTGTATTGCTGTCACTGGATCGTTGTCACTGAATTGATGTCACTGGATCGTTGGTACTCGATTGATGTCACTGGATTGATGTCACTCGATCTTTGTCACTGGATTGATGTCACTCGATTGTTATCACTGAATAGATGTCACTGGATTGTTGTCACTGGATTGATGTCACTGGATCATTGTCGCTGGATTGATGTCACTCGTTTGTTGTCACTGGATTGATGTCACTGAATTGATGTCACTTGGTCGTTGTAACTGGATTGATGTCATTGAATTGATGTCAGTGGATTGGTGTCACTCGGTCGTTGTCACTGGATTGGTGTCACTGAATTGATGTCACTTGATCTTTGTCACTGTATTGATGTCACTCGACCGTTGTCACTGGATTGATGTCATTTGATCGTTGTCACTGTATTGCTGTCACTGGATTGACGTCACTCGATCGTTGTCACTGGATTGATGTCACTCGAACGTTGTCACTGGATTGATGTCACTCGATCGTTGTCACTGAATTGATGTCACTCGATCGTTGTCACTGAATTGATGTCACTGGATCGTTGTCACTCGACTGATGTCACTGGATTGATGTCACTCGATCGTTGTCACTGGATTGATGTCACTCGATCGTTGTCACTGAATTGATGTCACTGGATTGTTGTCACTGGATTGATGTCACTGGATCATTGTCGCTGGATTGATGTCACTCGTTTGTTGTCACTGGATTGATGTCACTCGGTCGTTGTCACTGATTTGATGTCACTGGATTGTTGACACTGGATTGATGTCACTGGATCGTTGTCACTGGATTGATGTCACTCGATTGTTGTCACTGTATTGCTGTCACTGGATTGACGTCACTCGATCGTTGTCACTGGATTGATGTCACTCGAACGTTGTCACTGGATTGATGTCACTCGATCGTTGTCACTGAATTGATGTCACTCGATCGTTGTCACTGAATTGATGTCACTGGATCATTGTCGCTGGATTGATGTCATTCGTTTGTTGTCACTGGATTGATGTCACTGAATTGATGTCACTTGGTCGTTGTAACTGGATTGATGTCATTGAATTGATGTCATTGGATCGTTGTCACTGAATTGATGTCACTTGGTCGTTGACACTGGATTCATGTCACTGGATCGTTGTCACTGGATTGATGTCACTCGATTGTTGTCACTGAATTGATGTCACTGAAATGATGTCACTCGATCGTTGTCACTGGATTGATGTCACTCGATCGTTGTCACTGGATTGATGTCACTCGATCGTTGTCACTGAATTGATATCACTGGATCGTTGTCACTCGATTGATGTCACTGGATTGATGTCACTCGATCGTTGTCACTGTATTGATGTCACTCGATCGTTGTCACTGAATTGATGTCACTGGATTGATGTCACTCGATCGTTGTCACTGAATTGATGTCACTGGATCGTTGTCATTCGATCGTTATCACTGGATTGATGTCACTGGATTGATGTCACTGGATTGATGTCACTCGATCGTTGTCACTGGATTGCTGTCACTCGGTCGTTGTCACTGAATTGATGTCACTGGATTGTTGACACTGGATTGATGTCACTGGATCGTTGTCACTGGATTGATGTCACTCGATTGTTGTCACTGAATTGATGTCACTGAAATGATGTCACTCGATCGTTGTCACTGGATTGATGTCACTCGATCGTTGTCACTGGATTGATGTCACTCGATCGTTGTCACTGAATTGATATCACTGGGTCGTTGTCACTCGATTGATGTCACTGGATTGATGTCACTCGATCGTTGTCACTGTATTGATGTCACTCGATCGTTGTCACTGTATTGCTGTCACTGGATTGACGTCACTCGATCGTTGTCACTGGATTGATGTCACTCGAACGTTGTCACTGGATTGATGTCACTCGATCGTTGTCACTGAATTGATGTCACTCGATCGTTGTCACTGAATTTATGTCACTGGATCGTTGTCACTCGACTGATGTCACTGGATTGATGTCACTCGATCGTTGTCACTGGATTGATGTCACTCGATCGTTGTCACTGAATTGATGTCACTGGATTGTTGTCACTGGATTGATGTCACTTGATCATTGTCGCTGGATTGATGTCACTCGTTTGTTGTCACTGGATTGATGTCACTCGGTCGTTGTCACTGAATTGATGTCACTGGATTGTTGACACTGGATTGATGTCACTGGATCGTTGTCACTGGATTGATGTCACTCGATTGTTGTCACTGTATTGCTGTCACTGGATTGACGTCACTCGATCGTTGTCACTGGATTGATGTCACTCGAACGTTGTCACTGGATTGATGTCACTCGATCGTTGTCACTGAATTGATGTCACTCGATCGTTGTCACTGAATTGATGTCACTGGATCATTGTCGCTGGATTGATGTCATTCGTTTGTTGTCACTGGATTGATGTCACTGAATTGATGTCACTTGGTCGTTGTAACTGGATTGATGTCATTGAATTGATGTCATTGGATCGTTGTCACTGAATTGATGTCACTTGGTCGTTGACACTGGATTCATGTCACTGGATCGTTGTCACTGGATTGATGTCAATCGATTGTTGTCACTGAATTGATGTCACTGAATTGATGTCACTCGATTGATGTCACTGGATCGTTGTCACTGGATTGATGTCACTAAATTGTTGTCACTGAAGTGATGTCACTGGATCGTTGTCACTGGATTGATGTCACTCGATCGTTGTCACTGAATTGATGTCACTGGATCGTTGTCATTCGATCGTTATCACTGGATTGATGTCACTGGATTGATGTCACTGGAGTGGTGTCACTGGATCGTTGCCACTCGATTGATGTCACTGGATCGTTGTCACTGAATTGATGTCACTTGGTCGTTGTAACTGGATTGATGTCACTGGATTGATGTCACTCGATCGTTGTCACTGGATTGATGTCACTCGATCGTTGTCACTGAATTGATGTCACTGGATTGTTGTCACTGGATTGATGTCACTGGATCATTGTCACTGAATTGATGTCACTCGATTGATGTCACTGGATTGATGTCACTCGATCGTTGTCACTGGACTGATGTCACTCGATCGTTGTCACTGAATTGATGTCACTGGATTGTTGTCACTGGATTGATGTCACTGGATCATTGTCGCTGGATTGGTGTCACTCGTTTGTTGTCACTGGATTGATGTCATACGTTCGTTGTCACTAGATTGATGTCACTGAATTGATGCCAATTGGTCGTTGTAACTGGATTGATGTCACTGAATTGATGTCACTGGAACATTGTCACTGAATTGATGTCACTGGATCGTTGTCATTCGACCGTTATCACTGGATTGATGTCACTGGATTGATGTCACTGGATTGATGTCACTCGATCGTTGTCACTGGATTGCTGTCACTCGGTCGTTGTCACTGAATTGATGTCACTGGATTGTTGACACTGGATTGATGTCACTGGATCGTTGTCACTGGATTGATGTCACTCGATTGTTGTCACTGAATTGATGTCACTGAAATGATGTCACTCGATCGTTGTCACTGGATTGATGTCACTCGATTGTTGTCACTGGATTGATGTCACTCGATCGTTGTCACTGAATTGATATCACTGGGTCGTTGTCACTCGATTGATGTCACTGGATTGATGTCACTCGATCGTTGTCACTGTATTGATGTCACTCAATCGTTGTCACTGAATTGATGTCACTGGATTGTTGTCACTGGATTGATGTCACTGGATCATTATCGCTGGATTGATGTCACTCGTTTGTTACGAGAGTGACGAGAGTGAAAAAGAAGCACCAAAAGAAGCACCAAAAGAAGCACAAAAAGAAGCAACAAAAGAAACCACAGAAGAAGCACCAAAAGAAGCACAAAAAGAAGCACCAAAAGAAGCACTTTAATAGATTGAAAAATTGAAAGATTGAAAGATTAAAAGATTGAAAGATTGAAAGATTGAAAGATTGAAAGAATGAAAGTTTGACGGATTGAAAGGTTGAAAAGTTGATAGACTGACAGATTGAAAGATTGAAAGATTGAAAGATTGAAATATTGAAATATTGCGAAATTGAAAGATCGAAAAACTGAAAGATCGGAAAATTGACAGATTGAAAGATTGAAAGATTGAAAGATTGAAAGATTGCAAGATTGAAAGATTGAAAGATTGAAAGCGCAAAAAGAAGCACCAAAAGAAGCACAAAAAAGAAGCAACAAAAGAAGCACCAAAATAAGCATCAGAAGAAGCAGCAGAAGAAGCATCAAATTAAGCACGAAAAGAAGCAACGAAAGAAGCACCAGAAGAAGCACCAAATGAAGCACAAAAGAAGCACCAACAGAAGCACTTTGAAAGATTGAAAACTTGAAAGATTGAAAGATTGAAAGATTGAAGGATTGAAAGATTGAAAGATTGGAAGATTGAAAGATTGTAAAATTGAAAGATTGAAAGATTGAAAGATTGAAAGATTGAAAGATTGAAAGATTGATAGATTGAGAGATTGAAAAATTGAAAAATTGATAAATTGAGAGTGGCGAGAGTGATGAGAGTGCCGAGAGTGACGAGAGTTTCGAGAGTGGCGAGAGTGACGAGAGTGACCAGAGTGACGAGAGTGACAAGAGTGGCGAGAGTGGCGAGAGTGGCGAGAGTGATGAGAGTGGCGAGAGTGGCGAGAGTGGCGAGAGTGGCGAGAGTGGCGAGAGTGGCGAGAGTGGCGAGAGTGAGTGAGTGACGAGAGAGGGTGGCGAGAGTGGCGAGAGTGACAAGAGTGGCGAGAGTGGCGAGAGTGGCGAGAGTGACGAGAGTGGCGAAAGTGGCGAGAGTGGCGAGAGTGGCGAGAGTGGTGAGAGTGGCGAGAGTGAGTGAGTGACGAGAGAGGGTGGCGAGAGTGGCGAGAGTGACCTGAGTGACTAGAGTGACGAGAGTGACGAGAGTGACGAGAGTGACGAGAGTGACGAGAGTGGCGAGAGTGGCGAGAGTGACGAGAGTGAGTGAGTGAGTGAGTGAGTGAGTGAGTGACGAGAGTGGCGAGAGTGACGAGAGTGACAAGAGTGGCGAGAGTGGCGAGAGTGGTGAGAGTGGCGAGAGTGGCGAGGGTGGCGAGAAAGGCGAGAGTGACGAGATTGACAAGAGTGGTGAGAGTGACGAGAGTGGCAAGAGTGACGAGAGTGACGAGAGTAACGAGAGTGACGAGAGTGACGAGAGTGGCGAGAGTGGCGAATGTGGCGAGAGTGTCGAGAGTGACGAGAGTGAGTGAGTGACGAGAGTGACGAGAGTGACGAGAGTGACAAGAGTGACGAGAGTGGCGAGAGTGAGTGAGTGAGTCAGTGACGAGAGTGACGAGAGTTACGAGAGTGACGAGAGTGAAAAAGAAGCACCAAAAGAAGCACCAAAAGAAGCACAAAAAGAAGCACCAAAAGAAGCACTTTGATAGATTGAAAAATTGAAAGATTGAAAGATTAAAAGATTGAAAGATTGAAAGATTGAAAGATTGAAAGAATGAAAGATTGACGGATTGAAAGGTTGAAAAGTTGATAGACTGACAGATTGAAAGATTGAAAGATTGAAAGATTGAAATATTGAAATATTGCGAAATTGAAAGATCGAAAAACTGAAAGATCGGAAAATTGACAGATTGAAAGATTGAAAGATTGAAAGATTGAAAGATTGCAAGATTGAAAGATTGAAAGATTGAAAGCGCAAAAAGAAGCACCAAAAGAAGCGCACAAAAAGAAGCAACAAAAGAAGCACCAAAATAAGCATCAGAAGAAGCAGCAGAAGAAGCACCAAATTAAGCACGAAAAGAAGCAATGAAAGAAGCACCAGAAGAAGCACCAAAATAAGCACAAAAAGAAGCACCAACAGAAGCACTTTGCAAGATTGAAAACTTGAAAGATTGAAAGATTGAAAGATTGAAGGATTGAAAGATTGAAAGATTGGAAGATTGAAAGATTGTAAAATTGAAAGATTGAAAGATTGAAAGATTGAAAGATTGAAAGATTGAAAGATTGATAGATTGAGAGATTGAAAAATTGAAAAATTGATATATTGAGAGTGGCGAGAGTGATGAGAGTGCCGAGAGTGACGAGAGTTTCGAGAGTGGCGAGAGTGACGAGAGTGACGAGAGTGACGAGAGTGACAAGAGTGGCGAGAGTGGCGAGAGTGGCGAGAGTGATGAGAGTGGCGAGAGTGGCGAGAGTGGCGAGAGTGGCGAGAGTGGCGAGAGTGGCGAGAGTGGCGAGAGTGAGTGAGTGACGAGAGAGGGTGGCGAGAGTGGCGAGAGTGACCTGAGTGACTAGAGTGACGAGAGTGACGAGAGTGACGAGAATGACGAGAGTGACGAGAGTGACGAGAGTGCGAGAGTGGCGAGAGTGACGAGAGTGAGTGAGTGAGTGAGTGAGTGAGTGACGAGAGTGGCGAGAGTGACGAGAGTGAGAAGAGTGGCGAGAGTGGCGAGAGTGGTGAGAGTGGCGAGAGTGGCGAGAGTGGCGAGAGTGATGAGAGTGGCGAGAGTGGCGAGAGTGGCGAGAGTGGCGAGAGTGGCGAGAGTGGCGAGAGTGGCGAGAGTGAGTGAGTGACGAGAGAGGGTGGCGAGAGTGGCGAGAGTGACCTGAGTGACTAGAGTGACGAGAGTGACGAGAGTGACGAGAATGACGAGAGTGACGAGAGTGACGAGAGTGCGAGAGTGGCGAGAGTGACGAGAGTGAGTGAGTGAGTGAGTGAGTGAGTGACGAGAGTGGCGAGAGTGACGAGAGTGAGAAGAGTGGCGAGAGTGGCGAGAGTGGTGAGAGTGGCGAGAGTGGCGAGGGTGGCGAGAAAGGCGAGAGTGACGAGAGTGACCAGAGTGGTGAGAGTTACGAGAGTGGCGAGAGCGACGAGAGTGACGAGAGTGAGTGAGTGACGAGAGTGACGAGAGTGGCGAAAGTGGCGAGAGTGTCGAGAGTGACGAGAGTGAGTGAGTGACGAGAGTGACGAGAGTGACGAGAGTGGCGAGAGTGATGAGAGTGACGAGAGTGACGAGAGTGGCGAGAGTGGCGAGAGTGGCGAGAGTGACGAGAGTGACGAGAGTGCCGAGAGTGACGAGAGTGAAGAGAGTGGTGAGAGTGACGAGAGTGGCGAGAGTGGCGAAAGTGGCGAGAGTGACGAGAGTGGCGAGAGTGGCGAGAGTGGCGAGAGTGGCAAGAGTGGCGAGAGTTGCGAGAGTGACGAAAGTGACGAGAGCGACAAGAGTGGCGAGAGTGGCGAGAGTGGCGAGAGTGACGAGAGTGGCGAGAGTGGCGAGAGTGGCGAGAGTGGTGAGAGTGGCGAGAGTGGCGAGAGTGGCGAGAGTGGCGAGAGTGACGAGACTGACGAGAGTGACGAGAGTGACGAGAGTGACGAGAGTGAGTGAGTGACGAAAGTGACGAGAGCGACAAGAGTGGCGAGAGTGGCGAGAGTGGCGAGAGTGACGAGAGTGGCGAGAGTGACGAGAGTGGCGAGAGTGACGAGACTGACGAGAGTGACGAGAGTGACGAGAGTGACGAGAGTGGCGAGAGTGGCGAGAGTGGCGAGAGTGGCAAGAGTGGCGAGAGTTGCGAGAGTGACGAAAGTGACGAGAGCGACAAGAGTGGCGAGAGTGGCGAGAGTGGCGAGAGTGGCGAGGGTGGCGAGAAAGGCGAGAGTGACGAGAGTGACCAGAGTGGTGAGAGTTACGAGAGTGGCGAGAGCGACGAGAGTGACGAGAGTGAGTGAGTGACGAGAGTGACGAGAGTGGCGAAAGTGGCGAGAGTGTCGAGAGTGACGAGAGTGAGTGAGTGACGAGAGTGACGAGAGTGACGAGAGTGGCGAGAGTGATGAGAGTGACGAGAGTGACGAGAGTGGCGAGAGTGGCGAGAGTGGCGAGAGTGACGAGAGTGACGAGAGTGCCGAGAGTGACGAGAGTGGTGAGAGTGACGAGAGTGACGAGAGTGGCGAGAGTGGCGAAAGTGGCGAGAGTGACGAGAGTGGCGAGAGTGGCGAGAGTGGCGAGAGTGGCAAGAGTGGCGAGAGTTGCGAGAGTGACGAAAGTGACGAGAGCGACAAGAGTGGCGAGAGTGGCGAGAGTGGCGAGAGTGACGAGAGTGGCGAGAGTGGCGAGAGTGGCGAGAGTGGTGAGAGTGGCGAGAGTGGTGAGAGTGACGAGAGTGGCGAGAGTGGCGAGAGTGGCGAGAGTGGCAAGAGTGGCGAGAGTGGCGAGAGTGAAGAGAGTGGTGAGAGTGACGAGAGTGGCGAGAGTGGCGAAAGTGGCGAGAGTGACGAGAGTGGCGAGAGTGGCGAGAGTGGCGAGAGTGACGAGAGTGACGAGAGTGCCGAGAGTGACGAGAGTGAAGAGAGTGGTGAGAGTGACGAGAGTGGCGAGAGTGGCGAAAGTGGCGAGAGTGACGAGAGTGGCGAGAGTGGCGAGAGTGGCGAGAGTGGGGAGAGTGACGAGAGTGACGAGAGTGGCGAGAGTGGCGAAAGTGGCGAGAGTGTCGAGAGTGACGAGAGTGAGTGAGTGACGAGAGTGACGAGAGTGACGAGAGTGGCGAGAGTGATGAGAGTGACGAGAGTGACGAGAGTGGCGAGAGTGGCGAGAGTGGCGAGAGTGACGAGAGTGACGAGAGTGCCGAGAGTGACGAGAGTGAAGAGAGTGGTGAGAGTGACGAGAGTGGCGAGAGTGGCGAAAGTGGCGAGAGTGACGAGAGTGGCGAGAGTGGCGAGAGTGGCGAGAGTGGCAAGAGTGGCGAGAGTCGCGAGAGTGACGAAAGTGACGAGAGCGACAAGAGTGGCGAGAGTGGCGAGAGTGGCGAGAGTGACGAGAGTGGCGAGAGTGGCGAGAGTGGCGAGAGTGGTGAGAGTGGCGAGAGTGGCGAGAGTGGCGAGAGTGGCGAGAGTGACGAGACTGACGAGAGTGACGAGAGTGACGAGAGTGACGAGAGTGAGTGAGTGAGTGAGTGACGAGAGTGGCGAGAGTGGCGAGAGTGGGGAGAGTGACGAGAGTGACGAGAGTGACGAGAGTGACGAGAGTGACGAGAGTGGCGAGAGTGATGAGTGTGACGAGAGTGACGAGAGTGGCGAGAGTGGCGAACAGTGACAAAGATCAAGTGACATCAATTCAGTGACACCAATCCAGTGACAACGACCGAGTGACACCAATCCAGTGACATCAATTCAATGACAACAATCCAGTTACAACGACCAAGTGACATCAATTCAGTGACATCAATCCAGTGACAACAAACGAGTGACATCAATCCAGCGACAATGATCCAGTGACATCAATCCAGTGACAACAATCCAGTGACATCTATTCAGTGACAACGATCGAGTGACATCAATCCAGTGACAACGATCGAGTGACATCAATCCAGTGACATCAATCGAGTGACAACGATCCAGTGACATCAATTCAGTGACAACGATCCAGTGACAGCAATACAGTGACAACGATCAAATGACATCAATCCAGTGACAACGGTCGAGTGATATCAATACAGTGACAAAGATCAAGTGACATCAATTCAGTGACACCAATCCAGTGACAACGACCGAGTGACACAAATCCAGTGACATCAATCGAGTGACATCAATTCAGTGACATCAATTCAGTGACAACAATCGAGTGACATCAATCCAGTGACAACGATCCAGTGACATCAATCCAGTGTCAACAATCCAGTAGTGACAACGATCGAGTGACATCAATTCAGTGACAACGATCGAGTGACATCAATCCAGTGACAACGTTCGAGTGACATCAATCCAGTGACAACGATCGAGTGACGTCAATCCAGTGACAGCAATACAGTGACAACAATCGAGTGACATCAATCCAGTGACAACGATCCAGTGACATCAATCCAGTGACAACAATCCAGTGACATTTATTCAGTGTTATGATGTGGACTTGACACACAAATACAGACAACTTGATCAAATAGTCGACTGTCTTGGTACAGCTGTTTCTGGTTGATCCTGTGTCTGCTATCAGTGTTGCCCTGCTTCACAGTCATATCTTCTGTAACTCAAAGGTATACAACATTAACTTTTCTATATAGTGTAATGATTGATTTCTGTATAATAACTGTGCTGATAAACTTTCCTTGTAAACCCTCTTTGCATGGGGGAGGAAAGGGTGGCGAAATGTATTTTCAGCCATTCAGCAACGATGTAATAAAGACACAGGTAGTAGTTTATAAACCAGGTTGTAATATTCAGTTAAACAGATGGTCTCAATTAAATATAGACAGTTTAGAAATGTATAAATTGTGTAAATCTATGGTTCTCAGAGTGCATGATGATGTTTCGACGAAGGCCGCAACCGTTCGATCGATATCGTCTAATTGATTCTGTGCGATAAATCCATATGATACCTATCTTTTCTTCATTATTCCAGGGGAAGAGTCGGCAAAGCGCCCTCTTGCCTCTGTTTATCTGTCCAAGTTAAGCTATATAAACCAGTGCATCATGTATTTGTCCTCATTCAGACATGTAGCAGAGTTAAGAACAATGAAACGTGTATAGCATTGCACAGCTTGTGGGCAGTCATCGCATGCCCGTAGCATGCACACACTATCTAATCCCAAAATAGTTGAGTGAAGCACATAATTTTTCAGGCCAAAACATGCCTAATCAAATGCTTTTTACCGCAATCTCACAGCTCATTTATAACTTTCACAATAACTACTCAAACGCGACACGTTTTTTTGAGCCACCCTGTATGTACATAGCTACTGTTTATTACGACGGCTGTTACGCTATAAGAGCTGTGGATGAGTCTGATACTCCATCGGATGGTGAAGAAAATCTCAATGAGATAGTAAGCAAATTACATTTTCCACCTGAGTGGCGAGAGTGACGAGTGAGTGAGTGAGTGAGTGACGAGAGTGACGAGAGTGGTGAGAGTGACGAGAGTGGCGAGAGTGGCGAGAGTGGCGAGAGTGACGAGAGTGGCGAGAGTGGCGAGAGTGGCGAGAGTGGCGAGAGTGACGAGAGTGGCGAGAGTGACGAGAGTGGCGAGAGTGGCGAGAGTGGCGAGAGTGACGAGAGTGGCGAGAGTGGCGATAGTGGCGAGAGTGGCGAGAGTGGCGAGAGTGGCGAGAGTGGCGAGAGTGGCGAGAGTGGCGAGAGTGGCGAGAATGGCGAGAGTGGCGAGAGTGGCGAGAGTGGCGAGAGTGAGTGAGTGAGTGAGTGGCGAGCGTGACGAGAGTGGCGAGAGTGGCGAGAGTGGCGAGAGTGACGAGAGTGGCGAGAGTGGCGAGAGTGGCGAGAGTGGCGAGAGTGACGAGAGTGAGTGAGTGAGTGAGTGGCGAGAGTGGCGAGAGTGGCGAGAGTGGCGAGAGTGGCGAGAGTGACGAGAGTGACGAGAGTGGCGAGAGTGGCGAGAGTGGCGAGAGTGGCGAGAGTGGCGATAGTGGCGAGAGTGGCGAGAGTGGCGAGAGTGAGTGAGTGAGTGAGTGACGAGAGTGGCGAGAGTGACGAGAGTGAGAAGAGTGGCGAGAGTGGCGAGAGTGGTGAGAGTGGCGAGAGTGGCGAGGGTGGCGAGAAAGGCGAGAGTGACGAGAGTGACCAGAGTGGTGAGAGTTACGAGAGTGGCGAGAGCGACGAGAGTGACGAGAGTAACGAGAGTGACGAGAGTGACGAGAGTGGCGAGAGTGGCGAAAGTGGCGAGAGTGTCGACGTCGAGAGTGACGAGAGTGAGTGAGTGACGAGAGTGACGAGAGTGACGAGAGTGGCGAGAGTGATGAGAGTGACGAGAGTGACGAGAGTGGCGAGAGTGGCGAGAGTGGCGAGAGTGACGAGAGTGACGAGAGTGCCGAGAGTGACGAGAGTGAAGAGAGTGGTGAGAGTGACGAGAGTGGCGAGAGTGGCGAAAGTGGCGAGAGTGACGAGAGTGGCGAGAGTGGCGAGAGTGGCGAGAGTGGCAAGAGTGGCGAGAGTTGCGAGAGTGACGAAAGTGACGAGAGCGACAAGAGTGGCGAGAGTGGCGAGAGTGGCGAGAGTGACGAGAGTGGCGAGAGTGGCGAGAGTGGCGAGAGTGGTGAGAGTGGCGAGAGTGGCGAGAGTGGCGAGAGTGGCGAGAGTGACGAGACTGACGAGAGTGGCGAGAGTGGCGAGAGTGGCGAGAGTGGCGAGAGTGGCGAGAGTGGCGAGAGTGGCGAGAGTGATGAGAGTGACGAGAGTGAGTGACGAGAGTGACAAGAGTGGCGAGAGTGGCGAGAGTGGTGAGAGTGGCGAGAGTGACGAGAGTGACGAGAGTGACAGTAGACACAAGTTTGTTGCGTCTTTTGGTGCGTCTTTTGGTGCGTCTTTTGGTGCGTCTTTTGGTGCGTCTTTTTTGCGTCTTTTTTGCGTCTTTTTTTGCGTCTTTTGGTGCGTCTTTTGTTGCGTCTTTTGTTGCGTCTTTTGATGCGTCTTTTTTTGCGTCTTTTGTTGCGTCTTTTGTTGCGTCTTTTGATGTTTCTTTTGTGGCGTCTTTCGGTGCGTCTTTCGGTGCGTCTTGTTGCGTCTTTTGATGCGTCTTTTGTTGCGTCTTTTGTTGCGTCTTTTGTTGCGTCTTTTGTTGCGTCTTTTGATGCGTCTTTTGTTGCATCTTTTGTTGCGTCTTTTGTTGCGTCTTTTGGTGCGTCTTTTGATGCGTCTTTTGTTGCGTCTTTTGGTGCGTCTTTTGGTGCGTCTTTTGATGCGTCTTTTGTTCCGTCTTTTGTTGCGTCTTTTGTTGCGTCTTTTGTTGCGTCTTTCGGTGCGTCTTTCGGTGCGTCTTTTGTTGCGTCTTTTGTTGCGTCTTTTGTTGCGTCTTTTGATGCGTCTTTTGTTGCGTCTTTTGATGCGTCTTTTGATGCGTCTTTTGTTGCGTCTTTTGATGCGTCTTTTGTTGCGTCTTTCATGCGTCTTTCGGTGCGTCTTTTGTTGCGTATTTTGATGCGTCTTTTGTTGCGTCTTTCGGTGCGTCTTTTGTTGCGTCTTTTGTTGCGTCTTTTGTTGCGTCTTTTGGTGCGTCTTTTAATGCGTCTTTTGTTGCGTCTTTTGGTGCGTCTTTTGTTGCGTCTTCTGTTGCGTCTTTTGATGCGTCTTTTGTTGCGTCTTTTGTTGCGTCTTTTGTTGCGTCTTTTGTTGCGTCTTTTGATGCGTCTTTTGTTGCGTCTTTTGATGCGTCTTTTGATGCGTCTTTTGTTGCGTCTTTTGATGCGTCTTTTGTTGCGTCTTTCGGTGCGTCTTTCGGTGCGTCTTTTGTTGCGTATTTTGATGCGTCTTTTGTTGCGTCTTTCGGTGCGTCTTTCGGTGCGTCTTTTGTTGCGTCTTTTGATGCGTCTTTTGTTGCGTCTTTTGTTGCGTCTTTTGTTGCGTCTTTTGTTGCGTCTTTTGATGCGTCTTTTGTTGCGTCTTTTGTTGCGTCTTTTGTTGCGTCTTTTGGTGCGTCTTTTGATGCGTCTTTTGTTGCGTCTTTTGGTGCGTCTTTTGTTGCGTCTTCTGTTGCGTCTTTTGTTGCGTCTTTTGATGCGTCTTTTGATGCGTCTTTTGTTGCGTCTTTTGATGCGTCTTTAGTTGCGTCTTTTGGTGCGTCTTTTGTTGTGTCTTCTGTTGCGTCTTTTGTTGCGTCTTTTGTTGCGTCTTTTGTTGCGTCTTTTGATGCGTCTTTTTTGCGTCTTTTGTTGCGTATTTTGGAGCGTCTCTTGGTTGCGTCTTTTGGTGCGTCTTTTGATGCGTCTTTTGTTGCGTCTTTTGATGCGTCTTTTGTTGCGTCTTTTGTTGCGTCTTTTGTTGCGTCTTTTGTTGCGTCTTTTGATGCGTCTGTTGTTGCGTCTCTTGTTGCGACTTTTGTTGCGTCTTTTGGTGCGTCTTTTGATGCGTCTTTTGATGCGTCTTTTGTTGCGTCTTTTGTTGCGTCTTTTGTTGCGTCTTTTGTTGCGTCTTTTGGTGCGTCTTTTGTTGCGTCTTCTGTTGCGTCTTTTGTTGCGTCTTTTGGTGCGTCTTTTGTTGCGTCTTTTGTGCGTCTTTTGGTGCGTCTTTTGATGCGTCTTTAGTTGCGTCTTTTGGTGCGTCTTTTGTTGCGTCTTCTGTTGCGTCTTTTGTTGCGTCTTTTGGTGCGTCTTTTGTTGCGTCTTTTGTGCGTCTTTTGGTGCGTCTTTTGGTGCGTCTTTTGTTGCGTCTTTTGTTGCGTCTTTTGTTGCGTCTTTTGTTGCGTCTTTTGTTGCGTCTTTTGTTGCGTCTTTTGTTGCGTCTTTTGGTGCGTCTTTTGTTGCGTCTTTTGTGCGTCTTTTGGTGCGTCTTTTGATGCGTCTTTACTTGCGTCTTTTGGTGCGTCTTTTGTTGCGTCTTCTGTTGCGTCTTTTGTTGCGTCTTTTGGTGCGTCTTTTGTTGCGTCTTTTGTGCGTCTTTTGGTGCGTCTTTTGGTGCGTCTTTTGTTGCGTCTTTTGTTGCGTCTTTTGGTGCGTCTTTTGTTGCGTCTTTTGGTGCGTCTTTTGGTGTGTCTTTTGTTGCGTCTTTTGATGCGTCTTTTGTTGCGTCTTTTGATGCGTCTTTTGTTGCGTCTTTTGTTGCGTCTTTTAATGCGTCTTTAGTTGCGTCTTTTGGTGCGTCTTTTGTTGCGTCTTCTGTTGCGTCTTTTGTTGCGTCTTTTGGTGCGTCTTTTGTTGCGTCTTTTGATGCGTCTTTTGTTGCGTCTTTTGTTGCGTCTTTTAATGCGTCTTTAGTTGCGTCTTTTGGTGCGTCTTTTGTTGCGTCTTCTGTTGCGTCTTGTGTTGCGTCTTTTGGTGCGTCTTTTGTTGCGTCTTTTGTGCGTCTTTTGATGCGTCTTTTGGTGCGTCTTTTGTTGCGTCTTTTGTTGCGTCTTTTGGTGCGTCTTTTGTTGCGTCTTTTGGTGCGTCTTTTGTTGCGTCTTTTGTTGCGTCTTTTGGTGCGTCTTTTGTGCGTCTTTTGGAGCGTCTTTTGATGCGTCTTTTGATACGTCTTTTGTTGCGTCTTTTGATGCGTCTTTTGATGCATCTTTTGTTGCGTCTTTTGATGCGTCTTTTGTTGCGTCTTTCGGTGCGTCTTTCGGTGCGTCTTTTGTTGCGTCTTTTGATGCGTCTTTTGTTGCGTCTTTTGTGCGTCTTTTGGTGCGTCTTTTGGTGCGTCTTTTGTTGCGTCTTTTGTTGCGTCTTTTGATGCGTCTTTGTTGCGTCTTTTGTTGCGTCTTTTGTTGCGTCTTTTGGTGCGTCTTTTGATGCGTCTTTTGTTGCGTCTTTTGGTGCGTCTTTTGTTGCGTCTTCTGTTGCGTCTTTTGTTGCGTCTTTTGATGCGTCTTTTGTTGCGTCTTTTGATGCGTCTTTTGTTGCGTCTTTTGTTGCGTCTTTTGATGCGTCTTTAGTTGCGTCTTTTGGTGCGTCTTTTGTTGCGTCTTCTGTTGCGTCTTTTGTTGCGTCTTTTAGTGCGTCTTTTGTTGCGTCTTTTGTGCGTCTTTTGGTGCGTCTTTTAGTGCGTCTTTTGTTGCGTCTTTTGTTGCGTCTTTTGGTGCGTCTTTTGTTGCGTCTTTTGATGCGTCTTTTGTTGCGTCTTTTGTTGCGTCTTTTAATGCGTCTTTAGTTGCGTCTTTTGGTGCGTCTTTTGTTGCGTCTTCTGTTGCGTCTTGTGTTGCGTCTTTTGGTGCGTCTTTTGTTGCGTCTTTTGTGCGTCTTTTGATGCGTCTTTTGGTGCGTCTTTTGTTGCGTCTTTTGTTGCGTCTTTTGGTGCGTCTTTTGTTGCGTCTTTTGGTGCGTCTTTTGTTGCGTCTTTTGTTGCGTCTTTTGGTGCGTCTTTTGTGCGTCTTTTGGAGCGTCTTTTGATGCGTCTTTTGATACGTCTTTTGTTGCGTCTTTTGATGCGTCTTTTGATGCATCTTTTGTTGCGTCTTTTGATGCGTCTTTTGTTGCGTCTTTCGGTGCGTCTTTCGGTGCGTCTTTTGTTGCGTCTTTTGATGCGTCTTTTGTTGCGTCTTTTGTGCGTCTTTTGGTGCGTCTTTTGGTGCGTCTTTTGTTGCGTCTTTTGTTGCGTCTTTTGATGCGTCTCTTGTTGCGTCTTTTGTTGCGTCTTTTGTTGCGTCTTTTGGTGCGTCTTTTGATGCGTCTTTTGTTGCGTCTTTTGGTGCGTCTTTTGTTGCGTCTTCTGTTGCGTCTTTTGTTGCGTCTTTTGATGCGTCTTTTGTTGCGTCTTTTGATGCGTCTTTTGTTGCGTCTTTTGTTGCGTCTTTTGATGCGTCTTTAGTTGCGTCTTTTGGTGCGTCTTTTGTTGCGTCTTCTGTTGCGTCTTTTGTTGCGTCTTTTAGTGCGTCTTTTGTTGCGTCTTTTGTGCGTCTTTTGGTGCGTCTTTTAGTGCGTCTTTTGTTGCGTCTTTTGTTGCGTCTTTTGGTGCGTCTTTTGTTGCGTCTTTTGGTGCGTCTTTTGGTGTGTCTTTTGTTGCGTCTTTTGTTGCGTCTTTTGTTGCGTCTTTTGATGCGTCTTTTGTTGCGTCTTTTGATGCGTCTTTTGTTGCGTCTTTTGTTGCGTCTTTTGATGCGTCTTTAGTTGCGTCTTTTGGTGCGTCTTTTGTTGCGTCTTCTGTTGCGTCTTTTGTTGCGTCTTTTGGTGCGTCTTTTGTTGCGTCTTTTGTGCGTCTTTTGGTGCGTCTTTTGGTGCGTCTTTTGTTGCGTCTTTTGTTGCGTCTTTTGGTGCGTCTTTTGTTGCGTCTTTTGGTGCGTCTTTTGGTGTGTCTTTTGTTGCGTCTTTTGATGCGTCTTTTGTTGCGTCATTTGATGCGTCTTTTGTTGCGTCTTTTGTTGCGTCTTTTTTATGCGTCTTTAGTTGCGTCTTTTGGTGCGTCTTTTGTTGCGTCTTCTGTTGCGTCTTTTGTTGCGTCTTTTGGTGCGTCTTTTGTTGCGTCTTTTGTGCGTCTTTTGATGCGTCTTTTGGTGCGTCTTTTGTTGCGTCTTTTGTTGCGTCTTTTGGTGCGTCTTTTGTTGCGTCTTTTGGTGCGTCTTTTGTTGCGTCTTTTGTTGCGTCTTTTGGTGCGTCTTTTGTTGCGTCTTTTGGTGCGTCTTTTGTTGCGTCTTTTGTTGCGTCTTTTGGTGCGTCTTTTGTGCGTCTTTTGTGCGTCTTTTGGAGCGTCTTTTGATGCGTCTTTTGATACGTCTTTTGTTGCGTCTTTTGATGCGTCTTTTGATGCGTCTTTTGTTGCGTCTTTTGATGCGTCTTTTGTTGCGTCTTTCGGTGCATCTTTCGGTGCGTCTTTTGTTGCGTCTTTTGATGCGTCTTTTGTTGCGTCTTTTGTTGCGTATTTTGTTGCGTCTTTTGTTGCGTCTTTTGTTGCGTCTTTTGGTGCGTCTTTTGGTGCGTCTTTTGGTGCGTCTTTTGGTGCGTCTTTTTTGCGTCTTTTTTGCGTCTTTTTTGCGTCTTTTGTTGCGTCTTTTGTTGCGTCTTTTGATGCGTCTTTTTTTGCGTCTTTTGTTGCGTCTTTTGTTGCGTCTTTTGATGTTTCTTTTGTGGCGTCTTTCGGTGCGTCTTTTGTTGCGTCTTTTGTTGCGTCTTTTGGTGCGTCTTTTTTTGCGTCTTTTGTTGCGTATTTTGGAGCGTCTCTTGGTTGCGTCTTTTGGTGCGTCTTTTGATGCGTCTTTTGTTGCGTCTTTTGGAGCGTCTTTAGTTGCGTCTTTTGGTGCGTCTTTTGTTGCGTCTTTTGGTGCGTCTTTTGGTGCGTCTTTTGTTGCGTCTTTTGATGTGTCTTTTGTTGCGTCTTTTGATGCGTCTTTTGTTGCGTCTTTTGTTGCGTCTTTTGATGCGTCTTTAGTTGCGTCTTTTGGTGCGTCTTTTGTTGCGTCTTTTGGTGCGTCTTTTGGTGCGTCTTTTGTTGCGTCTTTTGTTGCGTCTTTTGGTGCGTTTTTTGTTGCGTCTTTTGGTGCGTCTTTTGTTACGTCTTTTGTTGCGTCTTTTGGTGCGTCTTTTGTTGCGTCTTTTGGTGCGTCTTTTGTTACGTCTTTTGTTGCGTCTTTTGGTGCGTCTTTTGTGCGTCTTTTGGAGCGTCTTTTGATGCGTCTTTTGATGCGTCTTTTGTTGCGTCTTTTGATACGTCTTTTGATGCGTCTTTTGTTGCGTCTTTTGATGCGTCTTTTGTTGCGTCTTTTGTTGCGTCTTTTTTTTGCGTCTTTTGTTGCGTCTTTTGGTGCGTCTTTTGATGCGTCTTTTGTTGCGTCTTGTGGTGCGTCTTTTGTTGCGTCTTTTGGTGCGTCTTTTGTTGCGTCTTTTGTTGCGTCTTTTGATGCGTCTTTTGTTGCGTCTTTTGTTGCGTCTTTTGATGCGTCTTTTGTTGCGTCTTTTGGTGCGTCTTTTGTTGCGTCTTCTGTTGCGTCTTTTGATGCGTCTTTTGATGCGTCTTTTGCTGCGTCTTTTGATGCGTCTTTTGTTGCGTCTTTTGATGCGTCTTTTGTTGCGTCTTTTGTTGCGTCTTTTGATGCGTCTTTTGTTGCGTCTTTTGTTGCGTCTTTTGGTGCGTCTTTTGTTGCGTCTTCTGTTGCGTCTTTTGTTGCGTCTTTTGGTGCGTCTTTTGTTGCGTCTTTTGTGCGTCTTTTGGTGCGTTTTTTTGTGCGTCTTTTGTTGCGTCTTTTGTTGTGTCTTTTGGTGCGTCTTTTGATGCGTCTTTTGTTGCGTCTTGTGGTGCGTCTTTTGTTGCGTCTTTTGGTGCGTCTTTTGTTGCGTCTTTTGTTGCGTCTTTTGGTGCGTCTTTTGAGCGTCTTTTGGAGCGTCTTTTGTGCGTCTTCTGTTGCGTCTTTTGTTGCGTCTTTTGTTGCGTCTTTTGTTGCGTCTTCTGTTGCGTCTTTTGTTGCGTCTTTTGGTGCGTCTTTTGGTGCGTCTTTTTTGCGTCTTTTGGTGCGTCTTTTGTTGCGTCTTTTGGTGCGTCTTTTGTGCGTCTTTTGTTGCGTCTTTTGGTGCGTCTTTTGGTGCGTCTTTTGGTGCGTCTTTTTTGCGTCTTTTGTTGCGTCTTTTGTTGCGTCTTTTGTTGCGTCTTTTGATGCGTCTTTTGATGCGTCTTTTGTTGCGTCTTTTGATGCGTCTTTTGATGCGTCTTTTGTTGCGTCTTTTGATGCGTCTTTTGTTGCGTCTTTCGGTGCGTCTTTCGGTGCGTCTTTTGTTGCGTCTTTTGATGCGTCTTTTGTTGCGCCTTTTGGTGCGTCTTTTGTTGCGTCTTTTGGTGCGTCTTTTGGTGCGTCTTTTGATGCGTCTTTTGTTGCGTCTTTTGTTGCGTCTTTTGTTGCGTCTTTTGGTGCGTCTTTTGATGCGTCTTTTTTTTGGTTGCGTCTTTTGGTGCGTCTTTTGTTGCGTCTTTTGATGCGTCTTTTGTTGCGTCTTTTGATGCGTCTTTTGTTGCGTCTTTTGTTGCGTCTTTTGATGACTCTTTTGATGCGTCTTTTGATGCGTCTTTTGGTGCGTCTTTTGTTGCGTCTTTTGATGCGTCTTTTGTTGCGTCTTTTGTTGCGTCTTTTGTTGCGTCTTTTGGTGCGTCTAACGATCCAGTCACAACGATCCAGTGACAACGATCAAGTGACAATGATCGAGTGACAACGATCGAGTGACAACGATCCAGTAACAACGATCCAGTGACAACGACCGAGTGACAACGATCGAGTGACAACGATCCAGTGACAACGATCGAGTGACAACGATCGAGTGACAACGATCGAGTGACAACGATCGAGTGACAACGATCGGGTGACAACGATCCAGTGACAACGAATCAATGACAACGATCGAGTGACAACGATCCAGTGACAACGATCGAGTGACAATGATCGAGTGGCTACAATCGAGTGACAATGATCAAGTGACAACGATCAAGTGACAATGATCGAGTGACAACGATCGAGTGACAACGATCCAGTAACAACGATCCAGTGACAACGACCGAGTGACAACGATCGAGTGACAACGATCCAGTGACAACGATCCAGTGACAACGATCCAGTGACAACGATCCAGTGCCAACGATCCAGTGTCAACGATCCAGTGACAACGATCCAGTGACAACGATCGAGTGACAACGATCCAGTGACAACGATCCAGTGACAACGATCCAGGGACAACGATCCAGTAACAACGATCCAGTGACAACGACCGAGTGACAACAATCGAGTGACAATGATCAAGTGACAACGATCGAGTGGCAACGATCGAATGACAACGATCCAGTGGCAACGATCCAGTGACAACGATAGAGTGACAACGATCGAGTGAAAACGATCCAGTGACAACGATCGAGTGACAACGATCGAATGACAACGATCCAGTGGCAACGATCCAGTGACAACGATAGAGTGACAACGATCGAGTGAAAACGATCCAGTGACAACGATCGAGTGACAACGATCGAGTGACAACGATCGATCGACAACGATCTAGTGACAACGATCCAGTGACAACGAATCAGTGACAACGATCGAGTGACAACGATCCAGCGACAAAGATCGAGTGACAATGATCGAGTGACAACGATCGAGTGACAACGATCGAGTGACAACGATCGAGTGACAACGATCCAGTAACAACGATCCAGTGACAACGACCGAGTGACAACGATCCAGTGACAACGATCCAGTGACAACGATCCAGTGACAACGATCCAGTGACAACGATCCAGTGCCAACGATCCAGTGTCAACGATCGAGTGACAACGATCCAGTGACAACGATCGAGTGACAACGATCGAGTGACAATGATCGAGTGGCTACAATCGAGTGACAACGATCCAGTGACAACGATCCAGTGACAACGATCGAGTGACAACGATCGAGTGACAACGATCCAGTGACAAAGATCGAGTGACAACGATCCAGTGACAACGATCCAGTGACAACGATCCAGGGACAACGATCGAGTGACAACGGTCCAGTGACAACGATCGAGTGACAACGATCCAGTGACAACGAATCAGTGACAACGATCGAGTGACAACGATCCAGTGACAAAGATCGAGTGACAATGATCGAGTGACAACGATCCAGTGACAACGATTCAGTGACAACGATCGAGTGACAACGATCCAGTGACAAAGATCGAGTGACAATGATCGAGTGACAGCGATCGAGTGACAGCGATCCAGTGACAACGATCCAGTGACAAAGATCGAGTGACAACGATCGAGTGACAACGATCGAGTGACAACGATCGAGTGACAACGATCTAGTGACAACGATCCAGTGACAACGATCCAGTGATAACGATCCAGTGACAATGATCAAGTGCCAACGATCGAGTGACAACGATCCAGTGACAACGATCGAGTGACAACGATCGAGTGACAACGATCGAGTAACCACGATCGAGTGACAACGATTGAGTGACAACGATCCAGTGACAACGATTCAGTGACAACGTTCGAGTGACAAGGATCCAGTGACAAAGATCGAGTGACAATGATCGAGTGACAACGATCGAGTGACAACGATCCAGTGGCAAAGATCGAGTGACAACGATCGAGTGACAACGATCTAGTCACAACGATCGAGTGACAACGATCCAGTGACAACGATCCAGTGACAACGATCCAGTGACAACGATCCAGTGACAAAGATCGAGTGACAATGATCGAGTGACAACGAACGAGTGACAACGATCCAGTGACAAAGATCGAGTGACAACGATCCAGTGCCAAAGATCGAGTGACAACGATCGAGTGACAACGATCCAGTGACAACGATCGAGTGACAACGATCCAGTGACAACGATCCAGTCACAACGATCCAGTGACAACGATCAAGTGACAATGATCGAGTGACAACGATCGAGTGACAACGATCCAGTAACAACGATCCAGTGACAACGACCGAGTGACAACGATCGAGTGACAACGATCCAGTAACAACGATCCAGTGACAACGACCGAGTGACAACGATCGAGTGACAACGATCCAGTGACAACGATCCAGTGACAACGATCCAGTGACAGCGATCCAGTGCCAACGATCCAGTGTCAACGATCGAGTGACAACGATCCAGTGACAAAGATCGAGTGACAACGATCCAGTGACAACGATCAAGTGACAACGATCCAGGGACAACGATCGAGTGACAACGGTCCAGTGACAACGATCGAGTGACAACGATCCAGTGACAACGAATCAGTGACAACGATCGCGTGACAACGATCCAGTGACAAAGATCGAGTGACAATGATCGAGTGACAACGATCCAGTGACAACGATTCAGTGACAACGATCGAGTGACAACGATCCAGTGACAAAGATCGAGTGACAATGATCGAGTGACAACGATCGAGTGACATCGATCCAGTGACAACGATCCAGTGACAAAGATCGAGTGACAACGATCGAGTGACAACGATCGAGTGACAACGATCGAGTGACAACGATCTAGTGACAACGATCCAGTGACAACGATCCAGTGATAACGATCCAGTGACAATGATCAAGTGCCAACGATCGAGTGACAACGATCCAGTGACAACGATCGAGCGACAACGATCGAGTAACCACGATCGAGTGACAACGATTGAGTGACAACGATCCACGATCGATCTTTTGTTGCGTCTTGTGGTGCGTCTTTTGTTGCGTCTTTTGGTGCGTCTTTTGTTGCGTCTTTTGTTGCGTCTTTTGGTGCGTCTTTTGTGCGTCTTTTGGAGCGTCTTTTGTGCGTCTTCTGTTGCGTCTTTTGTTGCGTCTTTTGTTGCGTCTTTTGTTGCGTCTTTTGGTGCGTCTTTTGTGCGTCTTTTGGAGCGTCTTTTGTGCGTCTTCTGTTGCGTCTTTTGTTGCGTCTTTTGTTGCGTCTTTTGTTGCGTCTTTTGGTGCGTCTTTTGTGCGTCTTTTGGTGCGTCTTTTGTGCGTCTTCTGTTGCGTCTTTTGTTGCGTCTTTTGGTGCGTCTTTTGGTGCGTCTTTTTTTGCGTCTTTTTTTGCGTCTTTTGGTGCGTCTTTTGATGCGTCTTTTGTTGCGTCTTTTGATGCGTCTTTTGTTGCGTCTTTTGTTGCGTCTTTTGATGCGTCTTTTGTTTCGTCTTTTGTTGCGTCTTTTGTTGCGTCTTTTGGTGCGTCTTTTGTTGCGTCTTCTGTTGCGTCTTTTGTTGCGTCTTTTGGTGCGTCTTTTGATGCGTCTTTTGTTGCGTCTTTTGTTGCGTCTTTTGATGCGTCTTTTGTTGCGTCTTTTGTCGCGTCTTTTGTTGCGTCTTTTGTTGCGTCTTTTGATGCGTCTTTTGTTGCGTCTTTTGTTGCGTCTTTTGTTGCGTCTTTTGGTGCGTCTTTTGATGCGTCTTTTGTTGCGTCTTTTGGTGCGTCTTTTGTTGCGTCTTCTGTTGCGTCTTTTGTTGCGTCTTTTGGTGCGTCTTTTGATGCGTCTTTTGTTGCGTCTTTTGGTGCGTCTTTTTTTGCGTCTTTTGTTGCGTCTTTTGTTGCTTTTTTTTGGTGCGTCTTTTGATGCGTCTTTTGTTGCGTCTTGTGGTGCGTCTTTTGTTGCGTCTTTTGGTGCGTCTTTTGTTGCGTCTTTTGTTGCGTCTTTTGATGCGTCTTTTGTTGCGTCTTTTGTTGCGTCTTTTGATGCGTCTTTTGTTGCGTCTTTTGGTGCGTCTAACGATCCAGTCACAACGATCCAGTGACAACGATCAAGTGACAATGATCGAGTGACAACGATCGAGTGACAACGATCCAGTAACAACGATCCAGTGACAACGACCGAGTGACAACAATCGAGTAACAACGATCCAGTGACAACGATCGAGTGACAACGATCGAGTGACAACGATCGAGTGACAATGATCGAGTGACAACGATCGGGTGACAACGATCCAGTGACAACGAACGATCCAGTGACAAAGATCGAGTGACAACGATCGAGTGACAACGATCGAGTGACAACGATCGAGTGACAACGATCTAGTGACAACGATCCAGTGACAACGATCCAGTGATAACGATCCAGTGACAATGATCAAGTGCCAACGATCGAGTGACAACGATCCAGTGACAACGATCGAGTGACAACGATCGAGTGACAACGATCGAGTAACCACGATCGAGTGACAACGATTGAGTGACAACGATCCAGTGACAACGATTCAGTGACAACGATCGAGTGACAAGGATCCAGTGACAAAGATCGAGTGACAATGATCGAGTGACAACGATCGAGTGACAACGATCCAGTGACAAAGATCGAGTGACAACGATCGAGTGACAACGATCTAGTGACAACGATCGAGTGACAACGCTCCAGTGACAACGATCCAGTGACAACGATCCAGTGACAACGATCCAGTGACAACGATCCAGTGCCAACGATCCAGTGTCAACGATCGAGTGACAACGATCCAGTGACAACGATCGAGTGACAACGATCGAGTGGCAATGATCGAGTGACAACGATCAAGTGACAACGATCCAGTGACAACGATCGAGTGACAATGATCGAGTGGCTACAATCGAGTGACAATGATCCAGTGACAACGATCGAGTGACAACGATCGAATGACAACGATCCAGTGGCAACGATCCAGTGACAACGATAGAGGGACAACGATCGAGTGAAAACGATCCAGTGACAACGATCGAGTGACAACGATCGAATGACAACGATCCAGTGGCAACGATCCAGTGACAACGATCGAGTGACAACGATCGAATGACAACGATCCAGTGGCAACGATCCAGTGACAACGATAGAGTGACAACGATCGAGTGAAAACGATCCAGTGACAACGATCGAGTGACAACGATCGAGTGACAACGATCGAGTGACAACGATCGAGTGACAACGATCCAGTGACAACGAATCAGTGACAACGATCGAGTGACAACGATCCAGTGACAAAGATCGAGTGACAATGATCGAGTGACAACGATCGAGTGACAACGATCCAGTGACAACGATCGAGTGACAACGATCCAGTAACAACGATCCAGTGACAACGACCGAGTGACAACGATCGAGTGACAACGATCCAGTGACAACGATCCAGTGACAACGATCCAGTGACAACGATCCAGTGCCAACGATCCAGTGTCAACGATCGAGTGACAACGATCCAGTGACAACGATCGAGTGACAACGATCGAGTGACAATGATCGAGTGGCTACAATCGAGTGACAACGACCCAGTGACAACGATCCAGTGACAACGATCGAGTGACAACGATCCAGTGACAACGATCCAGTGACAAAGATCGAGTGACAACGATCCAGTGACAACGATCCAGTGACAACGATCCAGGGACAACGAACGAGTGACAACGGTCCAGTGACAACGATCGAGTGACAACGATCGAGTGACAACGATCGAGTAACCACGATCGAGTGACAACGATTGAGTGACAACGATCCAGTGACAACGATTCAGTGACAACGATCGAGTGACAAGGATCCAGTGACAAAGATCGAGTGACAATGATCCAGTGACAAAGATCGAGTGACAATGATCGAGTGACAGCGATCGAGTGACAGCGATCCAGTGACAACGATCCAGTGACAAAGATCGAGTGACAACGATCGAGTGACAACGATCGAGTGACAACGATCGAGTGACAACGATCTAGTGACAACGATCCAGTGACAACGATCCAGTGATAACGATCCAGTGACAATGATCAAGTGCCAACGATCGAGTGACAACGATCCAGTGACAACGATCGAGTGACAACGATCGAGTGACAACGATCGAGTAACCACGATCGAGTGACAACGATTGAGTGACAACGATCCAGTGACAACGATTCAGTGACAACGATCGAGTGACAAGGATCCAGTGACAAAGATCGAGTGACAATGATCGAGTGACAGCGATCGAGTGACAGCGATCCAGTGACAACGATCCAGTGACAAAGATCGAGTGACAACGATCGAGTGACAACGATCGAGTGACAACGATCGAGTGACAACGATCCAGTGACAAAGATCGAGTGACAACGATCGAGTGACAACGATCGAGTGACAACGATCGAGTGACAACGATCTAGTGACAACGATCCAGTGACAACGATCCAGTGATAACGATCCAGTGACAATGATCAAGTGCCAACTATCGAGTGACAACGATCCAGTGACAACGATCGAGTGACAACGATCGAGTGACAACGATCGAGTAACCACGATCGAGTGACAACGATTGAGTGACAACGATCCAGTGACAACGATTCAGTGACAACGATCGAGTGACAAGGATCCAGTGACAAAGATCGAGTGACAATGATCGAGTGACAACGATCGAGTGACAACGATCCAGTGACAAAGATCGAGTGACAACGATCGAGTGACAACGATCTAGTGACAACGATCGAGTGACAACGATCCAGTGACAACGATCCAGTGACAACGATCCAGTGACAACGATCCAGTGACAACGATCGAGTGACAACGATCGAGTGACAACGATCCAGTGACAACGAATCAGTGACAACGATCGAGTGACAACGATCCAGTGACAAAGATCGAGTGACAATGATCGAGTGACAACGATCCAGTGACAACGATTCAGTGACAACGATCGAGTGACAACGATCTAGTGACAACGATCCAGTGACAACGATCCAGTGACAACGATCCAGTGACAATGATCAAGTGCCAACGATCGAGTGACAACGATCCAGTGACAACGATCGAGTGACAACGATCGAGTGACAACGATCGAGTAACCACGATCGAGTGACAACGATTGAGTGACAACGATCCAGTGACAACGATTCAGTGACAACGATCGAGTGACAAGTATCCAGTGACAAAGATCGAGTGACAATGATCGAGTGACAACGATCGAGTGACAACGATCCAGTGACAAAGATCGAGTGACAACGATCGAGTGACAACGATCTAGTGACAACGATCGAGTGACAACGATCCAGTGACAACGATCCAGTGACAACGATCGAGTGACAACGATCGAGTGACAACGATCGAGTGACAACGATCGAGTGACAACGATCCAGTGACAACGAATCAGTGACAACGATCGAGTGACAACGATCCAGTGACAAAGATCGAGTGACAATGATCGAGTGACAACGATCGAGTCGAGTGACAACGATCGAGTGACAACGATCGAGTGACAACGATCGAGTGACAACGATCCAGTGACAACGAATCAGTGACAACGATCGAGTGACAACGATCCAGTGACAGAGATCGAGTGACAATGATCGAGTGACAACGATCGAGTGACAACGATCCAGTGACAACGATCGAGTGACAACGATCGAGTGACAATGATCGAGTGGCTACAATCGAGTGACAACGATCCAGTGACAACGATCCAGTGACAACGATCGAGTGACAACGATCGAGTGACAACGATCCAGTGACAAAGATCGAGTGACAACGATCCAGTGACAACGATCCAGTGACAACGATCCAGGGACAACGATCGAGTGACAACGGTCCAGTGACAACGATCGAGTGACAACGATCCAGTGACAACGAATCAGTGACAACGATCGAGTGACAACGATCCAGTGACAAAGATCGAGTGACAATGATCGAGTGACAACGATCCAGTGACAACGATTCAGTGACAACGATCGAGTGACAACGATCCAGTGACAAAGATCGAGTGACAATGATCGAGTGACAGCGATCGAGTGACAGCGATCCAGTGACAACGATCCAGTGACAAAGATCGAGTGACAACGATCGAGTGACAACGATCGAGTGACAACGATCGAGTGACAACGATCTAGTGACAACGATCCAGTGACAACGATCCAGTGATAACGATCCAGTGACAATGATCAAGTGCCAACGATCGAGTGACAACGATCCAGTGACAACGATCGAGTGACAACGATCGAGTGACAACGATCGAGTAACCACGATCGAGTGACAACGATTGAGTGACAACGATCCAGTGACAACGATTCAGTGACAACGATCGAGTGACAAGGATCCAGTGACAAAGATCGAGTGACAATGATCGAGTGACAACGATCGAGTGACAACGATCCAGTGACAAAGATCGAGTGACAACGATCGAGTGACAACGATCTAGTGACAACGATCGAGTGACAACGATCCAGTGACAACGATCCAGTGACAACGATCCAGTGACAACGATCCAGTGACAACGATCGAGTGACAACGATCGAGTGACAACGATCCAGTGACAACGAATCAGTGACAACGATCGAGTGACAACGATCCAGTGACAAAGATCGAGTGACAATGATCGAGTGACAACGATCCAGTGACAACGATTCAGTGACAACGATCGAGTGACAACGATCTAGTGACAACGATCCAGTGACAACGATCCAGTGACAACGATCGAGTGACAACGATCGAGTGACAATGATCGAGTGGCTACAATCGAGTGACAACGATCCAGTGACAACGATCCAACGATCTCTGCACTTCTCCGCATCTCTCCCATGTTTACAAGTGTTTCTCCGCACTTCTCCGCATCTCTCCCATCTTTACAAGTGTTTCTCCGCACTTCTCCGCATCTCTCCCGCCGTCAGGAGCAATTCTCCGCATCTCTCTCATGTTTACAAGTGTTTCTCCGCACTTCTCCGCATCTCTCCCATCTTTACAAGTGTTTCTCTGCACTTCTCCGCATCTCTCCCGCCGTCAGGAGCAATTCTCCGCATCTCTCCCATCTTTACAAATGTTTCTCCGCACTTCTCCGCATCTCTCCCATCTTTACATTCTGAACTCGTAGAGAGATCGTGGAGTGACATTCTGAACTCGTAGAGAGATCGTGGAGTGACATTCTGAACTCGTAAAGTGATCGTGGAGTGACATTCTGAACTCGTAGAGAGATCGTGGAGTGTCATTCTGAACTCGTAGAGTGACCGTGGAGTGACATTCTGAACTCGTAGAGAGATCGTGGAGTGACAATCTGAACTTCTAAAGAGATCGTGGAGTGACAATCTGAACTCGTAGGGAGATCGTGGAGTGACATTCTTAACTCGTAGAGAGATCGTGGAGTGTCATTCTGAATTCGTAGAGAAATCGTGAAGTGACATTCTGAATTCGTAGGGAGATCGTGGAGTGACATTCTGAACTCGTAGAGTGATCGTGGAGTGCGTTCTGAACTCGTAGAGAGATCGTGGAGTGACATTCTGAAATCGTAGAGTGATCGTGGTGTGACATTCTGAACTCGTAGAGAGATCGTGGAGTGACATTCTGAATTCGTAGAGAGACTGTGGAGTGTCATTCTGAATTCGTAGAGAGATCGTGGAGTGACATTCTGAACTCCTAGAGAGATCATGGAGTGACATTCTGAACTCGTAGAGTGGTCGTGGAGTGACATTCTGAACTCGTAGAGAGATCGTGGTGTGACATTCTGAACTCGTAGGGAGATCGTGGAGTGACTTTCTGAACTCGTAGAGAGATCGTGGAGTGACATTCTGAACTCGTAGAGTGATCGTGGACTGACATTCTGAACTCGTAGAGAGATCGTGCAGTGACATTCTGAACTCGTAGAGTGATCGTGGAGTGACATTCTGAACTCGTAGAGAGAACGTGGAGTGACATTCTGAACTCGTAGAGTGATCGTGGAGTGACATTCTGAACTCGTACAGAGATCGTGGAGTGTCATTCTGAACTCGTAGAGTGATCGTGGAGTGACATTCTGTACTCGTAGAGAGATCGTGGATAGACATTCTGAACTCGTAGAGTGATCGTGGAGTGACATACTGAACTCGTAGAGAGATCGTGGAGTGACATTCTAACCTCGTAGAGAGATCGTGGAGCGACATTCTGAACTCGTAGAGAGATCGTGGAGTGACATTCTGAACTCACAGAGAGATCGTGGAGTGACATTCTGAACTCGTAGAGAGATCGTGGAGTGACATTCTGAACTCGTAGAGTGATCGTGGAGTGACATTCTGAACTCGTAGAGAGATCGTGGAGTGACATTCTGAACTCGTAGAGTGATCGTGGAGTGACATTCTGAATTCGTAGAGAGATCGTTGAGTGACATTCTGAACTCGTAGAGAGATCGTGGTGTGACATTCTGACCTCGTAGGGAGATCGTGGAGTGACATTCTGAACTCGTAGAGAGATCGTGAAATACGTTGAAATAAGTTTGAAATATGTTTGAAACAAGTGAAATAAGCAACGTATTTCACTTATTTCAAACTTATTTCAAATTTATTTCAATCTTATTTCAACTAATTTCAATTATTTCAAAGTTATTCGAACTTATTTCACTTGTTTTAAACTTATTCCTAACTTATTTCAACGTATTTCACTTATTTCAGACTTATTTCAAACTTATGTCAAAGTATTTCACTTGTTTCAAACTTATTTCAAACTTATTTCAGCTCATTTCAATTGTTTCAAAGTTATTCAAACTTATTTCACTTGTTTCAAACTTATTTCAAACTTATTTCAACGTATTTCACTTATTTAAAACTTTTTTCAAACTTATTTCAGTTGTTTCAAACTTATTTCAAACTTATTTCAACGTATTTCACTTATTTCAAACTTATTTCAAACTCATTTCAACCTATTTCACTTATTTCAAACTTATTTCAAACTTATTTCAATGCATTTCACTTGTTTCAAACGTATTTCAAACTTATTTCAACTCATTTCAATAATTTCAAACTTATTTCAATTTTTTTTTTCACTTATTTAAAACTTTTTTCAAACTTATTTCAAACTTATTTCAACTCATTTCAATTATTTCAAAGTTATCCGAACTTATTTCAGTTGTTTCAAACTTATTTCAAACTTATTTCAACGTATTTTACTTATTTCAAACTTATTTCAAACTTATTTAAACCTATTTCCCTTATTTCAAACTTATTTCAAACTTATTTCAAACTTATTTCAATTCATTTCAATTATTTCAAACCTATTAAAAAATTTCACTTATTTCAAACTTTTTTTCAACTTATTTCAAACTTATTTCACTCATTTCAGACTTATTAAAAACTTATTTCAATGTATTTCACTTGTTTCAAAGTTATTCAAACTTATTTCACTTGTTTCAAACTTATTTCAAATTTATTTCAACGTATTTCACTTCTTTCAAACTTATTTCAAACTTATTTCAAACTTATTTCAACTCATTTCAATTATTTCAAAGTTATTCGAACTTATTTCACTTGTTTTAAACTTATTTCAAACGTATTTCAAATTTATTTCAACGCATTTCACTTGTTTCAAACATATTTCAAACTTATTTCAACTCATTTCAATAATTTCAAACTTATTTTAAAAAAATTTTCACTTGTTTCCAACTTTTTTCAGAATTATATCAAACTTATTTCAACTCGTTTCAATTATTTCAAAGTTATCCAAACTTATTTCAGTTGTTTCAATTTTATTTCAAACTTATTTCAACGTATTTTACTTATTTCAAACTTATTTCAAACTTATTTCAACCTATTTCACTTATTTCAAACTTATTTCAAACTTATTTCAAACTTATTTCAAACTTATTTCAACTCATTTCAATTATTTCAAACTTATTTGAAATCTTTCCACTTATTTCAATTTTTTTCAACTTATTTCAAACTTATTTCACTCATTTCAGACTTATTAAAAACTTATTTCAATGTATTTCACTTGTTTCGAACTTATTTCAAACTTATTTCAACTCATTTCAGTTGTTTCAAAGTTATTCAAACTTATTTCACTTTGTTTCAAACTTATTTCAAATTTATTTCAACGTATTTCAAAATTATTCGAACTTATTTCACTTGTTTCAAATTTATTTCAAGTTTATTTTAACGTATTTCACTTATTTCAGACTTATTTCAAACTTATTTCAACGTATTTCACTTGTTTCAAACTTATTTCAAACTTATTTCAGCTCATTTCAATTGTTTCAAAGTTATTCAAACTTATTTCACTTGTTTCAAACTTATTTCAAACTTATTTCAACGTATTTCACTTATTTCAAACTTTTTTAAAACTTAGTTCAGTTGTTTCAAACTCTGAAATAAGTTTGAAACAAGTGAAATACGTTGAAATATGCGGGTGTACTGGCATCGTAAAATCAGTGGTGCGGGTGTACTGGCATCGTAAAATTGGCGGTGCGGGTGTACTGACATCATAAAATCGGTGGTGCGGGTGTACTGGCATCATAAAAATGGTGATGCGGGTGTACTGGCATCGTAAAATCGGTGGTGCGGGTGTACTGGCATCATAAAATTGGTGGTGCGGGTGTACTGGCATCGTAAAATCGGTGGTGCGGGTGTACCTGCATTGTAAAATTAGTGGTGCGGGTGTACTGACATCATAAAAATGGTGGTGCGGGTGTACTGACATCGTAAAATCGGTGGTACGGGTGTACTGGCATAATAAAATTGGTGGTGCGGGTGTACTGGTACCATAAAATTGGTGGTGCTGGTGTAATGACCTCATAATTATGGTGGTGCGTGTGTACTGGTACCATAAAATTGGTGGTGCTGGTGTAATGACCTCATAATTATGGTGGTGCGTGTGTACTGGCATCGTAAAATCGGTGGTGCGGGTGTACTGGTCCTGATGCCAGTACACCCGCACCACCGATTTTACGATGCCAGTACACCCGCACCACCGATTTTACGATGCCAGTACACCTGCACCACCGTTTTTTACGATGTCAGTACACCCGCACCACCAATTTTATGATGTCAGTACACCCGCAACACCAATTTTACGATGTCAGTACACCCGCACCACAATTTTATGATGCCAGTACATCCGCACCACCGATTTTATGACGCCAGTACACCCGCACCACCAAGCCCTTCTCAAACCCTAAGCCTAATCCTAAGCCTACACGCCCAAGCCCTTCTCAAACCCTAAGCCTAATCCTAAGCCTACACTGAAACCTAAGTTTTATGCCCCCGCCTTGGACCGTTAGCACCGCGAAGCGGAGGTGTCCAGCGTGGTTTTTCATGTCACCACAAGCCGGACCGTTAGCCATAACCTAAGAGGTAAAACACTCATGTTTTAATAACATGTATTTTTTATTGAAATACATTGATTATCGAAAAGTTGAAATAATTTTTTGAAATTTAATTCTAACTTTGAACGTTATTTTAACCATTCAATAATCAACGTATTTCCATGAAAAATACATGAAAAAAATCAGCAAAGCAAGCTCAATTTTATGACAATAAAAATTCCAACAAAGAAATTACTTTTTTTTTAAATTATTTTCGAGAAAAAAATTTTGTTTGTTCATTTGTTCGAAACCATCCATCCATTCAGGGAAAAGTTTTACTGGTGACATTTTTTTTGTAGTTTCTGGGTATATGCTGCCAGTACACCCGCACCACCAATTTTATGATGCCAGTACACCCGCACCACCGTTTTTATGATGCCAGTAAACCCGCAACACCAATTTGATGATGCCAGTACACCCGCACCACCGATTTTACGATGCCAGTACACCAGCACCACAGATTTTACGATGCCAGTACACCCGCACCACCGATTTTACGATGTCAGTACACCCGCACCACCAATTTTATGATGCCAGTACACCCGCACCACCGATTTGACGATGCCAGTACACCCGCACCACCAATTTTATGATGCCAGTACACCCGCACCACCGTTTTTATGATGCCAGTAAACCCGCACCATCAATTTGATGATGCCAGTACACCCGCACCACCAATTTTACGATGCCAGTACACCCGCACCACCGATTTTACGATCCCAGTACACCCGCACCACCGATTTTACGATGCCTGTACACCCGCACCACCGATTTTACGATGTCAGTACACCCGCACCACCAATTTTATGATGCCAGTAAAATTTTACGGTGCTTCTTTTGGTGCTTCTTTTTGTGCTTTTTGTTGCTTCTTTTGTGCTCAGAACCTCAGAACCTCAGAACCTCAGTACCTCAAAACCTCAGAACCTCAGAACCTCAGAACCACAGAACTTCAGAACCTCAGAACCTCAGAACCTCAGAACCACAGAACTTCAGAACCTCAGAACCTCAGAACCTCAGAACCTCAAAACCTCCGAACCTCATAACCTCAGAACCTCAGAACCTCAGAATCTCAGAACCACAGAACCTCAGAACCTCAGAACCTCAGAATCTCAGAACCACAGAACCTCAGAACCTCAGAACCTCAGAACCTCATAACCTTAGAACCTCAGAACCTCAGAACCTCAGAACCTCAGAACCTCAGAACCTCAGAATCTCAGAACCACGGTTGCTCCTGACGGCGGGAGAGATGCGGAGAAGTCAGGAGCTATTCTCCGCATCTCTCTGCATCTTTACAAGTGTTTCTCCGCACTTCTCCGCATCTCTCCCGCCGTCAGGAGCAATTCTCCGCATCTCTCCCATGTTTACAAGTGTTTCTCCGCACTTCTCCGCATCTCTCCCATCTTTACAAGTGTTTCTCCGCACTTCTCCGCATCTCTCCCGCCGTCAGGAGCAATTCTCCGCATCTCTCTCATGTTTACAAGTGTTTCTCCGCACTTCTCCGCATGTCAGTACACCCGCAACACCAATTTTACGATGCCAGTACACCCGCACCATCGATTTTACGATGCCAGTACAGCCGCACCATCGATTTTACGATGCCAGTACACCCCGCACCACCGATTTTACGATGTCAGTACACCCGCACCACCAATTTTATGATGCCAGTACACCCGCACCACCGATTTTACGATGCCAGTACACCCGCACCAC